>CM053037.1:181982116-182002116 GCA_028564925.1 Lithobates sylvaticus
TCTAATCTGGGTTAGACCTAATGACAATCTAGTGGTGGGAAAAAGAAAAAAAGGAAAAAAAATAAAGAATTTGAAAGATAATACCTGCGGGGGCGAGGGGAGGGGGGAAAACAGCTCTGGATTGACTGGTTACTATTTCAGCAAAAAGAACAAAAAAAACGTGAAATTGTTTTTTTTTTCGAATATTTACTTTCCCTTGGGCTTCTTTATATTTGTATTTTTTATTATTAAAAATTATTATTTAAAAAAAAAAAATACAAACAGGGAATTCCTCTATCTAAAACTTCCATCAGCCTGTTGTATGGAAATGTGGCTTTCACTACAATCAATGTTTTTCTTTTTCTTACACAAGTACGTTTAAAGTTTTAACTAATTAAGTTTTTTTTTTTTTTATTTTAAAATATAAAAATAAATTTTTTAAACGTTTTTATTTTTTTTTTTTTTTATTAAAAGTCTGCCCGCAGTGCCCTGTGTCCTATCAGAGTGCCTGATTACAAAATAAAGGTTAGCCCCTCCCACCACTGGGAGTGGCCCGCGTTCTCTGTGTGTCCACGACAGAAGCAGGTGAGAACGTACAATCGTCTGGTACTACATGTTCTCCTCTGAGGGCCCTGCCTGGAGGGAGATGGAGAGGAGATTGCTTTTTTTTATTATATAACTCAGACGGTTTTTACTTTCCCCCCCCCCCCCCAAATTGTTATTCCACGTTTATAACAAAATCTCTCTGCGGGAAATTCGTGTTTGTTTTCCATTCCAGCGCGTTACGCTGGCGGCAGAAGACTGCGGAATTACCCAGCTGGGGCGGTCAGGTCAAGACAGACCGCACCTGCTGAAGGCACGACGATATTGTTCAGCGTCTTTTCCCTCTAACCTGTAATCAGCTTCAGAGCCCCCCCCTGGGAAGGCCAGGAGAAGGGGAGAAGGAAAGAAGGCCAGAGAGAAGAGAAACCTCATATCTTCAGGGCAAACACTGTTAACCCCACCCAGCGCCCGCGTCGCCCGGGTGACCGCCACAACATTATTACTGGGGAGGGGGAGCGGGAAGATAAGAGCATGGTGATAATAAGTGGGCTATTGGGCCAAGGGGGAAAAAAATAACTCTTTTTCTTGTTAAACCACAAATACCAAGTGTAAATTAAAGGAATATTAATTCAGCGTTCTGGTCTAAATTAATGTAACATTGAAACGTAATAGAGGAGAAGTAGATAAGAAGAGAGAAAGAGTCATATTATTTGACGGCCACAATCACCATTTTTTCTTTAACATTTTTGCTATTCCATAATTCATACACAGAGAGAGCTTTGTCTCAGGGGTCGGGGGACGGAGCGGAGAAGCGGGGGTGAGCTGGGGGAGCTGCAGGAGAGGGGGGGGGCAGGGGGGAGAGGGAGAGCCAGGAGCTGGGGCGGGGGGGAAAGGAGACACGGAAGAGCAGGGGAGGGAGCGGGGGAGACGGGAGCAGAGGAGCTGGAGAAGGAGGGGCGGGGTACGAGAGGGGAGCGGAGGGAGCGGAAGCAGGAAGCGGGGGGAAGTATGCTGGGCGGAGCTGGGGAAGAGCTCAGGGAGCTGCGGGAGCTGGGGGAGCAGCGAGAGCTGTGGGGGGGACGGGAGCTGCAGCGGGGGGAGCAGGAGGGGTGGAGCTAGGGAGGGAAGGGACAGGGGAGGGGGGGGAGGGACGGGAGGGAGCGAAGCTGCTGGGGGGAGAGGGGGGAACGGGAGAAGGGAGAGGGGAGGCCGGAGCGGAGCTGAGCCAGAGCGCAGAGGGCAGCGCGGGGGGGAGGGAGCCAGGGGAGCAAGAGGAGCGAGGGAGCTCCGGAGCGAGCAATGGAAAGGGGAGCAGCTAGGGGAGAAAAAAAAAGGGCCGGGGGGAAGCGGGAGGGACGGGGGGAGGGAGGGGGAGCCGGAGGGAGGAGCGGGAGCCGGAAGGGAGGCGTGTGGGGGGGAGAGGGAGGGGGGGCGGAGAGCGGAGAAGTGAGCTCGGAAGCAGGAGGAGAGAGGGAGCGAGGACGGGGAGGAAGGAGAGCTAGCTGAAAGGAGCGGGGGGAGGAGAGGGAGCTGGAGGGAGAGAGCGGGGTGAGCTGGCTGGACGGAGGAGGGGGGGGGGATCTGGAGCCTGAGAGAAGGGAGGAAGAGCAGGGGGAGCGGAGGAGTAGGGGAAACGAAGCCTAAAGAAAGGCGGCGGGGGAGCGGGGGAAGCCAGCAGCGAGAGCGGGAGGGGGGTGAGCTGTAGCTGGAGAGTAGCGGGGATAGCGGGAGCAGCAGGAGGAAGCTAGCGGGGAGAGCTGCTGGGGAGAACGGAGGGGGGGAGGAAGCTGAGCTGGAGAGGAGAGCGGAGCTGGGGGGGAGCGGGCAGCTGGAGCAAGAGCCTGAGGGGGGGGAGCTGAGCGGGGGAGAGCTGCTAGGTAGCTGAAGGGGAGAGCGGGAGAGAGGGTGGGGGAAGGAAAGCTGGAAAGCGGGGGGGGGGGGAAGGACGGAGGGAGCTGGGAGCGGGAGAGGGAGTTCGGACCGGGAGGAGCAGAGGGGGGGGCGCAGAGGAGGGGGGGCGAGCTAAGAGAGGGGGAAGAGCTGAAGCTAGCAAAAGTGAGAGCAGAGGGAAGGGGATGGGGAAGGCTGGCGGAGGGGAGCGAGCGGAGGGGAGCAAGGGAAAGCGCCGCGGGAGGGAGCCGGGGGAAGCAGGAGCAGGAGGAGGAGGGGAGCTTGGCAGCTGGGAGGCTGGGGGGAGGAGAGCAGCGGGGGCGGGAGGCAAAGCTGCTGAGGGGGGGGGGGAGCTGAAGGGGGGGAGCGAGAGGGCGGGGGGAGGGGAGGGGGGGAGCTGTGACGGGGGAGCCGGGGGAAGGAAGGCGGGGAGAAGGGAGCGGAGGCGGAAGGGAGCTGTGCCGAGAGCGGGTGAGCGGAGGCAGCTAGCTGAGCTGGAAGCGGATAGCAGAGGGGGGAAGAGCAGGGAAGCATAGAGAGCCTGAGGGGAAGCTGGGGGAGCGGAAGGAGCAGAGAGCGGAGGGGAGGCTGAGACGGGAGCTGCTGGTGGACCTGACAGGGGGGAAGGGAAGAGGAGCAATGAAATGCAGTCACTGTGCCAGAACACCTCTGCGGAGCCGACCTCCTTCGTGGGTATTTTATAATACAGAAAGAAAACATGCAAGGCCGTGTAGCACAAAAGTGTTAACTTTTTTTTTTTCTATTAAACTTGTGAAATATTGAAACTATGTAGCGGAGGAGAGGAGGAGAAGAAGAAGCGACCCTCCGGGGTGGAAAATATTTCCGATCTGCCCTGTTCGTTTAATTGATCATTCCACCATAAAGATCTGGGTAAGACAATGGAGGAGAGGCGAAAGAGAAGCAACGGATAACCAATGGTTGGCCAATGCTCCAAATTATGTGCCAATTGTCAAATCGACTACTTCTATTACAATGATATTGAGGTCACTATTATTCTCTTTCAAGAGATTTGTTGCGGAGCGCGGTTTTTCATTTTAGCAGCGCCCAACAGCAGGGAAAAGAAGAAGGAAAATGGAACAAGTAAAATCGCAAAGTGTGCGGCTCCGCGCCCCAGAGTCTTTTAAAATAAATAAAATTTTAAATAAAATATTTTTGTTATTAAAAAAAGTTTTTAAAAATTTTTTATTTTAAATTTATAAAAAAATAAAAGGGGACGGTGTGTAACCCTTTCAGTTCCTATATCAGTTCAACCCAGAAAGCAGGAGCAAGCAACCCTCTTACCAAACCAATAGTGTTCTCAGTGTTATTTTTTTGGCGGGTTCGGTTCGTTCATATCAGTTAGGAAAGCTGAATTGTTTTTATGAACGAAGATTTAGACGCAACTTATAATAATTTATTCCCATGTCGGAACATCAGCAGCCCCCAACCTAGTTTGGCCATTATGACAAGAAAAAAAAAAAATGGATCCATATGAATTAGATGTCAGGGAAAAATAGCTCCCTGAATGTTGTTGCTCTTGATGAGGCAGCAACGTCGCCGCAAATTGCGTGAATGTGGAGAGGTTCCAGAGTCAGAGCTCTGTCGATATTGGAAAAACCCGTCCGTGTTGATGGCACAGCGAAAAGGTCGTTGGATATTTCAACAAACATGTGGTGGGGGGGGTTTGGGGGGCTGACCTAGACATTGTTATGCAGGGCTTTTTCTTTGTTTGAAAAAAATAAAAAAAAAAAAAAAAAAAAAAAAAAAAAAAAAAAACAAAGGAAAAAAAAAAAAAAAAAAAAAAAAAAAAACAACTGAAAAAAAAAAAAAAAAACAAAAAAAAAGGGAAGAAAAAAAAAAAAAAAAAAAAAACACAAAAAAAAAAATGAAAAAAAAAAAAAAGACCATTGCCCCTATTGCTTTGGGGTCAGACTAGGTGGAGTCACTGATTAGATTAGAAATTGGATGAAGGGTTGGGGCAAAGAAGTGGAGGCATTCCTCATTGTCTAAGCCACCTAAAAAAAACTAGAGTTTTTTTATGGCATTGCATCAGTGAGTATATATGCTCTATGAACTATCTAAAGTAATTACGACATTTTAAAACAATTTTTTTTGTATTTTTTTTTTTTTTTATGGTTTACCATCATATTGCTGAGTTTTCTGGTCCAAAAAATTGGGTTCCTTTAACCACTTTATTACCGGCCTATAGTCATATGCCGCCCACAAGGTGGATCTACCATCCTGGGTGGGGCGTCATATGACGTCCTCGCATTCCCGGCCGCCTGGGGGGCGCGCGCACGCCGCCGCCGGCGCGCACCCGCGGCATCGCTCGGGACACGGTGCGAGTGCCCGGCGGCCGCGATGTCCGCCGGGCACCCGCGATTGCCCGTTAAAACAACGGACCGTGCGGGACCGTGGAGCTGTGTGTGTAAACACACAGCCCCACGTCCTGTCAGCGGAGAGGAGACCGATCATGTGATCCCAGTACGAGGAACACATGATCGGTCTCCTCCCCATGAGTCCCCTCCCCCCACAGTTAGAATCACACCTATTAGGGAACATATTAACCCCTGCAGCGCCCCTAGAGTTAACCCCTTCCCTGCCAGTGTCATTTACACAGTAATCATTGCAATTTTATAGCAACGTTCGCTGTGTAAATGTGAATGGTTCCAAAAATGTGTCTAAAGTGTCCGCCGCAATGTCGCAGTCACGAAAAAAAAAAATAAAAAAAATAAAAAAAAAATAAATAAAAAAATCGCAGATCGCCGCCATTACTAGTAAAAAAAAAAAAAAAAAAAAAAATTCAATAAATCTATCCCCTATTTTGTAGACGCTATAAACTTTTGCGCAAACCAATCAATATACGCTTATTGCGATTTTTTTTTACCAAAAATACGTAAGAATACGTATCGGCCTAAACTGAGGAAAAAAAATTGTTTTTTTTTTTTTAAAAATGGGATATTTATTACAGCAAAAAGTAAAAAAATATTGTGTTTTTTTTTCAAAATTGTCGCTCTTTCTTTTGTTTATAGCGCAAAAAATAAAAACCGCAGAGGTGATCAAATACCACCAAAAGAAAGCTCTATTTGTGGGAAAAAAAGGACGTCAATTTTGTTTGGGTGTAACGTCGCACAACCGCGCAATTGTTAGTTAAAGCAACGCAGTGCCGAATCGCAAAAAGTGCTCTGGTAAGGAAGGGTGTTTAAAAGCCCTGTATTGAAGCGGTTAAAAACGCTTATAATGGCAAACGTGGCTAAACGCGGGTGCTGCGTTTAGCCGCGTTTTACGTCTGAAACGTGGAAAAGCAAAATTGTCTGAACCCATTTTTTTTGCTTTTGGAAAAATGAGGTTAAACGCAGGGGCGGACTGACAACTCATGGGGCCCCCGGGCAATCAGAGATGATGGGGCCACACAGTATACAATCACACAGTATACACATACATGTACACACAGTATACACAGACATGTTTCTATTGGCTGAGAAGGTACTGGAGAGGTGGGGCAGCTATAATCTCTGGATTTTTAGACCAAAATGAAGTCAGTAAGGGACATTTCAGAGACGGATGAAAAAGAAAAAAAAAAAAGATTTTTACATACTGTCCCTGGTTTTACTGAGGCTGGCAACCCCAATGGGGCCCTCGGGCAGTGCCCGAGTGACCGAATGGTCAGTCCACCCCTGGTTAAACGCAACTGCATAAAAACGAGACTGTGTACATGGACACATATGATAACATTGCATGCGTTCAGGGGCAGTTGAAAAAAGTGTCCAACTGCCTCTGAACGCGCGTTTAACAGCGTCTCGTGTGCATGGGGCCTAAGACAGTATTCACACCCGAGTGTAGCGTCTTTGAGCGTTTTTGGAGTAGCTTTATGCGCGATTTGGGCATTTTTTTCGTAGTCTAAGCATTGAAAAAAATCAGTATGTAGTATTTTTCAAAAGTGCGCCGCGTGCAAACAGGTGACATTTTTTAATGCAGAACCTGGACACGAGTTTTATCGCATCATGTCGCGTGCGTTGAAATGCAACTGAAAAACGCAGTGTAGTGCGACCGAATGTTGAATTATTTCACCGACCAGATACGGTAGGCAGGTACTGGTTACTATTGCCACCATGTAATCCCGGGGGGGGGGTTCTGCAGGTTGGTAGTTGATGGCGGGGTCACCCAGGGGCGGCGGTGGGTGACGAGTGTCATCACACAGCTGGCCGCTCCTCACCGGGGTCAGGCTAGGAAACCGCGGTGACTAATCTCACCCCGTGCCCCATTTCCTGCTGACTGGAGCTAAACGCCAGCGATGGCATTCTACACAGGAGATAAAAAATTTAAAAAAAAGGAACTTGTCTCTTTGTTTTGGAGATACGTTGCCATGGCAACTGCTGACAGCGTGATCACAGGCCGCCGTACCCGGCTGGCACGTTTTATTTTTTTGTTTTTTTCAGGTCAGCATCTCATCCTTTGATAAGAGGCATCATTACCAGATGTGATGCCGAAAGAGAGCGCAGAACTGACGGCCGACCGACATGACAGGCAAGGTGATCCGCCAGGCGTTGTATGCCCCGGAGAACGGCGTCTATTCCGCAAACGCCTTTTAAGTCTGGATCAAAGACTTTCCTCCGCTGAAAGGAGCGAGTGCGGCGGGAATCCCAAAGGAAGGCGAAACGCGCGCGTGAGAGAGAAACACGAAACATCGCTTACATCGTCCCCTTCCTCCTACCAGACACCAAAATATTATTACCAGCAAGAATTCAATTGTTACATTGTGTCATCATCACCTGGAGAGCGATGACATCACTCCTATATAATAGAACATATCTGGGGAGCGATGACATCACTCCTATATAATAGAACATATCTGGAGAGCGATGACATCACTCCTATATAATAGAACATATCTGGAGAGCGATGACATCACTCCTGTATAATAGAACTTACAGTGCCTTGAAAAATATTCATACCCCTTGAAATTGAAATTTTATTGGGATTTTATGTGATAGACCAACAACAAAGTGGCAAATAATTGTGAAGTGGAAGGAAAATGATAAATGGTTTTCAAAAATTTTTACAAATAAATATGTCAAGTGTGGGGGGTACATTTGTATGGCGCCCCCCGGAGTCAATACTTTGTAGAACCGCCTTTCACCGCAATTACAGCTGCAAGTCTTTTTGGGGATGTCTCTAACAGCTTTGCACATCTAGAGAGTGACATTTTCCCCCATTCTTTGCAAAATATCTCTAGCTCTGTCAGATTGGATGCAGAGCGTCTGTGAACAGCAATTTTCAAGTCTTGCCCCAGATTCTCAATGTGATTTAGGTCTGGACTGTGACTGGGCCATGCTAACACATGAATATGCTTATGATCTAAACCATTCCATTGTAGCTGTGGCTGTATGTTTCGGGTCGTTGTGGATGTCAGAGTCTTGCTGGGACTTGTAGTTCTGCAACAGCTGGAGGTCCCCAGTCTCAAGTCTTTTGCAGACTCTACCAGGTTTTCTTCTAAGATTGCCCTGTATTTGGCTCCATCCATCTTCCCATCAACTCTGACTATCTTCCCTGTCCCTGCTGAAGAAAAGCATCCCCACCACATGATGCTGCCACCACTATGTTTCACAGTGGGGATGGTGTGTTCAGGGTGATGTTCAGTGTTAGTTTCCCCCACACATAGCATGTTGCTTTTAGGCCAAAAAGTTAAATTTTGGTCTCATCTGACCAGAGCACCTTCTTCCACATGTTTGCCGTGTCCCCCACATGGCTTCTCACAAACAGGACTTCTTATGACTTTCTTTCTTCAATGTCTTTCTTCTTGTCGCTCTTCCATAAAGACCAGATTTGTGGAGAACACGACTAATAGTTGTCCTGTGGACAGATTCTCCCCCTTGAGCTGTGGATCTCTGCAGCTCCTCCAGAGTTACCATGGACCTCTTGGCTGCTTCTCTGATGAATGCTCTCCTTGCCCGGTCGGTCAGTTTAGGTGGACGGCCATGTCTTGGTAGGTTTGCAGTTTGTGCCATACTCTTTCCATTTTCCGATGATGGGTTCAACAGAGCTCCATGAGATGTTCAGAGCTTGGGATATTTTTTTTACAACCTAACCCTGATTTATACTTCTCCACAACTTTATCCCTGACCTGTCTGGTGTGTTCCTTGGCCTTCATGATGCTGTGTGTTCACTAAGGTTCTCTAACAAACCTCTGAGGGCTTCACAGAACAGCTGTAATTTATACTGAGATTAAATTACACACAGGTGGACTCTATTTACTAATTAGGTGACTTCTGAAGGCAATTGGTTCCACTTGATTTTAGTTAGGGGTATCAGAGTAATAGGGGGCTGAATACAAATGCCCCCCCCACACTTTTCACATATTTTTTTGTAAAAAATTTTGAAAACCATTTATCATTTTCCTTCCACTTCACAATTATGTGCCACTTTGTGTTGGTCTGTCACATAAAATCCCAATAAAATACATGTACGTTTTTGGCTGTAACATGACAAAATGTGGAAAATTTCAAGGGGTTTGAATACTTTTCAAGGCACTGTATATCTGGAGAGCGGTGATGTCAGTCCTGTATAATATATCTTATATCTGGAGAGCGGAGATGTCACTCCTGTATAAGATATCTTATATCTGGAGAGCGTGATGTCACTCCTGTATAATATATCTTATAGCTGGAGAGCGGTGATGTCACTCCTGTATACTATAACATATCTGGAGAGCGGTGATGTCACTCCTGTATACTATAACTTCATTCTGGAAAGAAGTGATTTCGCTGTCGGCTCCCACTCTCAGGGCCCGGGGCCCCTCACACACATTATTCCCCTTTCAGAAGAGAACAAAACTTTGACTTCTTTCTTTCGGCCAGAATTGTGGAAGTTGTGGCCAAACATCAGATTGGAGCCATGTGTCGGGGGAGGAAGGGATGGAAGAGGGCGGTTGTGGGAAGATGGTGAAGCCCTAATGAGGTCTCTGGGGCCGAGTCGGATGAGAGAACACCAATGGGGGTCCTGGATTCTGTCCAGTGTTTGGCGGCGAGGGAGGTCAGGTAATCAGCTTTGGAGCCGTGGCATTGAGGGCTCAATCTGGTGCTATGGATAGCGTGTGTAGAGTGAGGAATTGCCTGGTGTCACGGGGACAGGAAGTGAGGAACTGCCTGGTGTCACGGGGACAGGAAGTGAGGAACTGCCTGGTGTCACGGGGACAGGAAGTGAGGAACTGCCTGGTGTCACGGGGACAGGAAGTGAGGAACTGCCTGGTGTCACGGGGACAGGAAGTGAGGAATTGCCTGGTGTCAAGGGGACAGGAAGTGAGGAATTGCCTGGTGTCAAGGGGACAGGAAGTGAGGAACTGCCTGGTGTCACGGGGACAGGAAGTGAGGAACTGCCTGGTGTCACGGGGACAGGAAGTGAGGAACTGCCTGGTGTCACGGGGACAGGAAGTGAGGAACTGCCTGGTGTCACGGGGACAGGAAGTGAGGAATTGCCTGGTGTCACGGGGACAGGAAGTGAGGAACTGCCTGGTGTCACGGGGACAGGAAGTGAGGAAGTGCCTGGCGTCACGGGGACAGGAAGTGAGGAACTGCCTGGTGTCACGGGGACAGGAAGTGAGGAACTGCCTGGTGTCACGGGGACAGGAAGTGAGGAACTGCCTGGTGTCACGGGGACAGGAAGTGAGGAACTGCCTGGTGTCACGGGGACAGGAAGTGAGGAACAGCCTGGTGTCACGGGTACAGGAAGTGAGGAACTGCCTGGTGTCACAGAGACAGGTAGTGAGAGAAATCTCACCAACGGGGGTCACACAGAAAAGAAAACAGAACAGAATTTGTACCCCATCCTATCAATAAAAGAAAAAAAATTTAATTTATCTGGATGCAAACGATAATTCAAATCTCCTGCGAGATCTGCTCATTTAACGCATAATTGTACTGAACACACCGCAAACGCAGAGCAGTAAATAAATAATGGCAAAAAAATAAATCCACCAGAAATGTGCGCACTGAGCGCGGGGGACTTTGGTGTAAGTGGCCCTTATCTATCAGCGCTTCTATGTAAACGAACCTGAAATTCTTGTTTTCTCTACAACATCATACAAGATAAGGACAGAAGACTATGCATGAAGAGTGAAGAGTGCCGTACAATCCGTTTCCTTATGCAGAACATCACAAATGTCCCCATTGTGGGAGACCTCCTGCCTTTTTTTAAATGCCAAATAAGCGCCCGCCGGCGGGGCACCCGAATGAATGTTGGAAATTGCGCGACGGGTCGCTGAAAGTCTCATTTCAGAAAATCCAGACAGAATGCCCCCTAATTATATAATTTTTCCCAGGAAACATCGAGTTCAGAGAGGGTCGGCTGGAAATTCTGCGATCGTTTTTCCGCATTACGGCCGCGCTTAAAAAAAAGAAAATGTCAACATTTTATAAAAATTCTGGGGGTGATCTACTATAACTGGAGAGGGCAAAATCTGGTGCAGCTGTGTATAGAAACCAATCAGCTTCCAGGTTTAAGGCTCCATTCCCACTTGTGCGACTCCAAAGATGTGCGATTTTCATTGCGACTTTCGATGGGTGCGACTTGGATGTTGGCTGCTGCACAGCTGTCGTATTGATGACATTAACCAATGGCGGCTGGTGCGCGAAAATTTGGGGGGGGGGGGGGCGCAAACAAAACTGAAAAATTCTGAAAAACACTGAAAAAAAAAAAACATCAATTGCAGCCTCACTGTGCCCATAAAATGCAGCTAATGTGCCCATCATGTGCAGCCTCTGTACCCATCATGTGCAGCCTCTGTGCCCACCCCCCCCCCCCCCACCCCATCAGACCGGCACTTTCTCCATCCGGGTGATGGTAGTGAGCTGTGAGATGGACAGGCTCCATGAGTCCGTGCATCTCCTCCTCCATTCCGCTGGGCGCAGGGCACGCAGCACACCGGCAGTACCTCACAGGATGAGGTCCGGCACTTAACGGGCTGTTGGGTCCTTTCTGCTCCTGTGACAGCAGCGGTGGAGGAGTCTGATCCTCCAGCTTCCTCCTGTGTATCTCTTCTGCCAAATCGGCGGGCATCCAATACGATGCCTGACGCTTTGGCCAGTTGGGAAACAGATCTCACTGACCTGCCTCCTGATTGGCGGGGAGGCACTGTGATGTAAAAATAGCGAAAATGTATTTGCTATGGTCGCACTCTCTGCGCCCCAAGCCCACCCTTTTTTAAAACCTATTAGAGCCTCAGGCTCTAATCAGGCGCTTAAAAAAAAAAAAAAAAACAACACTCCCTCCCACACTGCCATAGGAGTCCATGCGTCCGGCATCCTGAAAGGGGCCGGGCGCATGGATAGGGAAGAGGCGGCGGCAAGGGATTAGGGGGGGCGGCCCCAACAGGTCCGCCCCCAGCAGCAACAGGTCCGCCCCCAGCAGCAACAGGTCCACCCCAGGGCTGGGCTCAGCCCTTCCTTCTCTGAGCTGGCTGCTTAGCTGTCGGCTAATAGCCAGCTCCTATCTCTCCACAGTTACTCAGCTGTTGATGATAATATGCTCGTCAGTCCTGCCAACTTAATTTGTTCAGCCTAGTGGATCTCTGCCTTCGCCCTGGTCAACATCACAGAAACTGTCTCCTGTGATCCTGTTCAAGACTTGCTTTGCCGACATCCCTTCTGGCTCCAGATCCTGCTTGCTGTTCCACTACATTGATCCCAGACTTATGGCTTGGCTGACTATCCATTCCGGTTACTGAACTTGTTTTTTCTTTTTACTTTTATTATTATTAAACAAGTGTGATTTAACTGTACTTTTGTCTCGGCCTGATTTCATGGTTTTTGACAGTCCGCCGGTGCAACACTAGGTCCGCCCCAGCAACACTAGGTCCGCCCCAGCAACACTAGGTCCGCCCCAGCAACACTAGGTCCGCCCCAGCAACAATAAAAATACCCCAGCAACAATAGATCCATCCCAGCAACAATGGAACCCCCCAGCAACAATGGACTCCCAACAGCTAGCTTCAATAGACCCCTCCCTCAGCAGTAGATCCCTCACAGCAACGATTGACCCTCAAGCAACATAAGACCCACCCTTAGCAATAATAAATCCCCCTCCAGCAACTATAGATCTCCTGGCAGCCAACATCAATAGACCCTCCAGCATCCCTTGCCACATTCACTGCTGGCGGTGCCAGAACTGCGTTCCGCCGCGTTCCCATTGAAAAAAAAAAACCTTGTGTAAAGCTAAAGAAGAGGAGAGGGGAAAAGTGGTCACATGATCTACACTAAGAAAACCCATTGGTGGAAAACCCCCTGTTGAATGTGCCAACCAATGACAGGATCCCGGGGGGCTGATGTGCGCTTTTTGCAGACAGAAGTAGGCGGGGAGAGAGCGAAAAAGTAAAGCCATTATGTTAAAATTAAATATGGATTTCCACATTAGTCTGTAGACGTAAATGGATCTCAAGTTCACGCGGGCAGAGGACATGCCCCCTGTAAGCCTGATGTCAGCCTTCATCTAAAGTGATGGGGATTGCAAGTGTTTTGCAGCAATTCAGGATCGCGGGCAGAGTGCCGGCGATCGATTCCGCCCACGATCCGTAACGCCATGGTGTAAACGGAGCCCATCAGCCTCAAGACAGATTTCATCAACTCCACTGCTGGAATAAAAAAATAAAAATAAAATTTATAGTCCAACTTCATTTGGAAAAGCCAGAACTTCTGTTGAAATTTTATAGCGGTCTGTGTCCTCCTTGGGGAGATTCACCTCTCACTTCCTGTCCCAGTGATACTAATACTAAAAAAAAAAAAAAAAAACACAACAGTACAGGTGTCACTGGGCCAGGAATACACAAAGAGCAACAAATATATGCTCTAACCCCTCCCCCGCCACCACGCCCCCAGGCTAAAAAAATAAAAATAAAAAAAAAATTTCCCCATCAGGAAGATTCCATCACTTCCTCTCCATGTGACTCCCTATCACCGGGACAGGAAGTGAGGGCAAATCTTCCCAAGATGTAGACACAGCCATCATTGTAACCCTTACCCCTTCTTTACAGCACAATGTCTCTATGTTTCGGATGTCTACGACTCACAGAAAACACGTTTTAGGGCGGAGCAGCTCTCGCTAAACACAACAGAGGGCTTAGCTGTGCTGAACACGATGTAATTTTTTGGGAAATCTTGTGACTAAGTCTGCTAATAACCAAAACGGGACAATGCGGTCCGTCAGCTGAGCGCTAACCCCGTCCCGGAAAAGAGGCTTCTGTACGGCTTTATTATACGGAATTGGAAAAAACAAACAACCAGAGTCAGAAATGCTCATAGAGATCCAGTCAGAGAAAAAGACACAACTGGGGGATCTGCTCATAGAGATCCAACCAGGGCTACAGACAAGGCCAGGGGATCCGTTCATAGAGATCCAGCCAGGGCTACAGACAAGGCCAGGGGATCCACTCAGAGATCCAGCCAGGGCTACAGACAAGGCCAGGGGATCTTCTCATAGAGATCCAGCCAGAGCTACAGACAAGGCCAGGGGATCCACTCAGAGATCCAGCCATAGCTACAGACAAGGCCAGGGGATCTTCTCATAGAGATCCAGCCAGGGCTACAGACAAGGCCAGGGGATCTTCTCATAGAGATCCAGCCATGGCTACAGACAAGGCCAGGGGATCTTCTCAGAGATCCAGCCAGAGCTACAGACAAGGCCAGGGGATCTTCTCAGAGATCCAGCCATAGCTACAGACAAGGCCAGGTGATCTTCTCAGAGATCCAGCCAGAGCTACAGACAAGGCCAGGTGATCTTCTCAGAGATCCAGCCAGAGCTACAGACAAGGCCAGGGGATCTTCTCATAGAGATCCAGCCAGGGCTACAAACAAGGCCAGGGGATCTTCTCATAGAGATCCAGCCAGGGCTACAGACAAGGCCAGCTGATCTTCTCATAGAGATCCAGCCAGGGCTACAGACAAGGCCAGGGGATCTTCTCAGAGATCCAGCCAGAGCTACAGACAAGGCCAGGGGATCTTCTCATAGAGATCCAGCCAGGGCTACAGACAAGGCCAGCTGATCTTCTCATAGAGATCCAGCCAGGGCTACAGACAAGGCCAGGGGATCTTCTCATAGATTTAGCCAGGGCTGCAGACAAGGCCAGGGGATCCGCTCATGGGGATCCAACCAGGGCTACAGACAAGGCCAGCTGATCTTCTCATAGTGATCCAACCAGGGCTACAGACAAGGCCAGGGGATCTGCTCATGGAAATCCAGCCAGGGCTACAGACAAGGCCAGCTGATCTTCTCATAGAGATCCAGCCAGGGCTACAGACAAGGCCAGGGGATCCGCTCATGGAGATCCAGCCAGGGCTACAGACAAGGCCAGGGGATCCGCTCATGGAGATCCAGCCAGGGCTACAGACAAGGCCAGGGGATCCGCTCATGGAGATCCAGCCAGGGCTACAGACAAGGCCAGGGGATCAGCTCATGGAGATCCAGCCAGGGCTGCAGACAAGGCCAGGGGATCCGCTCATGGAGATCCAGCCAGGGCTGCAGACAAGGCCAGGGGATCCGCTCATGGAGATCCAGCCAGGGCTGCAGACAAGGCCAGGGGATCCGCTCATGGAGATCCAGCCAGGGCTGCAGACAAGGCCAGGGGATCCGCTCATGGAGATCCAGCCAGGGCTGCAGACAAGGCCAGGGGATCCGCTCATGGAGATCCAGCCAGGGCTGCAGACAAGGCCAGGGGATCCGCTCATGGAGATCCAGCCAGGGCTGCAGACAAGGCCAGGGGATCCGCTCATGGAGATCCAGCCAGGGCTGCAGACAAGGCCAGGGGATCCGCTCATGGAGATCCAGACATGGCTGCAGACAAGGCCAGTGGATCCGCTCTGGAGATCAGCCAGTGCTGCAGACAAGGCCAGGGGATCCGCTCATGGAGATCCAGCCAGGGCTGCAGACAAGGCCAGGGGATCCGCTCATGGAGATCCAGCCAGGGCTGCAGACAAGGCCAGGGGATCCGCTCATGGAGATCCAGCCAGGGCTGCAGACAAGGCCAGGGGATCCGCTCATGGAGATCCAGCCAGGGCTACAGACAAGGCCAGGGATCTACTCAAAGATTCAGCCAGGGGGGATCCACTCAGAGATCCAGCCATAGCTACAGACAAGGCTAGGGCTACAGACATGGCAGGGGATCCACTCAAAAGAGATCCAGCCAGGGCTACAAGGCCGGATATCTGCTCAATGATTCAGGGTTTGAATCTCAGTATATTTCAATGTATATAGTGTATATCAATGTTTGGTGGACTCATCGGATGACTACCTGTTCCGTGTCAGTGACTCGCTAGGTAATAAAGCCAAGGATGAAAATGACAAACCCTGAGCCTCCACAATACTGCAATGGCGGCTTCCACGTTTTTATCCCAACTAGTCTTTAAGCGAGACCCCCACACACTCTTCATAACACTCTTGATTTCTGAAGGTAGATTTTACTCCTCCCGGAAAAACGTTCCTACCACTGAGCCGTTCTTATAGAGGTGACATCTCTGAGGACCTTCCCTCCGTCACAGACCTTCACCTCGCTGACATGACATCTTAGCGGGCGGTCGGCACAACTGACACAGCGAAGAAAAAAATCGCCAGAAGAGCCAGTGAAATGTGACGGAATCCAACCGCGTTCCTGTACAGGGCGCCAATGACATTTTACGGGTCACTCCACCCAATACTGACATTTGTTACAGCAGAACGTTGGTGACAGAATGGAATTACCTGTTGGCTTCTTGGGGTCGAATTTTCAAGAATCCTCATCTGCGTTCCCAGAGTCTCACTTCCCCCGCCACACTCTCCAGAAAACAAAATCAAACACCCAGTGCTGGAGCAAGGTCACCTAAAGCCCAGGGCAAACATGCCAACCCCCCCCCCCCCTCAAGATGCATAAGCATTATGTGTCGGCAAAAATACCCCCCCCCCCCCAAAAAAAAAAAAATGTGAGCACTAATCTGCATTATTATCTCCTAAGCATAAACTTCCCCCTCCTCCCAGTACAAATCCGCCCCCCCCCCCTGCTGAATTACCCCCTCCCAACACACGTCTCTGCCCCCTCAATCCCCCAAACCCCCCCTAAAAAAATCACGTCTCTTAGCACAAATCCTCCACCCCTCAACCCCCCCCCCCTCTCCACCTCCATCTAATCCTCGCTCACTTTATCCCCCCCCCCCCCATCACCGTCTAGTCCTTCTCTCACTCTTTCACCCCCCCCCCGCACCACCCACTTCACCCTTTCACCCCCCTCACTCGTTCACCCTCACCCCCACATTCACCCCACCACCCACCACCTCCACCAACCCCAAACCCCACCAGCCACCACTTAAAGCTCACCGCTCCCCGCGTCCCATCCACCATCGTTCGTCGCTCACTTCACCCCCCCCCCAACACCATCTAGTCTTCTCTCACTTCACCACCCCCCCCCACCCACCACCCTCTAGTCGTCTCTCACTTCACCCCCCCCCCCAACATCTTACACACCTCTTGTCTTCTCCTCACTGTCACCCCCCCCCCCACACCATCAGTCTTCTCTAACTTCTACCCCTCCCCCTCCCACCACATCTAGGTCTTATTCATCACTTCACCCCCCCCTCTTCACCCCAATCCTCCCCCCCCACCATCCCCACCACCCATCTTGTCTTCTCTCACATCACTAACCCACAACCCAACACACCACTCACATCACATCCCAACCCTATCACGTCACACCATATCCTATCCCCCCTCACCAATTAACCCCACACCATCATTCCTCTATAACTTTATCCCCCACCACCATCTAGTCTCTCTCACTTCACCCCCCCATCCCCCCCCCCACCACCTTCTTCTTCTCACTTCACCCCCCCACCACCCCACCACCATCTACCATTTATCCCCCACCACCATCTATCTTCTCTTCTCCAAACCTCACTTCACCCCCCCCCCACCACCATCTAGTCTTCTCTCACTTCACCCCCCCACACCCATCTAGGCGTAAGTCTTCTCTCACTTCACCCCCCCCCAACCACTAGTCTTCGCTCACTTCAACCCCCCCCCCCACCACCATCTAGCTCTTCACTTCACACACCTACCCACCCCCCCACCTCACCACCATCTAGTCTTCTCTCACTTCACCCCCCCACCACCACCATCTAGTCTTCTCTCACTTCACCCCCCCCCCACCATCCATCTAGTGTTTCTCTCACTTCACCCCCCACACCACCTCTAGTCTCTATCACTTCACCCCCCCACCACCATGTAGTCTTCTCTCACTTCAGCCCCCCCCCCCCCACCACCACCATCTAGTCTTCTCTCACTTTACCCCCCCCCCCCCCCCCCCCACCCACACACACACACACACACCATCTAGTCTTCTCTCACTTCATCCCCCCCACCACCGCCATCTAGTCTTCTCTCAATTCACTCACTTCACCCCCCCCCCCCCCACCACCATCTAGTCTTCTCTCACTTTATTCCCCCCCCCCCACCACCACCATCTAGTCTTCTCTTAATTCACTCACTTTATTCCCCCCCCCCCACCCCAATCTAGTCTCCTCTCACTTTACCCCCCCAGACTTCTCTCCCCTCTCCCCTCATCCCACCTCCCTGATCCATCCCCCTTCAAGACTTCCCTCTCTTAACCCCCCTAGCCCTGTCATGTAGCCTTCTCTCGCTTTATTTCTTCCTACAACCCACCCCGCCCCCAACTTCCCTTCTCCTACTAACCCCCCCCCCCCCCCACCTATCCCCAATCTAGACTTTTTTTCCTCTTTATTTCTATATGCCCCCCACCATCCAGGCTTCTCACTCTTTATTCCACCCCCCTCTCCTCTTTTTGTCTCATTTTCTCTTGTGGCCGGGAGGGATCATCTCCCAGAATTAGATGACATTTCCAATCTCAGAAATTCTCGCTCATGTTCAGGTGACAGTTACGCTGGCTCTGAAAATCTCCCCAATCCTCGAGATCAGCTGCAAGACCTCCGATTCGCAGATTTCAGAGTCAGAAAGGAAATCGGCTTCATAAATATGGAGAAGGTAGAGAGCCCAGCGGACAGATCTATGGGCCGGCTTAGTGGGGAGCCCACGGCTCTCATACACTCCATACTGAGGGATTACACTGCGAATATCACCAACAGCCAACATTCCACTGACCTGGTTATATATATATATATATATTATATATATTTATCATATATATATATATATATATATATATATACAAACACACACACACACACACACACACAGGGGGTCCCCTACTTACAAACGACATTATATATATATATATATATATTTATATATATATACATTTATATATACATACATACATATTATACACACACACACATACACACACACTATACTGTCTTAAGTATTGGGACGCCTGCCTTTACACGCACATGAACTTTAATGCCATCCAAGTCTTAGTCCGTAGGGTTCAATATTGAGTTGGCCCACCCTTTGCAGCTATAACTGCTTCACCTCTTCTGGGAAGGCCGTCCACAAGGTATAGGAGTGTGTCTATGGGAATGTTTTACCATTCTTCCAGAAGTGCATTAGTGAGGTCAGGTACTGATGTTGGACTAGAAGGCCTGACTTGCAGTCTCCACCCTAATTCATCCCAAAAGGTGTTCTGTTGAGGTCAGGACTCTGAAGGCCAGTCAAGTTCCTCCACCCCAAACTCGCTCATCTATGTCTTTTCGGACCTTGCTTTGTGCACTAGTTCAAAGCATTTGGTGGAGGGGGGGGGGTTATGGGGTGGGGTTGTTTTTCAGGGGTTGGGCTTGGCCCCTTAGTTCCAGTGAAGGGAACTCTTAAGGCGTCACCATACCAAGACATTTTGGACAATTTCATGCTCCAAACTTTGTGGGAACAGTTTGGGGACGGCCCCTTCCTGTTCCAACATGACTGCGCACCAGTGCACAAAGCAAGGTCCATAAGACATGGATGAGCGAGTTTTGGGGTGAAGGAACTTGACTGGCCTGCAGAGAATCCTGACCTCAACCCCATAGAACACCTTTGGGATGAATTAGAGTGGAGACTGAGAGTCAGGCCTTCTTGTCCAACACAAACTTGCTTCTGGAAGAATGGTCAAACATTCCCATAGACACACTCCTAAACCTTGTGGACGGCCTTCCCAGAAGAAGTTGAAACTGGTATAGCTGCAAAGGGTGGAGCCAACCCAATACTGAACCCTACGGACTAAGCCCCCGTACACACGGTCGGAAATTCTGACGGAAAAAAAGTCTAATCGGATTATGTTGTCGGAAATTCCGATCGTGTGTGCGCTCTAGCGGACTTTTTCCGTCTGAATTTGATGGAAAAAGTTTGAGAGCAGGACCCAAAATTTTCCAACAACAAAATCCGATCCGACTTTTTCCGATCGTGTGTAGAGAATTCCGACGCACATAGTGCCACGCATGCTCAGAAGAAATTTGGGGACGAAAGCTATTGGCTACTGGCCTCTTCGTAGTCCTGTCGTACGTGTTGTACGTCACCTCGTTCGGAACGATCAGATTTTCCGATCACTTTGTGCAACCGTGTGTATGCAAGACAAGTTTCAGCCAAAATCCATTGGAAAAAAAAATCGGACGGATTTTGTGGTCAGGATG
>CM053037.1:182004616-182022116 GCA_028564925.1 Lithobates sylvaticus
CTAATGAGAGTCCACCTCCTGTTATATATCATCATGTGCTGTAACCTCTAGCAACTAATCAGTGAGCCGTAATGTGTGCTGTACCTTTGGCAACCAGTCAGTGAGCGGTAATGATACACTGTAACCTCTGGCAACCAATCGCAATAGATGCCTGATCTGATTCAGTAAACTGATTTTGAGTCTAGCTGCTATTTATTGTATGTCGCAGAGCAGGTGGAGAGCGAAACTGCATGGGGGGGGAATGGCCCCCAAGAAAAGTTTTGCCCAGGATCCAATCATTATTAAAGACGGCCCTGTATGAGGTAGCTATATGTGTATATTATGCATAGGTCCTGTGGATATAGCAACACCTAAAAGTTTTTATATTTAGTGTTTTTTGTTATAAAATGTCTGATCGATAGGTTTTAATTTTATTTTTGATAGTGAGACCTGTTTTCTTTCAACCAACCCCAGTGTGTCCTAAAGAAGCAATAGCGAAACGCGTTGACGCGTTGGGGACCCTGATGTAAGTGGGGGGCTCTCTCTGGGGACCCTGAAGTGGGGGGCTCTCTGGGGACCCTGATCCAAGTGGCGGGCTCTCTGGGGACCCTGATCCAAGTGGCGGGCTCTCTGGGGACCCTGATCCAAGTGGCGGGCTCTCTGGGGACCCTGATCCAAGTGGCGGGCTCTCTGGGGACCCTGATCCAAGTGGCGGGCTCTCTGGGGACCCTGATCCAAGTGGCGGGCTCTCTGGGGACCCTGATCCAAGTGGCGGGCTCTCTGGGGACCCTGATCCAAGTGGCGGGCTCTCTGGGGACCCTGATCCAAGTGGCGGGCTCTCTGGGGACCCTGATGCAAGTGGCGGGCTCTCTGGGGACCCTGATGCAAGTGGCGGGCTCTCTGGGGACCCTGATGCAAGTGGCGGGCTCTCTGGGGACCCTGATGCAAGTGGCGGGCTCTCTGGGGACCCTGATGCAAGTGGCGGGCTCTCTGGGGACCCTGATGCAAGTGGCGGGCTCTCTGGGGACCCTGATGCAAGGGGGAGGCTCTCTGGGGACCCCTGATGCAAGGGGGGCTCTCTGGGGACCCTGATGCAAGGGGGAGGCTCTCTGGGGACCCTGATGCAAGGGGGAGGCTCTCTGGGGACCCTGATACAAGGGGGAGGCTCTCTGGGACCCTGATGCAAGGGGGAGGCTCTCTGGGAACCCTGATTTTAGGGGGAGGCTCTCTGGGACCCTAATGTAAGGGGTACTCTCTGGGAACCCTGATGCAAGTGGGGGTCTCTCTGGGGACCCCGATACAAGGGGAAGGCTCTCTGGGGACTCTGATGTAGGGGGGGCTCTCTGGGGACCCTGATTTAAGTGGGGGTCTCTCTGGGGATAGATATATACACACACACATATATTACTGTATATACATGTGTATGCCCGCCCAAGTGTATGATGACTTTCTTTACTACGCTGCTATGGGCTCTAGCCCCAGATCTTTTGTAGACCTAACAACGCCCCGGATAATAATAATAATAATAATAATAAAAAAAGATTTGGAGCCTCTGACCAAAATCCCTCCTGGCCCATAAAGGTGAAGATGGCGTTCCTCCAGCGCCATCGGTACTTACCGAAGTGTCGCTCGCCTCCCACTGCCGCGTCTTGTCGCAGCTCCGCCGCCACTTCCAGCTACTACTGAGCATAAATAATGTCAAAGCTCAAAATATAGGAGGAAAAAGGGAAATATATGACAGCGAGCTCTGAGGTCACCGCATTGAGCAATCTCTATGACTTCTGTACCCGATACTTCCTGCCACCCGTCATTCACACATTTCATTCACCGACAGAGTCTTTCTGAACCCCCCGACCTCTGTCTGGTCAGACGATTAGATCATACGGGGTGGCACAATGCTGGCAGATGGGCTCCAGCAGACACTCCGGGTCGCCATTTACAGGGAATAAAAGAACGGATTGTAGAACATGAGTCTGGCGCCGAGCCCGACAAGATGGTACAAAGGGCGACTTAGAGGAAATCTTGTTTTCAGAGATGTCCCGGGAACAAAACGACGATTATCCTCATCCTAATATGTGTAGCCGTTCTCCCAACTGGATACAATGATAACATTGTACCAACATATCCTGCAGGGCTACACAGTGTGCCAGAGGAGCTTACACTCTAATGTCCCACCAAATTCACACACTGACATATACCACAGTGTTGTACAGAGAACACTGAGCCAGTCAACATCAGTCTCTGAACCAGAGGAGCTTACACTCTACCCTCCCTGTCACAAAGTATTATCAATATACATTTATATAGCTCTGACATCTACCACAGAGAACACTGAGCCAGTCACATCAGTCTCTGAACCGAAAGAGCTTACACTCTAACCCCCTGTCACAGAGACTGATTTTGACTGGCTCAGTGTTCTCTGTACAGCACTGTGGTATATGCCAGAGCAATATAAATGTATATTGATAATACTGTGTGGCAGGGAGGGTAAAGTGTAAGCTCCTGTGGTTCAGAGACTGATGTGACTGGCTCAGTGTTCTCTGTACAGCACTGCAGTATATGTCAGAGCAATATAAATGTATATTGATAATACTGTGTGACAGGGGGGTTAGAGCGTAAGCTCTTTCGGTTCACAGCATTATATATATTTATATAGCTCTGACGTATACCACAGTGCTGTACAGAGAACACCGAGCCAGTCAACATCAGTCTCTGAACCGAAAGAGCTTACACTCTAACCCCCCCATCACACAGTATTATCAATATCCATTTATATAGCTCTGACATATACCACGGTGCTGTACAGAGACCACTGAGCCAATCCCTTGGGGTCTCTTGCAGCAGTAAAGGGCCCCCCCCTTTACCTCCATAGTGGGGAGCCTCTCCTGCCTCTGCGTGGGCTCAGCCCTGGGCTGCGTCGTGCTGTTCATGCTTGGGGCGGAGCGCTCCCCAAAGGGGATTGTGGTGTCATTTTATTGTGTTATAGGAACGGGTAAATATCACTTTTCATTCGAGTTTTACATTTAACATTCTTGATGTTCCATATTTACATAATTATGCATGATGAATAGGATTCTATACATCAGAAATTCCACTCAGCACACCTGCTCAACCCATTTTTTTCAGTTGTCGCACCCAAAATATTCAAAATCCGGAGCCCCCCCCCCCCAGTCTGAAATGTAAAAAACATAAATATTACTTATCAATGGGAAACCTGATCCTCGGACAAAGCACAGCCCCGCCTTGATGACATTAACTTCACATCAGAAGCCCCCCTTTACATCCAGGTTCCCCTATAATGTCAGAGGTACCCCCTTCACATCACAAGCTCCCCCCTCACATCAGAGGTCCTCCTTGATGTCAAAGTCTCCCCCTACCTTCACGTAAGAGACCCCCATCACATCAGAGGATCCACTCCATTCCTTTAGAGATCCCTCCTTTATATTAGAGTTCCTCCTTATAGTCAGAGTCCCTCCCATCACATCAGGAGGTCCTGCCATCAAGTCAGAATTCCCCCACGATGCCAGAGGCCCCCCATCACATCAGAAGTCTCCCATCAAGTTGGAGGTCCCCATTATCTCAGGAGGTCCCTCCATCACATCAGAGGTCCCTCCAACATATCAGAGGTCTCCCTTTACATCAGAGTATCCCCCCATCACATCAGAGGGACCCCCTTGCACGCCAGAGACACCCCTTCCCCTATCACATCAGAGTTCCTCCTTTGATTTCAAAGTCTCCCCCCAACTTCACACAAGAGACCCCCCATCACACCAGAGTCCCCCTTGATGTCAAAGTCTCCCCCTACCTTCAAGTAAGAGACCCCCCCATCACATCAGAGGACCTAGCTCATTCCTTTAGAGATCCACCCTTTACATTAGAGTTCATCCTTATAGTCAGAGTCCCCCCCCCCCCATCACATCAGAGGTCCCCCTATCACATCTGAGGCCTCCCTTTACATCAGAGTATCCCCTCATCACATCAAATGGACCCCCTTGCATGCCAGAGACCCCCCTCCCCCATCACATCAGATACCCTCCATCACATCAGAGATCCTCCTTGATGTCAAAGTCTCCCCCCAAACTTCACACGAGACCCCCCCCCCCCCCCCCCCCCAATCACATCAGAGATCCCCCATTACATTAAAGTTCCTCCTTATAGTCAGAGTCCCCCCCCCCATCACGTCTGAGGTCTCCCTTTACATCAGAGTATCCCCCCATCACATCAGAGTGACCCCCTTGCACGCCAGAGACCCCCCCCCTCATCACATCAGAGTTCCTCCTTGATGTCAAAGTCTCCCCCCCCCCAAACTTCACACAAGAGACCCCCCCCCCCCCAATCACATCAGAGACTCCACCCCATTACATCAGAGATCCCCCCCCCATCACATTAGAGTTCCTCCTTATAGTCAGAGTCCCCCATCACATCAGAGGTCCCCTGATGTCAGACTGCCATCGAATCAGGATCCCCCATCACATTAGAAGTCTATCAGGTCGGAGGTCCCCCATCACACTGGAAGTTCCCCCTCACGTCAGAGGCCCCCCCCATCACGTCAGATTCCCCTCTTCACATCAGAGGCCCCCATCACAATGGAAGTCCTCCATCAGAGACCCCCCTTGATGTCAAAGACCCCCCCCCCTTCATATCAGAGACCCCCCTTGATGTCAAAGACCCCCCCTTCATATCAGAGTTCCCCCTTGATATCAAAATCTTCTCTCCTCCATATCAAAGTCCCCCCTTGATATCAAAGTCTTCCCCCCTTCATATCAGAGACCCCCGTTGATGTCAAAGAACCCACCCCTTCGTGTAATCAGAGGTCCCCCCCACCACATTAGATGTCACCCATCAAGTTGGAGGTCCCCCCTCACGTCAGAGGTGCCCCCATCACATCAGTATCCCCCCCGTCATGTCAGAAGCCCCTCCTCTGGTTAGAAGACCCCTAGCAGGTCAGAGGTCCCTCCATCATCACAGAGCCCAGTGCGCCCGCACAATGGCAATTCATGATGCTGATCAAGGGCAAACTGGGTCCTGTGCTAGCGGGACCCCAGGGGAACCAGATGGCACCCTGGCTGAGAAACGCTGATGGACGGTATATGTAAAAGACAGTACATACAATATACTAACACACTATAGGCTCAATTCATTAGGATTAAACACAAGGATAAGAATCATTAATTTCAGGTCATGTGGCTAATCTTCAGACCCCGTATACTATCATCTCCCCTATAAATAAGGATCCTTATCCCGATGTGCCATCCCAGTGAATAGAGCCTGATGTGACCCGCATTGCACTGACCTCATTCCCCCCTCTTGTGACTTGAGCACAGCTGCAGAGTTTCCTGGAAACCCCAAAGTGGCTAAAGTGAAATTCCAGACACATTTATAAGAAATGAAAATGATAATCGGGGGGTCCTGGGGGGGGGGGGGGGGGACCATGAAACATGAGGCTGTCCCACAGGAAATAATGGTGATGTTTTATGGCCCCCCCCTCACATGGCCCTATAATCCCCTCGCACTGTACCACAATTTCGTTGTTGTTCATGCTGGGAGCTGCCAGGAAATTGGGGGCAAAGGACTGAGACAACGTGTGTACAGGGACAATGCTGTCCCCACTTCCTTCCTGTGCTGAAGAGGCCAATGTGTTTATCCTCCCTCCGCACTCCACAGGCAGGGGAGCTGGACATCGGCTTTGTTCTGCGTGGGAAAGTTTATTGTCACAACCCGAAAAAGCATGCAGAGGGGAACTCGAATCTATATTCGGCCTGTTCGTCTCCTCAATCTAATGTGAAAGTTTCCATTTTCACATCCTTGCTGTTCCATATTTCTAAGGCTGCAGGTTATTTATAAAAACTTGCAGGTTCTCCCCCTAGTGGCTGTTTGTATGGCAGACATGTAATATTAGCAGTTTTGCTCATCTAAACCCAAAAGCAAATGACATATTGCAGCGGACCGGTCCTTCTATGTGGCGGCTGCATTGGTTATTTTAGGCCTTTTCCTTTTATTTATCATCCTGCCAGTTACACACCTTCCTGTCTTCGGGTGACAACGCTCATTTCTCCATTGTATCTATGGAGGGAGCCATGGTTGTCCCCATGGTTGGATGGGGAGATTCGTTTACAGAAGAAAGATAACGTTGCTGTGTAGTCTTTCCATATTACAGGAAGTGACAAGCGCACTGCATTTCTGGCAGGATCAACAAGTATTATAAAAGATGGCAGAGAAATGGCAACGAGAGATGGGAGGATGGAAGAAAGAGCGGGGAGGGAGGGGAGAGGTAAGTGGAGAGATGAAAGGGTGGTGTAAAAAGAAAAAAAAGGAGGAAAATTTGGGGAAGGAGGAGGTGGAGGGAGAGATTGGAGACAGGGAGGGGAAAGAGGGTGGGAAAAAAGAAGAAGGTGCTGGGGGGGGGGGGGATATTGATTGGCGAGATGGTGGTGGTACATTAAAGTGGGGGAAGAGAAAGTGGAGGGGGAAAGGAAGGTAGGGGGGAAAAGGTGGGGGAGAGATGATTGGGGGGGGGGGGAGATGGTGGTGGGGGGAGAGTGTGAGCTGGTGGGGGAAAGGTTGAGGGAGAGATGGTGGTGGTGTGTGGGGGGGGGGGAGAGAGAGAAGGTGGGGGTGGTGATGGGGAAGGGATAAAAAGGAAGATGGTGGGGAGGGAAGAGGAATAAAAGAGAGGAAGGAGGTGAGGGAGCGAGAGAGACAGGAAGAGGTGTGGGAGGTTTAAGGACAGGAGGAGGGGAGAGGATGGTGAGTGATGGGAGGGTTTGAGGAAGGTGGAGGAAGAATGTGGTGGGGAAAGGAAGCAGTGGTATGGGGAAGAGGTTGAGGAAAGGTGAGGGAGAGATGTTGGGGGGGGGGAGGGAAGGAGGAGTGGTGAGAGAGAGAAAGAAGGTGTGTGGAAGAAGAGATGTAGTGGGGTAGGGGGAAAATATGGGTTGGGGGAGGGGAAGAGGAAGGGAGAGAGAGAAGAGAAGTGAGGAGAGGAAGAGACGACAGAAGAGGTGAGGAGAGAGAGAGACAGGTGAAGAGAAGAGACGGAGAGTGAATGAGAGGGTAGAGAAGGAAGGTGAGGGAGAGACGGAGAGTGAGGGGTGAGGGAGAGAGAGAGGTGAGATGGAGAGAGAGAAGAACAGGTGAGGGAGGGAGGGAGAGAAGGAAGTATAGGAAAGAGAGGAGGAGAGAAGAGACGAGAGAAAGAGGATGAGGAGAGCGAAATTGATAGTGAGAGACGAGAAGAGAGAGAAGGAAAGAGTGCAGACAGTGATGGAGAGAGGAAGTGAGAGTGAGAGGAGAGATGGAGAGGAAGAGAAGAGGTGAGACGAGAGAGATGAGAGGGAGAGAGAAGATGTTGGGGAGGGAGTAGGGAGTTGGTGGTGAGAGAAAGGAAGATGGGAGAGTTGAGGACGGTGAGAGTGAGAGAGGTTGGGGGAGAGAAGAAAGAAGAGAGAAGAGAAAAGAGAAGAGAGGTGAGTGGAGAGAGAGTGATGAGCAGAGTTCAAGGAGTAGGGAGGAGAGAAGCGAACGTAGAGAGGGGGAGAGTCAGATAGCGTGGATAGAAGAGTGAAGGGTAAGGAAGAGTTTGAGTAAAAGAAAGAAGAAGAGAGAGGGAGTTTAAGGAGAGGGTGGTGTGAGAGAGAGAGGGGAGGAAAGGAGAGTGGTGTTCGGGCTAAGAGGACTTGAGGAAGGATGAAAGAGGAGAAGAGAGAGGAAGAATGAGACAGATAGAGAAGAGAGAAGAGAGTGAGCAGAAGAGATAAGAGAAGAGAGAGACGGAAGAGAGAGGAAGAAAGAGTGTAAAAGAGAGAGATAGAGAATGAGAAGAGAAAGAGATAGAGAGAAACGAAGAGAGATCAGAGAGAATAGAAGAGATAAGGAGGGTGAGGGTTCGATAGAGACGAGAAAAGAGAAGCGTGAGAGAGAGAGACGAGAAGAGAAGAAGAGAGAGAGAGGCAAGAGAGTGAAGAGAGAGGAGAAGAAAAGAGAAGGTGAGGGAGACAGAGAATGCAGGGGGGGGGGGGGGGGGGGGGGGGGGGGGGGGGGGGGGGGGGGGGGGGGGGGGGGGGGTGGGGGGTGGTGTGTGGGGTGGGTGTGGGGGGGGGGGTGGGGGGGAGTGGGGGGGTGGGGGGGGGGGGGGGGGGGGGGGGGGGGGTGGGGGGGGGAGGGGGGGGGGGGGGGGGGGGGGGGGGGGAAAAGGAAGAGAAGAAAGGAGATAGAAGAGAGATGGATGGAGAAGGGAGACGAGAGGAAGGTGGAGGAGAAGAAGAGAGATGAGGAGAAGGAGAGAGACAGATGAAGAGAGAGAAGGGGGGGGGAGAAGAGAGATGAGAGAGAGAGAGTGAGAGAAGAGACGAGAGAGAGAGAGAGAAAGTAGAGAGGAAGAAGAGAGGGAGGATAGAGCAGGGAGAGAGATAGAGAGATGAGAGAGAGATAGAGACGAGTGAGAAGTAGCAGAGAGGAGAGGTGGAGAGGAGAGAGGAGAAGAAGTGGAGCAGGCTCAGGAGGAGAACGTGATCAGAAGAAGAAGAGAGAGAGAGAGAGAGTGGTGGTGGTAGAGATGGAGAGACCAGAAGAGAGACGAGAAGAAGGAAGGAAGAAGAAAGAGAGAGAAGAAGAGAGGAGAAGAAGAGAGAAAGAAGAGGAAGAGAAAGAGAAAAGAAGAAGAAAGAGAAGAAAGAGGAGAGAAGAATGAAAGAGAGGAGATGGAAGAGAAGAAGAAGAGAGAGAGAGAAAACGAGAGAGAGTTAAGGCAGAGCAAGAGATAGAGAAAGAGAGAGAGAGAGAAGAGAGAGAGAGTGACGAGAGAGAGAGAAGAGAGAGAGAAGAGAAGAGATGGAGAGAGAGAGCGAGATAGGCCGAGAAGCGATGGGAGAAGGAGAGAGAGAGAAGGAGAAGGATGAGAGAAGAGAAGAAGAGAGCAGCAGAGAAGAGATGGATAGAGGATGGCGAACAAAAGGAAGAGAGAGATGAGAAGAGAGAAGAAGAAGAGAGAGGAGTAGAGAAGAAGAGAAGAAGAGAAGAGCCAGAGTAGCGGAGAAAAAGGAGACTGAGAGAAGAGATAGAAAGGAGAAAGAGAGAGAAGAGAAGAGTAGAGAACAGATGAGAAGAAGAGAAGAGAAGAGGAAGAGAGAGAGAGCAGGAAGAGAGAGAGAGAAGGAGAAGAGGCCCAGAGAAGAGCCCGAAGAGAGAAAGAGATGAGAGCAAGAGGAGGAAGAGGAAGAGCACGAGAAAGATGATAAGAGAAGAAGAAAGAGAAGAAAGGGAGACGAGAGCAGAGCGAGAGAGATCGAGAAGAAGTAGGAGAAAGGAAGAACGAGAGATAAGAGAAGAAGACGATGGTGGTGGTGGGGGGGGGGAAGAGAAGAATGTGGGGAGTGGTTGGGGAAGAAAGAGGGGGAGATGTGTGATAAAAGGAAGGGTTGTTGGGAGTGTTGAGGGTGGTTGGGGGCAGTCGATGGAAGGTGGAGGGAAAGGAAGGTGATATGGGCAGGTTTAGGAAGGTGAGGGGAGAAGATGGTATGGTGGTGGGGAGGGTTGAGGAGGGTGGAGGAGAGATGGTGGTGGTGGGGGAAAGGAAGGTGGTGGGGAGGGTTGAGGAAGGTGAGGGAGAGAAAGGTGAGGGAGAGATGGTGGTTGGGGGAGAGGAAGGTGGAGGGAGAGAGGAAGGTGGAGGGAGAGAGGGAGGTGGAGGGAGAGAGGAAGGTGGAGGGAGAGAGGAAGGTGGAGGGAGAGAGGAAGGTGGAGGGAGAGAGGAAGGTGGAGGGGGAGAAGATGGTGGTGGAGGGAGAAGATGGTGGTGGAGGGAGAGGAGGAGGTGAGGGGAGAGGGAGGTGAGGGGAGAGAGGAGGTGGGGGAGAGAGGAGGTGAGGGGAGAGAGGCAGGTGAGGGGAGAGAGAGAGAGGCAGGTGAGGGGAGAGAGGCAGGTGAGGGGAGAGAGGCAGGTGAGGGGAGAGATGGTGGTGGGGGGGAGAGGAAGGTGAGGGGAGAAGAAGGTGAGGGGAGAAGAAGGTGAGGGGAGAAGAAGGTGAGGGGAGAAGAAGGTGAGGGGAGAAGAAGGTGAGGGGGGAAGAGAAAGGTGAGGGAGAGAGGAAGGTGAGGGAGGAGAGGAGAGGTGAGGGGAGGAGAGAGAGGGGGTGAGGTGGAAGGGAGAGAGAGGGAGGTGAAGGGAGAGAGAGAGGTGAAGGGAGAGAGAGGAAGGTGATGGGAGAGAGAGGAAGGTGAAGGGAGAGAGAGGAAGGTGAAGGGAGAGAGAGAGGAAGGTGAAGGGAGAGAGAGGAAGGTGAAGGGAGAGAGAGGAAGGTGTGAAGGGAGAGAGAGGAAGGTGAAGGGAGAGAGAGGAGAGGAGAGGAGGAGAGAGAGAGAAGGTGAAGGGAGAGAGTGGAAGGTGAAGGGAGAGAGAGGAAGGTGAAGGGAGAGAGAGGAAGGTGAAGGGAGAGAGAGGAAGGTGAAGGGAGAGAGAGGAAGGTGAAGGGAGAGAGAGGAAGGTGAAGGGAGAGAGAGGGAAGGTGAGGGAGAGAGAGAGGAAGGTGAGGGGAGAGAGAGGAAGGTGAGGGGAGAGAGAGGAAGGTGAGGGGAGAGAGAGGAAGGTGAGGGGAGAGAGGAAGGTGAGGAGAGAGAGGAAGGTGAGGGGAGAGAGAGGAGGTGAAGGGAGAGAGAGGAAGGTGAAGAGAGAGAGAGGAAGGTGAAGGGAGAGAGAGGAAGGTGGAAGGGAGAGAGAGGAAGGTGAAGGGAGAGAGGGAAGGTGAAGGAGAGAGAGAGGAAGGTGAAGGGAGAGAGAGGAAGGTGAAGGGAGAGAGAGGAAGGTGAGAGGGAGAGAGAGAGAGAGGTGAGGGGAGAGAGGAAGGTGAGGGGAGAGAGGAAGGTGAGGGGAGAGAGGAAGGTGAGGGGAGAGAGGAAGGTGAGGGAGAGAGGAAGGTGAGGGAGAGAGGAAGGTGAGGGAGAGAGGAAGGTGAGGGAGAGATGGTGGTTGGGGGAGAGGAAGGTGAGGGAGAGGTGGTGGTTGGGGGAGAGGAAGGTGAGGGAAAGGAATGTTGGGGGGGGGGGGGGTTTGAGGAAGTGACTATTTGCTGAGCTGGATTACTAGAAGCGCCTCTACTCATCTCTGCGAGCCAAGAAGGGAAACTCCGGAGTGCAGAGTGTTGCAGAAGGTGGAACTTGGTGACATTTTTGGGGAACTACAAATTGAAACTTAACTTTGTTTTGCTTAATGTACCGAGAATTGGGCACCTGGACCCCGACTCGGCACACAAAAGAGTCGCTCTCTTCTCACACTTTGCTCATCTCCGGCTTTTAGTTTGGAATATTACAGAGAAATATTTGGTTTCTATGGTATTCAGGAGGAGGAGAGAGACCGAGAGAGCTCCACAACATCTCTGTGTGCTTCCCATCACCATGGCGATAACAATAGAATCCACCGATACAATGCAACAACAAGATCCGTCCAGAACAAGGACACCAGAGAGATCGGAGATCAGACACGTCATAACCAATACATACCGCAACTCCGCTCCTACACAGGGCGCCGCTACTCCTCCCCACCTGTATAATATTACTTATATCTGGAGAGCGGTGATGTCACTCCTATATAATATATCTTATATCTGGAGAGCGGTGATGTCACTCCTGTATAATATCTTATATCTGGAGAGCGGTGATGTCACTCCTGTATAATATAAATCTTATATCTGGAGAGCGGTGATGTCACTCCTGTATAATATATCTTATATCTGGAGAGCGGTGATGTCATCCATTTCTCTTGCTTGCTTTGGGAAGACATCTCCTTGCTAGCTACGTTGTTGGATAGTCCCAGATAGAGGAGGGCGTCCTGCCTTTGTAGCTTTGCTTAGGCTAAGTTCACGCAAATTTTTTATTTATTTTTTGGCGCTAAAAATGGGAAATGATCACATTTGACAATTTGTAACCACGCCTTAAACGCGTCGTAATCTCCATCGGGTTTGCGACGCATTGCAATAGACGCGATTGGAGGCAGTTGCAAAGCATCAATGCCTGCCGATCATTTTTCCTTGCCGCAACGCATTGCATGGGTCACTCGGCCATGCGTACACCTCCATCCGCAACCAAAGTGTGGTGATAGGCGGTCGGGAAGCGGTAAAATACTACCCAACTGCTTATTTCCAACACCTGTGTGATGGAGGCCTACCGGCGCACTCCGGCACGCGGTACGAAGTACTCCTGCCGCAAAGGAACACTATAGTAGTGTGAAGGTTCCCTGAAATGGAGTCGCGCTTTAAAATTTTAAAATATGACAGCGAACCAAAAACTGCGCACCTCGTGAAAACGGCGAGATTCGATTTACACGCTGGAATAAATAAACACCTCGGGAGCCGCCGACAGATGGGAGTCGTTCGTCACCCGATTGGTGTTTTGACTTCATCAATGTAAAACTTCAGCACCAAAGTTGTCAGCAACATTTGTTATTGTTGTTGAAGGGCCCGGAGCCCGCCGTACGGCGTCTCCATGGCAACGCGGCGTTTAATCACACATTACGCCCTCGCCCGCTGAAGACCTTCCTTAGCAAAACGAAAAAAATAAAAAAACGCGTAACGACTTCAAACAATAAACAGCCGAGTGTCCCCTGACAACCGCTTCACAGATGAAATCATTTCTCGCCAACACAGAGAAAAAGTGACTTCCTGGCAGAAGGCGCCCGGTGCCGCGGCGGGAATGCGGGGAGAAAAGGGAGACATTTATAAGTTCATCTGTTTAAAACAGAATTTAGAGAACAACCTTTTTTGTGACTTTTTTTTTTTTGCAAAGGATCTGTAATCCATCTTTATACTGAGCTTTCACACACACATGCTGAAAGGTGAAATCAGCCTCGCAGGGTCTGCTCTGTAAACGTTAGGGCAGGAAGAGGAAGTACTTAGGTAGGTGTCACCAGCATGGTACTGATCTGTTGTTGTCCAGATAGATAGGCCGCCTACAAGGAATGCCTCATACTTATCCATTGATGTGCCTCCAGAGCCAGTGGCTCCTCGGGGGAGTTTACTTCCTAAATACTTAAAAAATTACGTAACCGGCCAATCAGGAGCCAGCAGTGCATGCCCCATATTAATGAAAGTTTGGGTTCCTCTGAACTGGGCTTCCAGACGGTACAACCGATTGTTCATTGCAGCGCCTCAGCTGCAGAAGTTGACTGCCATTCTTCGGCACAAATTACGATACCTTACAATGCCAGAGTGGTGATGATGCAAAGCCCCGCCCCCTTATCAGCTCCAAGGAGAAAGAGAATGTATGAATGGCCACTGACCTCAGGAGTAGCAGCCGAGCTTCATCACAGGGGGAGGAGCTTGTGATTGCCACCAGGCTGCACCACCCACGAAGAGCTGGGTGGATGGGTAAGGTGGGTAAAAACAAAGGGGGACAGAGAACAATGGCGTGGCCCCTAAAAGTCTAGGAGTCCTGGTGTGGTTAGTAGAGTGGTAACCTCAGCCTGGACTCCAACCAGGCCATGCCCAACGCGTTTCACTCTGCCCCCTCCGAAGCTTAGTCATGGGGATCAAGGGGACAGAGCTAGCTGAAACTAGATGTAGAAAAATTTATATAAAATGTATCATTAGCCAATCAGCAGGGTGGGGTGTGTTCTTGACCAGATGTTACGAGATTTACCCCTGACCCATGCTGCAAAGCCTAAGTGGCACCTTGGTCTTCACAAGAACAACCTGCAAGGGGTGATGGGCTGGCGACACTAGTGGCCACCAGGCTACATTTCTGAAAGATGCCACCAGGTCGGGAATGTGTTCTTGACCAGATGTTATGAGATTTACCCCTGACTTATGGTGCAGAGCCTAAGTGGCACCTTGGTCTTCACAAGAGCAACTTGCAAGGGGTGATGGGCTGGTGACACTAGTGGCCACCAGGCTACATTTATGAAAGATGCCACCAGGTCAGGAATGTGTTCTTGACCAGATGTTACACGATTTACCCCTGACCCATGGTGCAGAGCCTAAGTGGCACCTTGGTCTTCACAAGAGAAACCTGTAAAGGGGTGGTGGGCTGGCGACACTAGTGGCCACCAGGCTACATTTCTGAAAGATGCCACCAGGTCGGGGTCCTCAGGACCAAAGGCTAGAAGCAACAAGGAGGATGAGGTGAAAATAGTCAATTTGCAGGCAGAGGTCAGGGCAGGCCGCTTTGATGAGTAGACAGAATGGCAGCAAGCACATTGGTCAGCTTCTGGCAGGAATCGAGGCAGGCAGCAGGCAAGGATAGTTGGTTTGCAGGTAGAGGTCACAGCAGGTGGGTGGCTTTGATGAGTATACAGAATAGCAGTAAGCAGGTTGTTATGGTTCTGGTAGGGGTCGAGGCAGGCATTGGGCAAAGATAGTTGGTTTGTAGGCAGAGGTCGAGGCAGGCAACTGGTAAAGATAGTTGGTTTGTAGAGGTCGAGGCAGGCACGGGGCAAAGATAGTTGGTTTGTAGGCAGAGGTCGAGGCAGGCAACTGGTAAAGATAGTTGGTTTGTAGAGGTCGAGGCAGGCACGGGGCAAAGATAGTTGGTTTGTAGGCAGAGGTCGAGGCAGGCAACTGGCTTCAATGAGGAAATAGAATGGCAGCAAGCAGATATGAATGGTTCTGGCAGACGTGGAGGCAGGCAGCAGGGAAGGATAGTCAGTCTGCAGACAAAGGTCAGGACAGGCAGCAGGCAAGGACAGTCAAAAACAGGGAAGCTTTGGATGAGCAGACAGGATGGTGGCAAGCAAATCGGTCTGGTTCTGGAAGAGGTGGAGGCAGGCAGCAGGCAAAGATAGTCAGATTTATGGCCAAAGTTGAGGCAGGTGGCAGACAAGGACAGTCAAGAACATGCGAAGGAGACTCAAGGCAAAGTCAGGCAATCTGGAACAGCAATTGGAACATTACTAAGGCTATGCCCACTCATAGCACTGGCAGCCATAACGGAAATCATTTAAGCACTCTCCTACGTAAAGGACACAAAACCTCAACCAACCAGTTGCACCCAGACGGGCAGAAACAGTCACTGGAGATTCTGTATAATCAGGCTGTGCTGCTGTGGAAATGAAAGTCAGAGGCCTGGCTATGCTGTCTGGCAGGGGTACCCGACCACAAGGCCGGCTGCACAGATCTACAAATCCCTAGGTAGAATAAACATTTGACCTTTATGACATCATACAGGGCAGAATATCCATCAGATTTCCCACAATGTGGAAAATTCCACTACTGGAGCCTGTAGGACATGACTCCCAGGTGCCCATAACAACGCTCTGCCGGGACGCAGAACATCACCCTGCCCCGGATCAGAATTATGTGACAATGTACAATAATCTCATATGGGATGACTACATTTCTACAATGGTGAAGGGAATATGTGAGTAATAACTACTGAGCCTCAGCCACCTTAGGCACAGGCCTACTCTGCCTGATGGGCAGTCTGGCTCTGCCCGTATTACTGGAGCTTTAAGGGATCCCCCAACTGGCGCTTAATGTCTCGCATAGGCTGGGCACAGCTAGCATATTATGTTGCCATTATTTCAGTGTTCTCATATAAGCACTGTGCTAATGAACTGAATATAAATATAAACATAAATATATAAATTTATGTTTATAAATATATAAATTAAATATAAATTCAAATAAAACAAAAAGGGAGAAAAACAAACAAACAATGTAGTGTCAACCTACACAATTACAGTAGCGCAAAAGAACAATAAAAATTATTCAAAAGTGTCCATAATAAAATCCAAAAATAACTGTCCATCATAAATAAATTAATTGTTTCAAATATCAAAAAAGAATCAATTGTAAAAATAGTGCAACTCTTCATAAAAGTGGGAAAATGTTAATACCGTAGATCCTTCACCAAAAAGCCAATCCACACCCCTATAGAATGAGGCTCACCAGATTGTAGATTTCAATCACACGTGTGATTACATCACAAATAAAAACAGATCGCCGTGTGTCTGCGTCTCCAACTCAAGTTGGACGTAACGAAACATGTTAGGGGCGTGGCTACACGGCAACTGGATCTTGACGCTGAGAGTGTTATCTGCGAGTGCGAGCGGAGGAGACGCAGCACGTAGGCACCCGGCGATTTGTTTTTATTTGTGATGTAATCACACGTGATTGAAATCTACAATCTGGTGAGCCTTATTCTATAGGGGTGTGGATCGGCACTATGGTGAAGGATCTACGGTGTTCAAAATTTTCCACTTTATGAAGAGTTGCACTATTTTTACAATTGATTCTTTTTTGATATTTGAAATGATAAATTTATTTATGTTGGGCAATTATATTTGGATTTTATTATGGACACTTTTGAATATTTTTTATTGTTCTTTTGCGCCATTTTTGTGATTGTGTAGCTTGACACTACATTGTTTTTCACCCTTTGTTTTATTTTTTTAATGTTACTAATCACAAGGCAGCTGTCATTTGCCAGGCCTATCAGGTACTACCGACAATCACAAAGGAGGCGGAGTTACGTGATATAAGGAGATGAGAGAGAAGGGTAGAAGAGGAGAGGAGAGGGGGGGAGAGAGAGGAGAGAGAGGGGGGGGAGAAGAGGAGAGGAGAGGGGGGGGAGAAGAGGAGAGGAGAGGGGGGGAGAAGAAGAAAATGGAGAGGAGAGGGGGAGAGAGAGAGGAGAGAAGAGAGAGAGAGAGAGAGATGAGAGAGAGAGAGAGCGAGAGAGAGAGAGAGAGAGAGAGAGAAGAGAGCGAGAGAGAGAGAGAGAAGAGAGAGAGAGAGAGGAGAGAGAGGAGAGGGAGAGGAGAAGAGAGAGAGGAGAGGGAGAGGAGAAGAGAGAGAGGAGAAGAGAGGAGAAGAGAGAGAGGAGAAGAGAAGAGAGAGAGGAGAGGGAGGAGAGGAGAAGAGAGAGAGGAGAGGGAGAGGAGAAGAGAGAGAGGAGAGTAAAAAGTGAGAGAAAAAAAAGAAGAAAAAGAAGGGAGAGGAGAGGGAATAAAAGAGAGAGAGAAAAAAAAAAAAGAGAACAAGAAAGGAGGAGAGGAAAGGGAGAGTAGGGGAAAGGAGAGGAAAGGGAGAGGAGAGAAGAAGAAAAAAGAGGAGAGGAGAGGAAAAGGAGGGAAGAGGGGAGGAGAGGGAGAGGAAAAGGAGGGAAGAGGGGAGGAGAGGGAGAGGACAAAGGAGGAGGAGTTACGTGATCTAAGCCAGGCGTTGGCGGCATTGCCCGAGATCTTACAAGATCGGTCCCCTTTAAACGTCAGATTTTTCGCCAACGCTTCTCCTTTCCAGAATTTCTGGAAAATGTTATATTTTTGTTTTCGACAAACAAGACCGCGACGACGTCCTAATCGCTGGCACGGCGGTCCGTGACGAGTCGGAATGCAGGCCGCTCTGGCAGTGTTCATACATTTAGGTGGAAATAACGAGCTTCTTTTATCGAGGTTGGCAGCGGCCGGCCATCACATGGCGAGAGGTGCTGCGATGACAGAAGCGATTTCATTCTCTAAACACAGAGGAATTGGCGTGTTTCTGGGACGCCGCCGCCCGCTCTCACGTACGCCGGGCAGCAATGGGGATCGGATTTC
>CM053037.1:182027116-182147116 GCA_028564925.1 Lithobates sylvaticus
CTGCCTGCAGAAAACTACAGGAGAGGGCGGAGACAAGACCAGTCACCATGCACAAGGAAAAAGTGCAGAGTTGTGGGAGAGGCTCAGCAGGCCGGATCTGGAACAAATACACAAAGAACACGAAGAGGTTCATTTATAAAAAGAAAAAACAAAATGTTGGGACGAATGTGAAAAGCATGTGATAAGCCATCACAAATTTATGAGTATTTTGCTTAATAGGTTGATGGTGATTGCCAGCTCCATCTAGTGGCCATAATGCGGTATTTTTCCTGAAATACCTCTATCAGGAAAAATATCGCCTAATGGCCACTAGATGGAGCCGGCAATCATAGGAAATCACTGCATTAGGCAAAATCGCGGCTGGGTGAATTCTGGTCACATTCATCCAGTGAATTTTTTACCAATAGAAGAAAGCTCAGGCCTCCTGCATTTAGACAACATTTGCTTGAGCTGAATTTTTTAAAAATTAAAAGCATTTTTTTTACTTTTTCTGCGGTGCGCTCTTTGTAGCGTGTTGACGCTCCCAGCGCAACTCATCGACCTTCCAAGGAGAACAAGGATTTGTTTTATTTCTTTTTTATCCTCACAGTATATAAAATCCCCAACCAACATCTGCGGGGATCAGCCAGAGTTGACTGTTTGCATGACGAGGAAAACGCCTGCAGGCCGCGTTCGCTGCGCACTTCTCCAGAGAGCCGGATATCTCTGCTGGCTCTGCACAGGCTTAAAGGAACCGGCACCAGAAATCTTTCCTGTCGCCTTCCATGTTCAATATAAATCGACTGCTCTACCTCCGCGGTGAGCACTACAAGTCCCAGCCACGACACTTTCAGTAAATAGACAGGTCTCCGTGAATACATTTCTGGCTTGTCACAATATACAGCAGCACTGTGACTATTCAGGAAAGCTCCACCCCCTTACAGTGATCAGACTGTGCATTGTAACTTTGAAGCAAGTCAAGGTGGGAGGCTGCAGCAAGAGGGCTGATCTGTGTCAGACATTTGTGAACATGGCCAACAACTGCGCAGGCACCAGAACTTTACTTGATTGTGTTGTCCCTGAGTCGGCATCTCAGTCCAGGAAGTAGACTGTGATCCTGGAGGATGCCTGAACAAAGATGGTACTGTCATTTTGGAGAGGAAAGCAGATAAAGGCATTGTTAGAGGGAGTTCTGTCATCTCTGTGAGAGGGAATATCGGGCAGGGTTACACAGACACATTACTCAGCATGTATGGGTGTATAACCGACAAAATATCTCATGACAGGTCCACTTGAAAAGAAAACCTGTCGTTTGTAAAAAGCGAGAGACGCGGTCACAGCTATGGAGGCACCTTGGTGGTATGTACTAATATCCGGCACTGGGAGCCCTCCTACCCAGGATAGGCACTGCCCTGTGGAGGGGCACCGCATTACACTGTGGGATGAGCTGTGATCCTGCGGACATATTTAATATAATATTTTTTATTATATTACAAATTATTACAATTTATATTCAATATATTTATTTATATTATATTGCATTATTATTTATAGTATATTTAATATAACTTTTATTATATTTTATATATTATACTACATTATAATACATATTATTAATTTATATTTAAATATTTGTATTTTTTATTACATATATTACAATATTATTATTACTATTGATATTTAATGTATTTCTTTGTGTTACATTACATTATATTTATATTTAATATATTTGTTTTATTACAGATTATATTATTATTATTACTAATATTTAATGTATTTATTTGTATATTACATTATTATTATTCATTTATATTTAATATATTTGTATTATTACATATATATTAATATCATTGCTATTTCATGTATTTTTTTGAATTATATTACATTATTATTTATTTTATATATTTGTATATTTGTTATTATTTATTACATATTATATATATATTATTATTACTATATATAAACATTATTATTCATATTTAATATATTCATTTTCATTATACACTACATTATATTATAATGCATTATTATTAACTTATATTTATTTGTAATATTTATTACAACATTATTATTACAATTGGAATTGTATGTATTTTTTCTTTGTATTATATTACATTATTATTATTCATTTATATACATTTGTATTTTTTACATATTATAGTAATATTAATATATTTATCTGTATAATATTAAATTTATATTTAATTTATTATATATATTATTATTACTATTGATATTTAATGTATTTGTATTTCTATTACACTTTGTTATACCACAATTTTATTCATTATATTTGTATTATTACATATATTATATTAATATTTAAATGTATTTATTTGTATTATATTATTAATTTATATTAATATTACATATTATATTACATTATTATTACTATTGGCGCTTAATGTATTTATTTGTATTAGATATTATATTAGCTTATTAATTTATATTTCATTATTTATATATATATATATATATATTATATATATATATATATTATATATATATATATATATATATATATATATATATATATTATATATATAATATACATACATATATAACATTATTAGTTTATATGTATATGATATTACATTATTATTATTAATTTATATTTAATCTATTTGTATTATTTTATATTAAATTATTATTACTATTTATATTTAAAGTATTTATTTGTATTATATTACATTTTTATATTTTTATATACATTTTTATTAGAATACATATTACATTGTATTGCATTTTTATTAATTTATATTTAATATTTTTGTACTATATTACATTATTATTGTTAATATTATTTATATTTAATATATACTTTTTTTATTATATTGTGCTATATTACATATTATATTACACGATTATTCAATTATATTTAAAAATATTTTATAATATATATTTATTTATATATATATATAATATATATTTATATATATATATATATATATTATTATTATTATTATTTATATTCAATATAGTTATTAATCCTTTAATGGATTCTGGTGACATTTTCGGTGAGATCGCCCATGTCAGATTTTTATCGGCAGTGAACTGTCAGATCCGATCTCTCATGAATACGCCCCACAGACGAGACCGCTCGGCGGTTAGAATCGTCTTATCTGTGTTAGAGAACAAAATCAGCTCCACCCAGATAACAGACAGGACTGATCGACCATCGACTGAACTGTGCCATCAATTCTCTGTGCGTTTGTGTCGGGGAAACAACAGATACGCCAAAAAAAAAAAAAAAAAAAAAAAAGAAGAGCGATTCATCCGACCGACATCATTTCATGTCTGTATCGCGTCAGCCAGGCTGGCCGGAGTCTCCTGATCGAATAAGGATGTGCGATTCGCAAAGCCACCGATCTCATCGATTGGACAATCAATAAAAATAAAAAAAATGGGGGGGGGGGTGCACCATTAAAAATACATCATTCTTTTATACGTCAAAAAATGAAAAAAATCTGCAGGAAAATAATAGTTGAAGTGAGAAGTGAGTAAATTGGGTCTGTATAAAGTAAGCTAAAGGGTAACAAGGGGTTAAACTGAAGAACATTTTGAAATGAATTGACATCATTTTGAGATCTGGGTTTATTCCTTTGATCTCCAGATGAATGAACAGAAAGATACAAAAAGTAACATTAGGTTACATTGTATCTTTCTATAAGCAATGATTTAGACTGGATTTTTTTGACAGCCGAATCTGCCTACACCATCCGTCAGTATACAGGGATCCCAGGTTTGCCTAAATAAAGCCAACAATTGGTCCATGGTCACACTGCTGCGACTTGGGATCCGACTTGTTGAGACCCCCCGTGTCGCATGACGTGTGAAATCCCATGTTAGTCAATGAGAGCTGTCTTAACACTACTAAAGACGTTCCGACTTTAGAAAAAAAAAAAGGTTCCTGTACTACTTCAAGGCGACTTCTATCCGACTTGTGTCCGTAGACTTTAAAACAGAACAAAATAGAACAGAATAGAATGGATTGGAATAGAATAAAAAAGGAATAGAATAGAATACAAAAAAAAGAATAGAATAAAATAGAAATTGCATAACCATTTTCCAAAATTCAAAATCGAATTGATTCTATTTGAATTTTGGAAAATGGTTATATTCTTTCTATTCTATTGCTTTTTTTCTATTCTATTCTACTATTTTCTTATGTATTCAAATTCAAATGTATTCTCAGAAAATAATAGAATAGAATAGAAAAAAAGCAATAGAATAGAATAGAAAAGAAATAGAATAGGGAAAAAAAACAATAGAATAAAACCATTTCCCAAAATTCTAATTGAATCAATTACATTTTAAATAGAATAGAAAAGAATAGGAAGATGGTTATATTCATTCTATTCTGTTGTTTTTTTACTTTACTGTTGTGTTATTTTCTATTCAAAATCGAATTGATTCTAACACAACAGTAAAGTACAAAAACAACAGAATAGAATGAATATAACCATCTTCCTAATTTTTTCTATTCTATTCAAATTTTAATTGATTCCATTTGAATTTTGGGAAATGGTTATATTCTATTGTTTTTTTTTTTTTCTATTCTTTTTTTCTATTATTTTCTTATTTTGAATTTGAATACATAAGAAAATAGTAGAATAGAAAACATAAATAAAAAAAAGCAATAGAATAGAACCATTTCCTAAAATTCAAATATAAATCAATTTGAATAGAAAAGAATAGAATAGGAAGATTGTTAGTCATTCTATTACATTTTTTTTACTTTACTATTGTGTTATTTTCTATTCTACTCTATTCAAAATCAAATTGATTCTATTTGAATTTCAGAAGATGGTTATATTCTATGTTATTCTATTCTATTTGTTGCTATTATATTCTAGTCTATTCTGTTCTTTTGTTTTCTATTCTATTTTGTTCCATTTTACTCTATTCTTTTATTTTTTGTTATATTCATTTCTTTTCTATTGCTTCATTTTCTATTCAAATTGATTCCATTTGAATTTTGGGAAATGGTTATATTCTATTGTTTTTTTTTTCCTATTCTTTTCTATTTCTTTTCTATTCTATTATTTTCTTAGAATACATTTGAATTTGAATACATAAGAAGATAGTAGAATAGAAAAGAATAGAATAAAAAAAGCAATAGAATAGAACCATTTCCCAAAATTCAAATAGAATCAATTTGAATAGAAAAGAATAGAATAGGAAGATTGTTATAGTCATTCTATTAAATTTTTTTACTTTACTATTGTGTTATTTTCAATTCTATTCTATTCTATTCAAAATCAGATTCTATTTGAATTTCAGAAGATGGTTATATTCTATGTTATTCTATTCTAGTCTATTCTGTTCTTTTGTTTTCCATTCTATTTTGTTCTGTTTTACTCTTTTATTTTTTGTTATATTCATTTTCTATCATTTTTTTTCTATTCTATTGCTTCATTTTCTATTCTATTTTATTCTCTTTGAAAATTGGAAAACCACCGAATTCGAATACTATTCGAAAACGATTAGAATTCGAATTTCGGCGGAATTCTTTTTTTACAGTCATTTCGGATTCGTTTTAAAATTCGGTACCGTTGTCATTCGGAAATTCGGGATTTAGAATACTATTTTGAAAACGAATTTCAGCCGAATAATTTTTTGCGTAAATTCAGATTCGTTTTAAAATTCGGTACCATCGTCATTTGGAAATTCGGATACGTCCGAATTTTTTCTGAAAAACGAAATTTTGTCCGAATTTCGATTCGGAACGATCCGCACATAGTCTAGTCTGGAAATCTGGTGAAAACGAATTTGCGATTTATAAAATTGGGAGGAACAAAATCGCTCCCCTCTGTCTATGGTGAAGTCTACAAGGTCCGGAGTTCCTCTTTATGAAGATGGAGATCAGATGGCGGTATACATTGTGCAATCCACCATGTGATATAGACAATCCCCGCCCCCTCCCCCCCTCCCCCCAGAGCAGCCATTTATTATCATTGTAGCCGTTATGAAGCGTCTCTTTTATTTCCTGCCAGCGATATGATTAAAATGTTTTATATCCCATCTGGTTCTGGAATATACCATTCCAGCGCGGGGGACGCCCCTTCCTCCCCGCAGCCTGGGACGGGGGTCCTGGGTGCCGACGCAGAACCTTCCCCCTCCATCCACCTAATCCAAGCTTCAGAAATGACAGATTCAGCAACCCTTTCACAGTGCTTCCCAACTGCATTTTCTCACCGGGGATCTGTGCAACCTCCCTCTCATGCTGCAGTCAGCAGGTCTGGAATTAGGGAATGCGCGGAGGATACCCAGCCGTGTGCAGAGGATGAATGCTAAAAGGTGTCTGGGATTTATGTATATAGCGTGAAACCATATGTGTTGTGTGACTGTAGTCACCGGGACAGGAAGTGAGGGTGAATCTCCCCGACGGGGGACACAAACAGCAGTAAAAACCTGGCAGAGGGTCTCACTTTTTTTTTTTTTTTTAAACTAAAAAGGAAAGTTTTGAATGCAGACGGACTTGAACCATTTGCGGACAGCCACCCAGGTGAAAGTGAAGCATTGCAAATGACGGAGCCGCCAGCAAGGGGTTAAATTCCCTGGCAGGTACACAACAACTGACCACACACTATATACAATCTGATTGTACAATCTCCTTGCAAGACATAACTGATGGGGGATCTAACCCCTCGTTCACATTGACGGCAGCTTTGAAAATTGTGCGACTATCTGAAAAAAAAAAAATAAAAAAAAATAAAAAAAATCGCAGATCAGTGCGACTTTGGGTCACACCCCATAAAAAAAAAAAAAAAAAAAAAAAAAAAAAAATCACAAAAAAATAATAATGCAGGGACTTTCTTTGCAAAAAATGGCTTAAAAAAAGGTGACCCCACACACTATACAATGTGATTGTACGATCTCCTTTTAGCCCTCGTTAACATTGGAGCGGTTTTTGTCATGCGATTGGACCAGTCAGATCACCCGAAATCACAGAAAAGTAGTGCAGGAACTACTTTTTTTCAAATTCACTGCGACACCGCAAAATTCTGCAGTGCGATTGGCAGCAATAGGGTGCGACTTGTCCTGCGATTTTGACCTGTCAGATCAGCCAAAATCACAAAGCAGAGCAGGAACTACTTTTTTCAAATTCGCTGTGACGCCGCGAAAGTAGTCTGCAGCGCGATTGGCAGACAGTAGGGTGCAACTTGACATGCGATTTGACCCGTCTCAAAAACTCTGTGCGACACCGCAAAAGTCCACAGAGCAATTGGCGGCAATAGGGTGCGATTTGACAGGTCAAATCGCATGTCAAGTTGCACCCTACTGTCTGCCAATCGCGCTGCAGACTACTTTTGCGGTGTCACAGCGAATTTGAAAAAAAGTAGTTCCTGCATTGCTTTGTGATTTCGGCTGATCTGACAGGTCAAAATCGCAGGACAAGTCGCACCCTATTGCCTGCCAATCGCACTGCAGAATTTTGCGGTGTCGCAGCGAATTTGAAAAAAAAAAAAGAAGTAGTTCCTGCACTTCTCCAAAAACCATTGAATTCAAATACTATTCGAAAAAGTATTCGAAAACGATTCAAATTTGAATTTTAGCTGAATAATTTTCTCCGTAATTTCGGATTCGTTTAAAATTTGGTACTACCGTCATTCGGATGTATCCAAAATGACAATAGTACCGAATTCTAAACTAATCCTAAATTACATGGTGCGACTTGTCATGCGATTTGACAGGTCGAATCGCATGACGACAAGTAGCACCCTATTGTCACACTGACTATTTTTGCGGTGTCGCAGCGAATTTGAAAAAAAAGTAGTTCCTGCACTACCTTTTTGTGATTTCGGTGATTTGACAGGTCAAAAAAAAAAAAAAAAAAAAAATCACATGACAAAAAAAAAATAAAAAAAAAAAAGGAGATCGTACAAATCAAATTGTATAGTGTGTGTGGTCACCTTTTAAGGCTTGTTTTCCACTACTGCGACCCCAAAGTCGCACGATTTACAGTGCGGCTTTGCAATGCGATTTTTGATGTCATGCGACTAGCGAGAACCATGGGGAGAAAAAGCCGCACCGAAGTCGCAAACAAAGTAGTACAAAAACCTTTTTTTTTTTTTGAGTCGCACCAATTAGAACGGGGACCATTGAAATACATGGGATTTTGGACTTGTCATGCGACTTCACGTGTGTCGAGTCGCACAACAACTCGCAGTGGTGGAAACAGAGCCTTAAGCCATTCCGTTACTGCACGGACAGGAGGGGGTTAAACCCCCACCGGGGCAGCGAGTTTTGGCTGGAGGAGGTTTCTGCATCCCCTCTCGGTCTCCCTCATCGTGCTGCAAAACACATCAAATTGTTGGAGAATTGTGCGGCGTATCCCCGGAGATCGGCGCCGGGCGCAGCTGCTGCGTGACTCCATTGGAGGATTCCCCCCGGCCAGAGGAGGAGGAGGAGGAGGGCGGGCCGACCTCAGCAGCTGGATTCCAGCTGCAGCCAGACAATGGGGGGAGTCCTACAGGATCCGACCGAGGGGGACCGGCTGTGTGATCATGCTGGGAGTTGTAGTTCCCCTACTTCTGGAGGGTCGCCGGCTGTCCAGGATCTGCCCCCCCCCCCCCCCCCCCCAAGTGACTGCGCTCCATTCTCTGCACACTCACCCCAGATGTTTGGAATTAGAATGAGGCTTGTGTAAATATTTTGGTCCTTCAAGATATCCCAGAACCACTCCCTTCTCCTCGTACTAGTCATTCCCTACAGAAATCGCCACAATTCTGCCCCCTGTTCCCCCAGGACGATTGTGCGATGCCATTACTTATTAGCACCCCAATCACGGTGCGATTTTGCTGCACAATAAATCGTGCTGCAAACGTGGTAAATTGCTTCTTTTGAGCTACAGCATTGCGCATTCGCTTGCGATTGCAGCGCGATTTATCGCGCGGAAAAATCGTGCAACGATTGGGATGCGATTTAATAAGTAATGGCATAGAAAAAAAAAAAAAGCGTATTGCGATTTGCCGCAATTTGGATCCAGGACGCCATGGTGTGAACGAAGCCTTAAGCCGCGTACACACGATCGGATTTTCCGACAAGAAACGCTTGATGACGGCAGTCATGATGGCGGACGGACCACGTGTACGCTCCATCGGACAGTTGTCGGATTTTCCGCAGGCAAATGTTGGATGGCAGGTGTGACAGGAGGGCACGTGGAACCCAGAATCCCTTGGAAAGGTTGGAAAACCCATGTTTCAGCTCCCCATACACCTCTTATGTCTAAGTCACCCTGTGCCATCCTGGAAAATATATCTTACTGAAAAGGATCCGTCACAGCAGGTTTTAAGGTTTTCCGCAGACAAATGTCTGTTGTTGGGTTTTCCAACGGGAAATGTGTGACGACAGGCTGTTGGCGGAAAATCTGACCGTGTGTACGCTCCATCGGACAGTTGTCGGATTTTCCGCGGACAAACGTTGGATGGCAGGTTTTAAAGTTTTCCGCGGACAATTGTTTGTTGTCGGATTTTCCGAGCGTGTGTACACAAGTCCGTCGGACAAAAGTCCAAAGTACAAACACGCATGCTCGGAAGCAAGGACGAGCCAGAAGCGGTCGTTCTTGTCAACTGGCGCTCGTAATGGAGAATTAACATTCGTGACGCGGCAAATTATGAAATCTGGAAATGCAGCGCACAATTCTCTTCTTCGATGGGTTAATAATGAAGCTTTGCTGGTGATACTGAGTTATTGCAAACTCCTTTTCAAAGGCTTTTTTTTTTTTCAAGTGATAAAAGAATAATATTATTATGTTTTTTGTTTTTTTGGGCAAGTTACCACAACACCATTATCTGTAGTTTTTAAGATCAAAGATACAACTATGTTGGTGTCCCTTGTCAATGTTACATTGTATTTTTTTTTTTAAATGCAACTGCCGACTCCCAAACTGTCATTTGAAGTAAAACACACAGCCAAGTATTATTCTACACTATTTATTTTTACTGTGAATTAAAAAAAAAAAAAAAAAGAAAAAAAAAAAAAGAAAACAAAAATAAAATTAGACATGTTATCTGCCAATAGAACTTAACCAAAAGTGCATTCTATGCATCCAAAAATATAGAAAATATACCAAATCAAATCATTATTCAACCAAAAAAAAAAAAAAAAAAAAAAAAGCTCATGCATGTGTCCTGCTTCTTAATATAGGGGGTCAGCAATGCCAAGAGTTGGTGAAAGCAGGGGTCCGTCATCCGGAGATAATTTGAAAATCATCCAGATTATTCTCCTGGAGCTCCCGCAGCAAAGGCATATGACATAATTGGTCACGATAAATAAAGCAACCGATTTTTGGTCCAAGAATTCCTCCTCCTCCTGTTCCTGGACTGGACTTGGGTCAAAGCAATAACTCCAAGGCCAATAATAAATAACACGTTATCTCCTGCGATTCCGCAACATGTCTGGTTGATGAACGGCCGCTCAGAAAGGAACTGAAAAGCGTGAAATGAAAAGCACGAAATGAAAAGTACGAATCAGCACTCAAACTTCTACTAACAAGAAATTAGCAGAAAGAGCCCAAAGGGTGGCGCTAAAGAGCTGAAATTCCACGTAGTACGTCACTACGTTTGTGTTTGTTGGCCGACAATTCCTTGCCGTTTGTATGCAAGACAAAATCCAGGCACACGCCTTTGGACAAAGGTCTGAGGTTTTGCCTGCGGAAAATCCGATCGTGTGTACGAGGCTTTAAGGGGGGTACGAGGGGGCAGCACAGTAGTGTAGTGGTTAGCACTTTCACCTAGCAGTAATAGGGTCGCTGGTTCAAATCCCGACCACGACACCTTCTGCCTGGAGTTTGCATGATCTCCCTGTGCCTGCGTGGGTTTCCTCCGGGTACTCCGGTTTCCTCCCACACTCCAAAGACATGCTGGTAGGTTAATTAGATCCTGTCGATAAAATTGGCCAAATATGTGTATGTGTTTGTAAGCGTGTCAGGACCCCACAGGGCAAGGACCGCGCTATACCACAGATGGACACCAGTGGCAAAAAGCGCCCTGAGGCGATTCAGTTCGCATAGGTTGCGCTACACAAGTCATTCATTCATTCATTGTCAACAGAGCATCAGATTTTTGTCCGAAGGGCGTGTGCCGTGAACTTGTCTTGCATACAAACGGCACACAATTGTCGGCCAACAAAAACGAACGTAGTGACGTACTACGTGGAATTTCAGCTCTTGAGCGCCACCCTTTGGGCTCCCGTTAATGTCGTGTTTGGTGAGCATTGATTCCGAGCATGCGTGTTAGTACTTTGGACTTTTGTGTGACGGACTTGTGTACACACACGATACGAAAATCTGACAACAGACCGGTGTCCGCCGAAAATTTACTAGCCTGCCATCCAACATTGTTGGCCGAAAGTTGGACAACAATTGTCTGATGGAGCGTCCTAACGGTTGGATTTTAGGACAACAACCTGTCATCACACAATTCCCTGCCGAAAGTCAGGCTTTAGGCTCCGTTCACACCTAACCAATCTAATGGCGGGAATTCTGCCACGCGATCCCGAATTGCCGCAAAATGCAGGACGTGCTTGCGATCCCCGTTACCATCAATGGCACCCCAATCGCGGTGCGATTGTCGCCTGACAAATCACAGTAAAATCACGCAAACAGAATTGCAGGGACCCCCGTCGCCCAAAAGAACTTCGGCTCGTTCACACCATGGCATTTGGGATTGCGGGGTGGAATTGCCGCGACTCTGAATCGCCGCAAAGCGTGGGACATGCTTGCGATCCCCGTCACTTTCAATGGCACCCCAATCGTGGCGCGATTTTGCCACCTGACGAATCCTGGTAAAATTGTGCAGAATAGGAACGCGGGGGGGGGGACGCCTCTCGTCCAAAAGAAGTTTGGCTCCGATCACACCATGGCGTTGCGTTGAGGAGTTTTTGTACGTTGCAATGCATATCAGGATGACTACGTTGTTCCTCAACACACACATTCGTTGAGGTTGGCGTGTCCTTGCGTTGACTTTGCATTTACAGATACAGGTTAGCACACTTGTTGTGAACAATCCTGAACCGCTGTGTGACCGTCGTGTTCGGCCGCAGCCCCGAGCCGCCTCCCCACTCCCATTGCACAACACCGCGTCTGTGGAGAACTCCCATTGCCACTCCTAATGTGGAAGTCGTTAAGTTGTCATACATTATTCCGGGAAGGTGAAGTCATAAGAAGAATGGGATGCAGCGTGGGCCCCCATCCAGCCTGCCGGGGTCACCAATACCTCTGGGATGTCGGGGGTTAATCAGCCTGTCCCGGAACATTCCCCTCCGGTTCTGTAATCGGGTCCCACCCAGCGTGTCCTATAGTAACCCCTGAACTCCAGCTGGAAGGAGCACGCACATCCCTCACCCACTCAATTGTGAGGACCGAGCGACTCTGAAAAGACCTGCGACCAATCAGGGCCCCCCAGAGGTTGCCTATGGCGTGGGGATGCAGACTGTGGTAAAATCATGCTGCAGGCCACTTTGGGGTCCAGGCGCAATTTCTACATAAAGAATAGGCAGAGTTTGTCTCACAATTCAGCTGGCAGAGGCAGAAAGAAGTCATCATGAAACTGGCCTTTAACAGTTTTATATATAGTTTGGTTGGATGCAGGTTGTATATGTGATCGATGGAGGTTGTAGATGTAGTCGGGTTGGATGGAGGTTGTAGATGTAGTCGGGTTGGATGGAGGTTGTAGATGTAGTCGGGTTGGATGGAGGTTGTAGATGTAGTCGGGTTGGATGGAGGTTGTAGATGTAGTCGGGTTGGATGGAGGTTGTAGATGTAGTCGGGTTGGATGGAGGTTGTAGATGTAGTCGGGTTGGATGGAGGTTGTAGATGGGGTCGGGTTGGATGGAGGTTGTAGATGGGGTCGGGTTGGATGGAGGTTGTAGATGGGGTCGGGTTGGATGGAGGTTGTAGATGGGGTCGGGTTGGATGGAGGTTGTAGATGGGGTCGGGTTGGATGGAGGTTGTAGATGGGGTCGGGTTGGATGGAGGTTGTAGATGGGGTCGGGTTGGATGGAGGTTGTAGATGGGGTCGGGTTGGATGGAGGTTGTAGATGGGGTCGGGTTGGATGGAGGTTGTAGATGGGGTCGGGTTGGATGGAGGTTGTAGATATGGTCGGGTTGGATGCAGGTTGTAGATATGGTCGGGTTGGATGGAGGTTGTAGATATGGTCGGGTTGGATGGAGGTTGTAGATATGGTCGGGTTGGATGGAGGTTGTAGATATGGTCGGGTTGGATGGAGGTTGTAGATATGGTCGGGTTGGATGCAGGTTGTAGATATGGTCGGGTTGGATGCAGGTTGTAGATATGGTCGGGTTGGATGGAGGTTGTAGATATGGTCGGGTTGGATGCAGGTTGTAGATATGGTCGGGTTGGATGCAGGTTGTAGATATGGTCGGGTTGGATGGAGGTTGTAGATATGGTCGGGTTGGATGGAGGTTGTAGATATGGTCGGGTTGGATGGAGGTTGTAGATATGGTCGGGTTGGATGCAGGTTGTAGATATGGTCGGGTTGGATGCAGGTTCCTGGATATCTGTCAGACCTCCAATGATGGAGGGAACAGTAAAGCGCAGTCACTGAACAGCTCTACAGAAAAAACAGATTTACGTCTTCCACAAATACGGCTTCTCCTACAAATATAAAGGGTTTACGATTTTCCTGTACAATTCTGACTTTCCTCTCCGGAGTGATTGTGAAATCTTGGGATATGTACATAGTGAGGTCACATAGTAGAGGTGCCCGAATTCTGCAGGTGACTCACAGTGTAAACAGACCGCCATCCAGAGAGCGTATTGGAGAGGATAACATGGCCGCACCCTTTCTGCACCAGGTACACCACTTCTGGGATCAGCGCTGTGCCAACAATCTCAGTCACATTTAAAGGGCAACTCAACTAAGGTCATCATAACCAACTGCTTCTTGTCAGAGACCTTCTCATAACACTTATAGGAGAACTCAGAAAAGGAAGAAATCTCCCCATTGTGGGAGGGGCAGAGACACAAATTACTACAGGAAATCTGCTGCAGGGAAATCGCGCCATTGTAGGAGAGGCTGAGACGCAAGCTACTAGGGGGAAATATCACCACTGTGGGAGGGGCAGAGACACAAACTACTGGGGGGAAATGTCACCGTTGTGGGAGGGGCAGAGACACAAACTACTGCAGGAAATCTTTTCAATGTGGGAGGGGCAGAGACACAAACTACTGCAGGAAATCTTTTCAATGTGGGAGGGGCAGAGACACAAACTACTGCAGGAAATCTTTTCAATGTGGGAGGGGCAGAGACAAACTACTTGAAGGAAATCTCCCCATTGTGGGAGGGGCAGAGACACAAAGTCCTGTGGAAAATCTCCCCATTGTGGGAGGGGCAGAGACACAAATGTGGGAAATCTCCCAAATGTGGGAGGGGCAGAGACACAAACTACTGCAGGACAGTAACTTTTTACCTATTTTTTGTTATCCTTTATAGAAAACCTATGGCAATGTAATTGGGATAGTAAATCAGATTAATGTCACTTTCATATCTGGTGCGGAGGTCTCATGTATGTATTTTTTTTTTTTGGGGGGGGGGGGGGGGGGGGGGGGGGGGGGGCGGGGGGGTGGTGACATGGGTGACAAAAGAATAAATAAACTCCTCCCCACTTCTGTTTCCGGGATCTGAGCCATAAATGGGGACATTCGAGGCCACCCTAAAACAATAGCTCCAGTGTAATCATTGCTGGGGCCGGTCTCTCATTCCGCGCTCCGTCATCTGATTGGAACATGTTTGGAGATTCCAGTTACTTGATTTTCAGCCTGCTGGATATAAAAGCTCCCTCCCAGCCACGTCAGGAGGTGTCAGGGTGGCGCCTCTAGTGGTAAGGTTGGGTACTGGGCTCATGTGCCAAATGTAAGACTGCAGGCCGCAGGAAAAAGAGGGGGGGACGAGAGCGGCCCCCCCTCTCGCACGCCTGAACCGTACCAGGCCACATGCCCTCAACAATTGGGAGGATGCTTTGGGGGTCTAAGACCCCTAAAGCACCTTGTTTAGGGCCTCCACTTCCCCACAACCCTGGCCGGTGGTTGTGGGGTCTGCGGGCGGGGGGCTTATCGGAATTTATAAGCAAAGAGCATGATGTCAGAGGGGGGCGGGGTCACCAGGTGCCTCCCTGCGCGGAGCGGCCCAAGAAGACACCGACACCGACGCCGACGCCGACGGAAGAAGATGCCGGACGAGAAGGACGAGAAGACCAGCGCAAGAAGAAGCGGATCGGAGGAAGAAGAAAAATGGAAGAAGAAGATGGAAGAAGATGAAGGAAGGAGAAGATGAAGAATCCGAAGGATGAAGAAAGAAGAAAGAAGATTTTAATAAAGGAATTGTCAAAGACTGTTCCTTACATAGGTTTATTTTATATAGCAAAAAGAGCACCTGTTTTTTTTTTCATTTTTTTTTTTTTTTTATCAATGACTTTTTTTTTATGAATGAGTTACATACTTAATCAGGCTGAAAAAAGGAACATATATGTTATACATGTTCATATAGTAAAAAAAAAAAAAAAAAAAATAAATAAAAAATCAATAAAAACGTGTCCTTGAAACGCTAAACCCACAGCAAATCTTACTGATCTGCCTTTAACCATGTATTGGCTCCCGCAGCTGATCGCAAATCCTTAGGCTCCATTTACGCTCCGCAATTTTGATTCTGCTGGCGATTTCAAATCGCCTTGCAATAGCGACAAAACGCACCGCTAGTGTTTAGGTGCCATTCGTTCTGCATGGCACCTCAAAACGCAGGGCGATTTTGCCGTGATTGTGGAGTGACAGAATCACATGGCAAATTGTGGCAGAACACATCGCGCAAAGCTTGTCGGCCTTAGAGGAGCGGCAGAATTGCATCGCGTTTGAGGTGCCATTAAGGCCCCATTCACACCTCTGGGGGGTTTTTTAGCTTGCAGCTCGAACCTCCAAAACGCTGGAAGAAAAAAAAAATAATCAATTATTCCCTATGGAGACAGTTCACAGCTCCACTACAAGTCGCCTGAAGCGCAAAAAGGTTCTGGAGCTTTTTTTGTAGCGTGAAAAATCAGGCAGATTGATCAGTTTTATCAAGTGTTTTGTTGCGTGTTTTTTCTGCTCAAATGCAATAATTAAAAAAAAGTAAATAATTAAAAAGAAATAGTTAAAATGCATAAATAAATAATTTATTAAAAAACCCTAACCCTAATATTAACCCCCAATCCTAAACCCTAACCCTATTAACCCCCAACCTTATTAACCCCCAATCCTAACAATAACCCCAATCCTAAACCCAAACCCTAATCCTAACCCTAATATTAACCCCCAATCCTAACCCTATTAACCCCTAACCCTCAATCCTAAACCCTAACCCTATCAACCACTAACCCCAATATTGACTCCTAACCCTAATATTAACCCCCAACCCTAACCCTATTAACCCTAATATTAACCCCCAATCCTAAACCCTATTAACCCCTAACCCTAATATTAACCCCCAATCCTAACCCTATTAACCTCTAACCCTCAATCCTAAACCCTAACCCTATCAACCACTAACCCCAATATTGACTCCTAACCCTAATATTAACCCCCAATCCTAACCCTATTAACCCCTAACCCTCAATCCTAAACCCTAACCCTATCAACCACTAACCCCATATTGACTCCTAACCCTAATATTAACCCCCAATCCTAACCCTATTAACCCCCAACCCTAACCCTATTAACCCTAATATTAACCCCCAATCCTAAACCCTAACCCTATTAACCCCTAGCTCCAATATTGACTCCTAACCCTAATATTAACCCCCAATCCTAAACCCAAACCCTATTAACCCCTAACCCCAATATTGACTCCTAACCCTAATCCTTACCACTAACCCTAATCGTAACCCCAACCCTAACCCTATTAATAATAACCTTAATAATAACCCCCAAATCCTAACATTAACCCCAATCCTAAACCCAAACCCTAATATTGACCCATAACCCTATTAACCCCCAATTCTAACCCTAATATTAACTCCCAATCCTAAATCCTAACGCTATTAACCCCTAACCATTAACCCCCAATCCTAAACCCTAACCCTATTAACCCCTAACCCTAATATTGACTTCTAACCCTAATATTAACCCCCAATCCTAAACCCAAACCCTATTAACCTCTAACTAATATTGACTCCTAACCTGAATCCTTACCACTAACCCTAATATTAACCCCCAACCCTATTAACCCCTACCCTTAATAACCCCCATTCCTAACCCTAATATTAACTCCCAATCCTAATCCTTACCACTAACCCCATTCCTAAACCCTAACCCTATTAACCCCTAAACCTACTATTAACTCCTAACACTAATCCTAACCCCTAATCTAACTAAGTAAAGAAATAAAAAATAAAATATAATCAACTCCCTAACCATAACCTTTAACCCCTTAAAAAAAAAGTAAAAAAATTAAACAAATAAATATTAAATATTGATGTAATAATGTAACTGATTATTTTTTATTGTGTATTTGTTTGTGTTTTTGAATTTATAATAATAAAGAGAGACTATAAAAAAAAAAAAAAAACAACAAATAAATATAAAATAAAAGAAGAAGATGAAGAGGTTGAAAAACATAGCAACAAATTAGATTTTTCTCTATTGGTTAATTAAAAAAAAACGCTCAAAAATATTGTACAAAAAAACACAAACACCCCAAAAAATGCCTGAAAAAATAAAAAAATAAAAAATAAATAAAAAAACGCTCAAAAACACGACGCTCAGCTGTGAATGCAGCCCAAGAATGAATGGCACCCGAACACGTGTGGTGCGTTTTGCCACGATTGCAGTGCGATTTGGACACTAGAAGTTGTAGGCCAATCCTCAATGAAGCACAAATCGTACTTGTCTATGGATCCGGCTGGTGGGATGGTCCACATTATCTGTGACGTTCGTTGGATTAAGTCATACACAAAGTTCCAACCAACAGAGCGGACGTTGGTGATAACCTTACAAGTGTGCACTTCACTGCTTGGCACCGTGAGACAAGTGCCCCGAGCTGGAAATCCCAGCACCCCTCCGCGCCATCCAAAACTAAATGGTTTTTAGAGCCAACTTTAACTCCGGGCCTTTTCTTTTTGTTTACATGCAATAATCAGCATTTTTTGCTAGAAAATTTCCTTGAACCCCCAAACTTTTATATTTTTTTAAAGCAGAGGACATAGAGAATAAACTGGTGGATGTTGCAATTTTGTAGATCACACAGTATTTGCACAACGATTTTATAAATTCCATTTTTTTTTTTGGGGGGGGGGGGGGGGATACACAATACATAACCCAATTTTGAATAAAATATAAAAAGGTGATGTTACACCGAGTAAATAGATACCAAACATGTCCTGCTTTAAAATTGCGCACGCTCCCGTGCAACAGCGCCAAACAGCGTAAAATGTTACTACACGCTGCTATTAAAAAAAGCAATCCAGTAGCTAGTTAGCCGGTAGGATTGCTTTTACAAGAGAGACGCCCGTCGGCTCTACAAAACGGTATCAGGATGAAGCTTGCAGCTGCACCCACTGGGACACCCGATCAACTGTCCGGCGCACCGTCATTGGTCGGCACGTGGTTAAAAAGGTAAACCTCCAGGCAAACTGCTAAATACACAGAAATACATTCATGTTTTACCTGTCAAAAAGATTTGTATTTCTGTCCATCCAGTCCTGAGGTTTACACAGCTCTGTCACAAAGCCCAGCCCTGTCTGGCGGGGAAGGAGACCTGATTTTTTTCTCTTCTTCTGTCACACAACACTTCCAGGTCTTGTCTCTACCCTGGCCTGTGATTGGATAGTGAAAGGAGAAGCAGCAGACTGATACCGTGATCATCCCTCTGCTAATCCTTATCAGTATACTTGCTTGTTAGCACATGAGCACAGCTGGTGCTGCTTCTCCCTTCCCCAGTCTAAGCTCTGCTGTAGAGAGACTTCAAAAGCCCGATACCAGGTCACAATACAATGCTTGTGTTTATCTACTTGCCGAGCGCAATATATTATATATATATATTTATATATATATATATATATATATATATATATATATATATATATATTTTTATTTATATTTATATTATACACACACACGTTGCGGTCTGCAAGTGGTTTACTGGGATTTTGGCCGGATCTCTCATGAAAGCGTTCAGGGCGACTCCTCCTACCGCCGCTCGTCGGTGTTTCTCGGGGTTATCGTTTTTGCGTTCGCCAGAAGAAAAAAAAATCCGATGGTGCGGCCGGCTGCTCCCATAGGCGATCAGATAGTAGAGACTCTTTGATCGCCTCTATGGCCTTGGAGGACCGGAGCAACATCATTTCCAGGCCAGGCTGAAAGTCCTTTTTTTTTTTTTTTTCCTTTTGCTTTAAAAATAAATACAAATGTTTTTTGATCTTGCTTTTTATAAAGAAATATTTTTTTATTTTTTTTTTATTTCTTTATTTAAAGCAAGATCAAAAAACATTTTTATTTATTTATTTTTTTAAAGCAAAAGATCAAAAAAAAATTATTAACTCTGGTCAGGAGATTGTCCACTTACACCCTTCATTGTTAACTATATTCCATCAATTCTATTTACGCTACAAGGGATTTTGTTTTGTGTACATGTTTACAGTAACAATGTATATACATATTTTTCTTTGACAGCAAATTAATCCCCTGAGGAAGACTTTGACCACGAATGTCGAAACGCGTTGGGAAGTTGCATACCCGATATTTGACTAGATATTATGTACTGTTGTATGGTTATACATTGTTGTAGAATTTTCAATGGTGTTATACATCTCCGAACAGAGCTCATATTTTAAACGTATATGTGTTTATATTATGTTGCTCTTCTAATAAAATAAATAACCTTTTTTCAAAAATACATTTATTAATGACTGTAAATTTGCTGCAGAAAAACGCCATTGGGGGACACTTTCCCGTATTCATTTATTTTTTTTAAGCAAAAGATCAAAAAACGAATTATTCTTTTTTGATCCTTTTTTTTTTTTTTTTTAAGCAAAGGTAAAGAAGAGATTTGTTTTGTTTTTTTTTACCCCAGATCTCTCCATAAAAGGGGACCCGTCATCCTTATTTCTATTACAAGGGATGTTTACATTCCCTGTAATTAGGAAAAAAAAAAGTGATTAAAAAATAAATAAATATTAAAAAAGGGCAGTGAAAAATAAATAAAAAAATAAATAAATAAAAAAAAAGGTAAAAAATAAAATAATTTTAAAGCGCCCCATTCCTTGCGCAGAAGCGTACACATACGCAAGTCGCACGGTGTTCGCACCACACGTGAGGTGAGGTATCACCACAAACGTTACAGCGAGAGCAAAAATTCAAGAACTAAACCTCCTCTGTAACTCTAAACTGGTAACCTGTAAAAGGCGTTTAAATCATCGCCTATGGAGATTTAAATATCGTAGTTTGTTGCCATTCAACGAGTGAATTTAAAAAAAAAAATAAAATAAAATAAAAAAGGGTGACCTGTTAGGTATCCATTTACTCAGTGTAACATCGTTCACATTATACAAAAAAAAAAAAAAATAATAAATGTGTAAATTTATTATATATATATATATATATATATACATATACACACACACACACACACACACACACATATATATATATATATATATATATATTATGTGTGGTGTGGGGTGTGTGTGTGTGGTGTGGTGTGGATAGATATATATATATATATATATATATATATATATATATATATATATATATATATATATACACACATACATACATATACACACATACATACATACATACATACACACATACACACACGTGTGTGTATTTTTTTTTTTAAATTGTGTAGATTTTTATTTTTTTTTATTATTAAAGAGTATTTTTTCCCCCAAAAATTGCCTTTGCAAAACTGCTGCGCAAATACAGTGCGACATAAAAAATTGCAACAATCGCCATTTTATTCTCTGGGGTCTCTGCTAAAGTATATATAAAATATTTGGGGGTTATAAGTAATTTTCTAGCAATAAATACTGGATTTAAACTTGTAAATAAAAAGCCGGGTCTGCAGGTCCCAATTCTGGAATGAACACACAGAGCTCTTTTCATTGGGGTTTTTATTTTTTCCACTGAAATTCAGCTTTAAAGGGAACTCCGACAAAAAGAGATAAAACTTTTTTTTTTTTTTTACTTTTTTTTTTAGTTCTCCTGACAATGACTTTTATTTTCTGCGGATTGTTTCCATAAAACACGATGACACATTTCTCCCGCCTGCAGAAAATATTGTCCTGTAGAGCGGGGAGGCCGATCCCGTGCAGATCCTCGATTGCAAGAATTTCCTTTTCCTGTTTGTGACAACAATTTCCTTTCTACAACCGGCACAGCAGGGGGGCCATGTACAGAGAGGACAGAATGTGATATGTCGGGGGATGGGGGGGGGGGGGGGTACACTGAAAAATCTGCAAATATAATGTTAAAAAACGATGATGTCACTTCGAGGAACGATCCATCTTCCCGGGGATGGAATAAGGCGCAGACATTTCCCAGGGGTGAGAAGGATTCCACGGTGAATAGAGGAATTGTACAATCAGAAAAGTGATCAGAAAAAAAAAGTAAAATCGGAAAAATGTTGGGAGGGAAAAAACGTTTCTTTGGTGAAAAAAGGGAAATAATGGAAACTAAAACAAAGTGCGGAGTTTCCCTTAATGTGTTCTGTGTATAACGGGAACTTTGCTCCAACATTGTATACAATCTGTAACCTGCCAACCTTCCCCCACTGCTCCATCTTACAATGTATCTCTACCTTACAGGGGGGGGGGGGGTGCTATGGCCGGTCCCATACAGCATGGGGGGAGGGTGGGCACTATGGCTGGTGTCTCATATAGCGCAGGGGAGGTCAGCCATATGGTGGGTCTTGTATAGCGTGGGGGGCGGGCACTATGGCCAGTCTCATACAGTGTCGGGGGGGGGGTACTATGGCCAGTCTCATATAGAGTGGGGGGAGGGTGAGCACTATGGCCAGTCTCATAGCGTTGGGGGGGGCGCTATGGCTGGTGTTTCATATAGCGCAGGGAGGTGAGCCATATGGCCGGTCTCATAACGTGGGAGGGGGGGGCGGTCTCATATAGCGCGGGGGGGGGGAGTGGGCACTATGGCCAGTCTCATACAGCGTGGGGGGACACTATGGCCACTCTCATATAGCGTGGGCACTCTGGCCAGTCTCATATAGCGTGGGGGGGCGCTATGGCCGATCTCATATAGCGCAGAGAGGTGAGCCATATGGCCGGTCTCATATAGCATGGGGGGCGCACTATGGCCAGTCTCATATAGTGTGGGGGGTGGGCACTATGGCCAGTCTCATGTAGCATGGGGGGCGCACTATGGCCAGTCTCATGTAGCATGGGGGGCGCACTATGGCCAGTCTCATATAGCATGGGGGGCGCACTATGGCCAGTCTCATAACATGGGGGGTACTATGGCCAGTCTCATAACATGGGGGGTACTATGGCCAGTCTCATATAGTGTGGGGGGTGGGCACTATGGCCAGTCTCATGTAGCATGGGGGGCGCACTATGGCCAGTCTCATATAGCATGGGGGGCGCACTATGGCCAGTCTCATATAGCATGGGGGGCGCACTATGGCCAGTCTCATATAGCATGGGGGGCGCACTATGGCCAGTCTCATATAGCATGGGGGGCGCACTATGGCCAGTCTCATATAACGTAGGGGGCGCACTATGGCCAGTCTCATATAACGTGGGGGGCGCACTATGGCCAGTCTCATAGCGTGGGGGGGTGGGCACTATGGTCTGTCTGATATAACATGGGGGGGCACTATGGCCGATCTCATATAGCGCAGAGAGGTGAGCCATATGGCCGGTCTCATATAGTGTGGGGGGCGATATGGCCGGTCTCATATAGCACGGGGGGGTGGTGGTGGTCACTATGGCCGGTCTCATAGCGTGGGGCGGGCGGTGGTCACTATGGCCCTGAAGAAGTCACGTGATCGGTGACGAACACGCGTCGGGACTACAGCCTAATCTGACCAACCGGAAGTGACGCAACACCGAGCTCGCCGCTCGTTTGTACACTATCTTTTAACTCATTTAGAATGTGAGTACCCCTTTTGCTTTTAATGTGAATTGTTTTACCTGTACCAAATAAACTACTTTTTGATGTTGAAACATACTACACTATGAGGCTACTTCATTCCTCTCTTCTATACTGATGTGAGCGCCGCCCCCCCCCCCCCCCCCCTGTATTGGATGCAACCCAAGCACCTTTAAGAAACCGGGATACAGTCTGGAGCCCCTAACGGAGGAAGGATACCAGGGACCCTCAAAGACCCACTGTAACCCATGCTGTAACCTTACAGCCGTAAGGTAAGGGGCCAACCTTAGCACCCCCACCAGGATCACACATCGCTGCTCCAAACTGCACAAGATAGTCACAAAGAAACTATTACTGCATAGTCAGCAGGAAAACACCTTGTTGCACCTGATTCTGGGAACGAATTGTCACTTGCACCCGTGTTTATATGGACTTTTCACCATTTAAAAACTTATTCTTTTGTGATGCGTTTTTAGTTTGCGACTTATTTGCATCTTTCTCCACTTCAGTTATTGATTCACCTTTATCATCCACTTCAGTTATTGTTAGACAATTTTGTCTATTATTTATTCTCTTAGCAGTGTCTCAGCCACTTTACTGCACTTTTACCGCCCTCACTGCGTTTATTTACCACACTGTTACAATTTATCACTTTGCTATATTTTGAATTAGAGTTTCATTTTTAGGAATTGTTACGCCGTGTGCTTTTAAACCACAGTCACTATTTCACTTTATTTATATCTCATATGATATTTTAACTGTTTATTATGTTTTGATGACATTTATTCTTATGCGATTCACCATCTTAATCATTGATTTTACCTTGTGAATTCACTTTCACCACCTTTATTCACCACTTAATTGGATTTTATCTCATTTTACCTCTTACCTGTTTTTTAGTTTAATTTTAACCCTCTGCGCGCCACTACTCTTTTCCTTTTACATATGGCCGGTCTCATATAGCGTGGGGGGCGCACTATGGCCAGTCTCATATAGTGTGGGGGGTGGGCACTATGGCCAGTCTCATGTAGCATGGGGGGCGCACTATGGCCAGTCTCATGTAGCATGGGGGGCGCACTATGGCCAGTCTCATGTAGCATGGGGGGCGCACTATGGCCAGTCTCATGTAGCATGGGGGGCGCACTATGGCCAGTCTCATGTAGCATGGGGGGCGCACTATGGCCAGTCTCATAACATGGGGGGTACTATGGCCAGTCTCATAACATGGGGGGTACTATGGCCAGTCTCATATAGTGTGGGGGGTGGGCACTATGGCCAGTCTCATGTAGCATGGGGGGGCGCACTATGGCCAGTCTCATATAGCATGGGGGGCGCACTATGGCCAGTCTCATATAGCATGGGGGGCGCACTATGGCCAGTCTCATATAGCATGGGGGGCGCACTATGGCCAGTCTCATATAGCATGGGGGGCGCACTATGGCCAGTCTCATATAGCATGGGGGGCGCACTATGGCCAGTCTCATATAGCATGGGGGGCGCACTATGGCCAGTCTCATATAGCATGGGGGGCGCACTATGGCCAGTCTCATATAACGTGGGGGGCGCACTATGGCCAGTCTCATAACGTGGGGGGCGCACTATGGCCAGTCTCATATAGCGTGGGGGGGTGGGCACTATGGTCTGTCTGATATAACATGGGGGGGGGGCACTATGGCCGATCTCATATAGCGCAGAGAGGTGAGCCATATGGCCGGTCTCATATAGTGTGGGGGGCGATATGGCCGGTCTCATATAGCCCGGGGGGGGGGTGGTGGTCACTATGGCCGGTCTCATAGCGTGGGGGGGGGGGGGGGGCGCTATGGCCAGTCTCATAACATGGAGGGGAGGGCACTATGGCCTGTCTGATATAACATGGTGGGGTACTATGGCCAGTTTCATATAGCGTGGGGGGTGGGCACTATGGCCAGTCTCATAACATGGGGGGTACTATGGCCAGTCTCATATAGTGTGGGGGAGCACTATGACTGGTCTCATACACCGCACGGACTGACTATTGTAGTCTCACACAGTGCAGTGACCGATATCATACAGCACGAGGGCGGCATTGTTTTTATTGGCTGAAACTTTTCTCCTAGTTTACAAAGTGACCACTTGGGGATAGATAGATAGATAGAGAGAGATATATATAAATATATATATAATATATATATATATATATATATTATATTATATACACCTTAGATAACTTACTACAAAAAATAGCTCCAAGGCACATTTTTTGTGTAGAAAAAAAAAAAAAAAAAAAAAAAAGTCCGGTAAAATAAACCCAAAGCGATGAGAATAACCTGATGACAGCGGCTTTGTGTTTTCTCTCCGGAGATCCTTGAAATATTTCCCTCTTATCGGAGGTCAGAGATCTTCCTGTCACCACTTATTGTCCTCCCAGAGATGTCTCCAGCCCGGCGTCCCGACATTCCCTGTCATTGTCATCCCCGGATTAATGGATAACCAACCAACGCATTGGAGAGGACTTTGCCGCAGCCGGGGGGTGAAATTATCCTGCGGAACAATCGGCCGCCACCATCGTCCTGAGCACAGAACGGAATGAATAAACGTTTTTCTAATCGTTTGTTGGGCAATCTTTCGAAAAAAAAAAAAAAAAAATTTCTATGAGGGAATAAAATCCAATCACTTCCCTTTAGTAAAAGCAGCACACATAGTACATAAACACCGGCTAGGCACTCATTTAACCCTTTGATTGCCCTTCCCAGTCAGTGTCATTAGTACAGTGACAGTGCATATTTTTAGCACCGATCTACATATTGGTGTCACCGGTTGGTGTCAAAAGTGTCAGTTAGTGTGCGATTGTCCGCCACAATATCGCAGTCCTGCTATAAGTCCCTGATCACGGCCATTATTAAAAAAAAAAAATAAAAATAAATTTATATATATTAAATAAAAAATATAATATTTATATATATTACATAATATATAAAAAAAAAAAAAATAAAAATAAATATATATATATTAAATAAAATAAAAATTCTAGTATATACCCCATAGTTTGTAGATTCTATAGCGTTCAATCAATATACACTTATTGCTATTTTTTATTTATTTTTACCAAAAACATTGTAGAATATATATATTGGCCTAAATTGATGAAGGAATTTGATTTGATTTAAAAAAAAATAAAAATAAATTATTAGATATGTTTTATAGCAGAAAATAAGAAATAGTTTGTTTTTTTAAAAATTGTCGCTCTCTTTTGGTTTGTAGTGCAAAAAAATAAAAAAAAAAATAAAATAAAAAAAACGCAGGAGGTGATCAAATACCACCAAAAGAAAGTTCTATTTGTGGGAAAAAAAAAAAAAAAAAAAGACCTAAATGTTATTTGTGTACAGTGTCGCACGACCGCGCAATTGTCAAAAAATGGCCTGGTCATGAAAGGGGGTAAATCTTCCGGCGGCCAAGTGGTTGTTGATAACAATCAGAAACACGTTAAAGTTTGCTGGACAATTACTGATACAATTGGGCCATCAAATGTCAGATCGAAAGAACGTTTTTGTTCAAATTTTTGTTTGTTTTCCCATCCATGTATGGCCATCTTACATTTCTTTGGTATGGAAATACAGAAGAGAGAATGAGATCAGAAAGTTACAATGTAAAGCAAACTGTCCAATCAGACGAGATATCCAGGGACAAACTCTGTGTGTGGAGGGGGGGTGGGTGGGGGGGGGGTCGGTGGTGTTCCAGCTCCCAAGTCCGCTCAGCCCATATACTGATGTCATATGACTAAGCTCCATGGGCAGAGTGAAACGTGTTGGAAGATGTGGCCTGGTTGAACCCCGGACGGAGGCCGTCATACACCTTTGTATGGGGTTTTGGAGAGATGTGCGACTTCCAGGACTTTCCTCTTTTCCATACATTGATGCCCCATGACTAAGCTCTGGGGGTGGAGTGAAACGCGTTGGAGGTGTGGCCTGGTTGAAGCTCGGGCTGAGGCCGTCATACAGCTTAGTATGGGGTTTTGCAGAGACATAGGACTTTTCACTTTTCCATACATTGATGCCCCATGACTAAGCTCCAGGGGGGGCGAAGTGAAACACTTTGGGGGTGTGGCCTGGTGGGATCCTATACTTCCAGGACTTTAACCTTTGTCATACATTGATGCCTCATGACTAAGCTCTGTGGGCAGAGTGAAACATGTTGGAGGCGTGGCCTGGTTGGAGCCTGGGTGGAGGCCTTCATACACCTTCTTATGAAGTTTTGCAGAGATGCGCGACTTTCAGGACTTTCCCCTTTTCCAAACATTGATGCCCCATGACTAAGCCCCCGGGGGGAAGAGTGAAATGCGTTGGCAGTGTAGTCTGGTTGGATCCTGGGCAGAGGCTTTCATACACCTTCTTATAGCGTTTTGCAGAGATGTGCGACTTCCAAGACTTTTCCCTTTTCCATGCATTGATGCCCCATGACTAAGCTCCGGGGGCGGAGTGAAACACCTTGGGGGCATGGCCTGGTGGGATCATAGACTTCCAGGACTTTTCCATACATTGTTGCCCCATGACTAAGCTCTGTGGGCAGAGTGAAACGTGTTGGAGGCGTGGCCTGGTTGGAGCCCGGGCAGAGGCCTTCATACACCTTATGAAGTTTTGCAGAGATGTGCGACTTTCAGGACTTTCCCCCTTTTCCATACATTGATGCCCCATGACTAATCTCTGGGGGAGGCGGAGTAAAACACCTTAGGGGTGTGGCCTGGTGGGATCATAGACTTCCAGGACCTTTCCCTTTTCTATACATTGATGCCCCATGACTAAGCTCCAGGGGCGGAGTGAAACACCTCGGGGCATGGCCTGTGGGATCCTAGACTTCCAGGACTTTCCCCTTTTACATTAATGTCCCATGACTAAGCTCCGGGGGGCGGAGTGAAACACATTGGGGGCGTGGCCTGGTGGGATCCTAGACTTCCAGGACTTTCCCCTTTTACATTGATGCCCCATAACTAAGCTCCGGGGGGCGGGGTGAAACATTGGGGGCGTGGCCTGGTGGGATCCTAGACTTCCAGGACTTTCCCCTTTTACATTGATGCCCCATAACTAAGCTCCGGGGGGCGGGGTGAAACACATTGGGGGCGTGGCCTGGTGGGATCCTAGGCTCCCAGGACTTTTCCATACATTGATCAGAAGGGGTTAACTTTCAGAGAAGATTTGAGGGCGGAGTCACTGCTGGCGGTGTCTCGGAGAGGGGACTCTGGACGCGGATATTTGGCATTTTTCTGGGAGAATTCTTTTCATTCGCAGCCAGGGGGTCCAGTGGCCTCTAATCCCCCGGCTGGCTGGGCATGGTGCCCAGGTGGGGGTGGTGAGGGTGGTGGGGGAGGGGGTCGAACTCTGCCTCATGGTGGAGGAGCTGGCTCGAGGTGAGTAGTTATCAAATGACAAACACTGGCCGCTCTCATAATTAATAAGGCGTGAAAGGCGCCCGGGAGCGAGGAAAGACGCGAGCGCTCGGCGTTATCAGAGGTAACGTGTATTAAAGAGGGGCTCCGTCTGGAACATTCCAAGAACTCCCCTGCCTAAAAAAGGGACAGGACAGGCGATACCATTTCACACATCTCGCCCTAAAAACGCAAAGGCTTAAAGGGGAACTTCCCACAAAAAGTTTTTATTAAAGGGACCCCCGTCACCAGACTGTTCATTCCAACAATAATATTCCCATAATATACAGTATGTGAAGGCAACGTATTTTATTCATGGTATATACACAAATAAAATATGTGAAAAGTGAGGGGGGGGGGGGGGGGGGGGGGATTTGTATTCATCCCCTTTTACTCCGATACCCCTAACTAAAATCTAGTGGTACCAATTGCCTTCACAAGTCACCTAATTAATAGAGTCCACCTGTGTGTAATTTAATCTCAGGATAAATACAGCTGTTCTGTGAAGCCCTCAGAGGTTTATTAGAGAACCTTAGTGAACAAAAGCATCATGAAGGCCAAAGGAACACACCAGACAGGTCAGGGATAAAGTTGTGAAGTATAAAGCAGGGATAGGTTATGAAAAAATATCCGAAGCTTTGAACATCTCACGGAGCTCTGCTCAATCCATCATCCGAAAATGGAAAGAGTATGGCACAACTGCAAAAAAATGTGCCAAAACGCGCACTGAAAAAAAAAAAAAACATGGCAGACGCTCAACGAACGAAAAGGCTCTGCAGCTACTTTTGTTGCAGCCCATTCCCTTGATGCGCATTAGACATGTGCAATTAGTTTCGTTTTTTCGCTCGTTTTTTTCGTTTTCGTACGAATCGAACGAATCCGAAAAGCAACAAAAATCCGAAAAACTAAAAAGGAACAACGAAAATGAACGAAAAAATTCGTACATTCGTAACTTTTTTTTTTGTTGAATTGGTAATTTCCGTGTCCCTTACAATGGCGCGGCTTAACGTGCTTTGAATGGATTGAACGAAAAAAATTTGTACATTCGTAACTTTTTTTTTTCGATTCGTAATGAATGGATTGAACAAAAAAATTCGGACACTCGTAACTTTTTTCCGAATAATAATGTAATAATAGCATACACATTACATAAAATTATGAATTATGCTCCGATTACGAATCTACGAATGTTACGAATAAATACGAATGCGTCCGAATTTCGAATAAACGAAAATTAAACTAACGAAAAAAACGAATCAACGAAAAATAACTCTTACGAATGTACGAATCAACAGAAACGAAAAAAAAAAAACGAAAAAAAAAAAAAAAAAAAAACACATTTTTTTTGTTGTGCACATGTCTAATGCGCGTTAATAATGTGCAAAAAAAATAACACGTCGCCGTGGATCTCCGATGCGGCAGATTGCCAGCGCCTGCCTGCGCTGTTCGCAGTGACATCATCCCCCCCTCCCCCAAGGAGTGGCCCGCCTCTGCGGCTTTGTTTACGCTCTCCCCCACTTTAAAGATCCGAACACCCTGTAATTAGCCCGCCCGCGCCACCCAAAAAACTTCCTCGTCTTTTACAACAGGCCACAGCGATCCGTGCCAAGATATTCCAGCGAAGATTGGCGGCAGCCTCGCCCTCCACCGCTGCGGCTTTGGCTCCGTCTGATCTGATATAATGAGGACACGATTTGTGTTTTTTTTTTATGTCTGGATTACGCAACCACCCCCCCTCCCCCCTCCCCCAAAACAGCAGCAAACAAACAAGGGGTTAACAGGGACCAGGAAACGTAAATCCAAACAGCCGCTGAGCGCTGCCAACTCAAACAACACGTCCGATTCGCTGTTCAAACATCGGCGTGCCAGGAGGATCGAACGTCCCTCAATGCAGGGCCGGGCCGCCATACCGAGAGCAAGCAGATATCTGGGGGGAGGGGCGACGTCAGAGGTCCAGCGACGCCCCAAAAAACGCGCCAAGGAAGCTCCTGCACCTCTTCGGTGATTGGCTTTTTTTTTTTTTTTTTTTTTTTAACCACGCGTTTGCCGTGCCACAAAACATGCATTCGCCGCCAGCGTTTGCGGTGCCATTAACTATTATTGGCACCACAAGCGCAAAGTGACGCTTTTTTTTTTTTTTTTTTTTTTTTTTTTTTTTTTTACGCATTTCTGTGCACGTTCTTGGAACGCGAAGATGTGATTGCAGCCTAAAGGTCACCATACAGGTTACAATCGGACTATATAATCCCCTTATGCCGCATGGGTGCTCAACCAGTGGCCCCCCAGCTGTTGCCGAACTACAACTCCCATCATGCCTCTGAGAGTCATGTCATCAGCCTTGCAATGCCTCATGGGACTTGTAGTTCTGCAAAAGCTGGAGGGCCATAGGTCGAGCAACCACGCAAGGGGAACCAATGCCGAACTTCCGGGTGCTGCTGAAGGCTCCAACGGGCATTAAACTGCTGGAAGCGCAGGCGAGGACGGAGTATTGTGGATAACAATACAAAAAAAAAAAAAGAGAAAAGTCCTTTGCTGCACATCACTAAAAAAAGTGAAATAGCTTTCATCCAGGCCACCCCTACCCAACGCGTTTCGTCCCATCTATGGATCCCCATAATTAAGCCCTGTGAGCGGGGCGAAACACGTGGGGAGGGGGGGGGGGTGTTTGAGGTTGTGTCACTTGGCTGAGGTTGTGTCACTTTTCACACACAGATTTTTGTTTTGATGTGAAGCTGACTTTTTCCCTTAAGGGGAACCATGAACATTAAAATCTGTACAGATATTGGTTTGATCGATCAGAAATAAAATCAATACAATTCTGCTGCAGCCGATCAACTTGCCAGTGGCAAAGTCGATCAAAAGCCCATTAAAAACGTAGGATCTGTGGTTTATGATTCTTATTTAAGTTGATCATTTTAGCATCTTTAAATAATGTATAGGTGTGTGGCCGTCTTGGGAGTATGTGCCATCAGACCGTATAGCCAGTTTAGGATTTACCGAAACGATAAGAGGGCCTATCGAATCCATCCATTCAGTCTGAATCCAATCAGGCACACTGTATTACAATGTAATAAAGAACACAATGTATTACTTTATTGTTGGTAGATCTAAGGCTCCTTTCAGACTTCTGCGATTTGAGATCCGACTTGTGAGACCCAGTGGCGGCCCGTGGGCACACGGGCGCCGCCCCCCCCCCCTCCCTAATACCCCTGCCGCCCTCCCGATCCATGCGCCCAGCCACTTTCAGGACGCTGGGAGCATGAATTCTCATGGCGGGGATGGGGGGGGGGGTGATTTTGAAGCACATGATTAGAGCCAGAGGCTCTAATAGGCTTCAAAAATAGGGTGGGTTCGGGGCGCAGAGCAATGCGTCCCGATCCCACCTAGTTGGGTAACAATAGTAAATGAATTTTTGCTATTTTCACACTAAATCTTCTCCCTGCCAATCAAGAAGCAGGTATGAAACCGGTTTCCCGATTGGCCAAAATGTCAGGCGATCCTATAGGACCCTGGAGCTGCTGCCCGGACCCTACACCCGCTACCCTGGAGCCGCTGGCCGGACCCTGCACCCGCTAGCCTGGAGCCGCTGGCCGGACCCCGCACCCGCTTGCCTGGAGCCGCTGGCCGGACCCCGCACCCGCTTGCCTGGAGCCGCTGGCCGGACCCCGCACCCGCTAGCCTGGAGCCGCTGGCCGGACCCCGCACCCGCTAGCCTGGAGCCGCTGGCCGGACCCCGCACCCGCTAGCTTGGAACCGCTGGCCGGACCCCGCACCCGCTAGCCTGGAGCCGCTGGCCGGACCCCGCACCCGCTAGCCTGGAGCCGCTGGCCGGACCCCGCACCCGCTAGCCTGGAGCCGCTGGCCGGACCCCGCACCCGCTAGCTTGGAGCCGCTGGCCGGACCCCGCACCCGCTAGCTTGGAGCCGCTGGCCGGACACCGCACCCGCTAGCCTGGAGCCGCTGGCCGGACCCCGCACCCGCTAGCCTGGAGCCGCTGGCCGGACCCCGCACCCGCTAGCCTGGAGCCGCTGGCCGGACCCCGCACCCGCTAGCCTGGAGCCGCTGGCCGGACCCCGCACCCGCTAGCCTGGAGCCGCTGGCCGGACCCCGCACCCGCTAGCCTGGAGCCGCTGGCCGGACCCCGCACGCGCTAGCTTGGAGCCGCTGGCCGGACCCCGCACCCGCTAGCCTGGAACCGCTGGCCGGACCCCGCACCCGCTAGCCTGGAACCGCTGGCCGGACCCCGCACCCGCTAGCCTGGAACCGCTGGCCGGACCCCGCACCCGCTAGCCTGGAACCGCTGGCCGGACCCCGCACCCGCTAGCCGGACCCCGCACCCGCTAGCCTGGAACCGCTGGCCGGACCCCGCACCCGCTAGCCTGGAACCGCTGCCCGGACCCCACACCCGCTAGCCTGGAGCCACTGCCCCGACCCCACACCCGCTAGCCTAGAGTCGCTGCCCGGACCCCGCTAGCCTGGATCTGCTGCCCGGACCACGCAACCGCTAGCCTGGAGCCGCTGCCCGCACCCTTCCACACTAGATAAGAGCCCCCCCCATCTATGAGCTGGACCAACCGGCAGACGCTGGGGGGGGGGGGGGGGGGGGCGCGCTAGTGCCTGCACTACTTTGGTCCACAGAATGTAAAGCCAGATTAAAGTCACTCCAAAGTCGCACTGGAAATCGTGCGACTTTGGAAATGCACTAATGTAAAAAGGAGCCTAAAGGAGATTGCACAATCAGCATTAATGCCCGGCAACGCTGACGCAGCGCAGATCTACAGCGATCGCCAAGCATTCCATGCTGCGTGTTCTCACATTCTGCATCCCAGGCCAATATGATCTCATTCCATTCCGGTGAAGAATTTGGCTCGCCCCAAACGCTGCGCTCCCCAGAGCCAGGCCTGTCCGCCTCGCAAAACACATTTTCCCATGTAGAGCCCGCGATGGGCTGACGTGTTCACTGAGCGCAGCCAAACTCTCCCGTGAATCATCCAGACGCTTCACCCTCCAACCTCCCAAAACGACACTTCGTAACCCAAAACAACACAAATCTGCTGCTCGCCTGTCACCCGCCAGCCGCAGGCGAGAACGCCCCGATCGCGCACCAATTTGTAGTTGTCAATCGTTTTTTTTTGTTTTTATGGGGTGGAGGATTGTAATTAGCAATTCAATTAGTAAAAGGAGTGCCAGAGCTCAGCGCCTTACACCCGGAAACTCCACTTCTGTGTGTGAGCGCCGCTAAAAATCTCCTATTCCCTAGACTTTCAGTGTCGCTGGGAATTAGCGCTCGGTGCGCCCCAATCGCAGACGTCTATAAATGTCATTTTCAATCTGGAAAGGTAGAATGGAGAGCTGGCAGCTCTTTCTTCTGAACGAACGTATTCCTATATTATACATATACATAGCCACTTACGCGTTTCGCCAGCTCTCCGTTCTACCTTTCCAAAATGGAAAATTACATTAACCTATTGATGTCAGCAATTGGGTGTGCTGGTGCGCACTGAGCCTTGAGGCTTGACGAAACGCGTAGGGCACTGTATTTTCTACAATAAAACAGTAGTGCATTCAGAAGGAGTTTCCGGTGTTCTATCAGAAAGCGCTGCCTATCAGAAAGTGCAACTGAAGTGACGGCCATTTTGGTACACCCGCACTAAGCCTACAGTCTGACGTCGCGAAGCGGACATCTTTTTACACCCACCCAAGTCTTGCATTTCATACTTTTTATTTACTGGTAAACTGAGCTTATATTGTCAAATACAGAATTTTAAAATCTGTCAAGCTGTTTTGATGTTGAATCTTAAAATCAGCGGTCTTCTGTCAGATTAGCAAACGTGTGAAATCAGCAGACTTGCCGCTGCTTTTAAAGTTCAACATGAAAACAGTGTCAGGGATTTCAAAATACTGCATTTCACTATATAAAAGCACTGTTTACGGGCAAAAATATGTGTGAAATGCAAGACCTCGGTGGGTGTAAAAAGATGTCCGCTTAGCGACTTTAGACTGTAGGCTTAGTGCAGACGAGTGCCAAGATGGCTGCCACTTCAGTTGCACTTTCTGATGGGTAGCGGGTTTCTGATAGAACACCGGCAACTCCTTCTGAACGCACTACTGTTTTATTGTACAAAATGGAGCGTCTTACGCTTTTCGCCAATAAGCCTCAGGCCTACTGCAGGCAAGTGCGGGTGTACCAAGATGGCCGCAAAGGAAACATCACTTCCCTTGCATTTTATGATGGGTAGTGGCTTTCTGGCAGCTCACCATTCTACTTTTCCATGTCGTGCTTTGGAGAGCAGGAAGACACCATGAGCTAGTACACAGTTTGCCTACCTCCTCAGGGGGATTTATCTGGGCGCGGTTTCTTTTCGTTCATTTTTCAATCTGCAGTCATTAAAATAATCCCTGGTGATCCTTGTTTAAGCACTTCCTGTAATAGGGTGACAACACTCTGTCCCTGTCTCGAAAATTGCATTTCTGCGTTATCACCCGTCCAATGGAGAATACAAGCGCTGTTTCAACACACATTACACAGGCATGATCCACTATTGTCACCATCAGGAAACCCATGCTGAGAAATGCCATGGAGTGCATGTAGATGGGAAGTGGGTACAATGAGGCTGAAGGAGATCAGCAGCACTGGTATGGAACAAAGGATGTGATAAGGTGAAAAGAGGATTTTATAAAAGCTTTTTCTGCTGGGGTAACATGCATCAGCATGGTGGGTGGGGCCCTACTTTCAGTGGTACGCATAAATGTGTCAGCCAGCTTCACTCTTTTTGAGCTTAGAGCGCACTTACTGACCAACACTCATCGACAACTCCCGATCACCGTTCACATTTGCGCAGGGCTCCGGATCCCACAAACCCCTTAACTGCCAACCACAGTGGTCACATGATCAGGAACTCCACCTACAGTCTTGCAGAACCCTTGAAAGGGCCAGTCGGCTCCAAGGGTTGAAACACATGGCAAATGTATAATATGCTTGTGTGTGCGCGCATTTTCAGCATGTTCCTGTGTGTAGCATGTAGGGTAAAAAAAGTGGGCCTGCCTCCCAAATGCGTTCCAGCGTTGTCACCCGTCCGATGGAGAATACAAGTGCCGTTTCAACAAACATTACGCTGAGAAATACTATTGAATGCATGTAGACAGGAAATGGCTGCAAAAGATCAGCAGCAGTAGGGTGGAACAAAGGATGAAAAAAGGTGAAAAGAGGATTTTGTAAAAAAATGAATAAATAAAAAAACTTTACCTGCTGGCATAACACTCATGTGCAACAGCATGGGTGGGGCCCTATTGTCAGCGGTACGCATATATGCGTCAGTGATTAGCACTCTCGCCTAGCAGTAAAAAGGGTCGCTGGTTCGATTCCCAACCACGACACTACCTGCCTGGAGTTTGCATGTTCTCCCTGTGCCTGCGTGGGTTTCCTCCGGGTACTCCGGTTTCCTCCCACACTCCAAAGACATGCTGGTAGGTTAATTGGCTTCTGTCCAAAATTGGCCCCTAGTATATGAATGGGGACCTTGGATTGTGGGCTCCTTGAGGGTAGGGACCGATGTGAGTGTGCAATGTAGTGTGCAATGTACAGTGATGGGGGAAACTCAGGTTGAACTGGATGGACTGGTGTCTTTATTCAGCCTTACTAACTATGTAACATAATAGACACACATCGCAGTACAATGCAGATTTGCATGATGAAGCGCTTAGGGCTTCCATCTGTTGGAATGTCGCTTACTCAGCGACTCCCCCGTATGTCGCACACATAGAGGGTGGCGAGGTATTAGACAGAGATACCATTTTTATGTCCCCGTCACAAAGCGATTGTATCATTATTGTATCGGGTGTTTATTATTCCCACATCATGTGAGGGCTGCGCATGTCATACAGCCTGCGGGGGAGACAGACTGCCAGGAACATCACCGAACGGCATCTGTACCGGAGGAGAGGAATGAGAGAGAACCAATTCTACACTGCGTGCAATTCTCAGTATCTGTACTTATTTTGTATGTATGGACTCTGCACAGTACTTACTTCTCTTGTTCCATATGCTGGGTGCAATTCTCGGTATCTGTTCTTGTTCTGTATGTATGAACTCTGCACAGTACTACTTCTCTTGCCCTGTATGCTGGGTGTAATTCTCGGTATCTGTTCTTGTTCTGTATGTATTAACTCTGCACAGTACTACTTCTCTTGTCCTGTATAATTCTCGGTATCTGTTCTTATTCTGTATGTATGGACTCTGCACAGTACTACTTCTCTTGTCCTGTATGTCGGGTGTAAATCTCAGTATCTGTTCTTATTCTGTATGTATGACTCTGCACAGTACTACTTCTCTTAGCCTGTATGTTGGGTGTAATTCTCTGTATCTGTTCTTATTCTGTATGTATGAACTCGGCACAGTACTACTTCTCTTAGCCTGTATGCCGGGTGTAATTCTCGGTATCTGTACTTATTCTGTATTCATGGACTCTGCACAGTACTACTTCTCTTGTCCTGTATGTCGGGTGTAATTCTCAGTATCTGTTCTTATTCTGTATGTATGAACTCTGCACAGTACTACTTCTCTTAGCCTGTATGCCGGGTGTAATTCTCAGTATCTGTTCTTATTCTGTATTCATGGACTCTGCACAGTACCACTTCTCTTGTCCTTTATGCCGGGTGTAATTCTCGGTATCTGTACTTATTCTGCATGTAAAGACTCTGCGCAGTACTACTTCTCTTGCCCCGTATGCCGGGTGTAATTCTCAGTATCTATAAATGGACACAGGAAAGATTAAAAAGGAGGTCTCTGAGATCAGAGTTGCCAGGGAATGAAAACCACCAAAGTACAATGTACGGTCTCAGTGCGGATCTCTCCAGGGAGGAGATGAAGCAAAGAGTAATTTCCAGCGATCACTCTGATGACATCACAGCCAATCCAAACCGCTGCGGAATATTAATGAGTAGAAGCCACATTCATGTTACACCCCCCCCCCAAGGATTAAACATGAGTGTAATTAGTAAGATTTCACTTTCCAGCAGAGATTAATCTTATCAGAAATGATCCTCTGGCTGCTTTATCCTCATAAATGGTGGAAGGCGCTTTGATCAGGAGATGACAGAGAAGACAGCGAATCCGGTGACACTGAGTGCATCACGTGACGTCCCACCGCCGTACAAGGAAAGTACGACTCAGGACGTCATGTGATCTCCACAGGCACCTTTCAGTGTCATCCTCCCACTGCTAAAATAAAATAAAAAGTCCCCAACCCTTTGGCGAGACCCCACCCACCCTGTGGCGTTTCCTTCCTCCAGAAATAAGCAAATTAAATAATCCGGGGATGGTAGGAACCCCTCATAATGGGAAAATCAGGTGTATAGGACCAAGAAACCCATAGTAGGGGTGGTGAGACCTCTTCATAATGGACAAAGAAGGCGTATAGACCAAGGAACCCATAGTAGGAGTGGTGAGACCCCTTCATAATGGGCAAAGAAGGCGTATAGACCAAGGAACCCATAGAAGGGATAGTGAGAACCCCACATAATGGACAAAGAAGGCGTATAGACCAAGGAACCTATAGAAGGGATAGTGAGAACCCCTCATAATGGACAAAGAAGGCGTATAGACCAAGGAGCCCATAGTAGGGGTGGTGAGAACCCCTCATAATGGACAAAGAAGGTGTATAGACCAAGGAACCCATAGTAGGGGTGGTGAGAACCCCTCATAATGGGCCCAGCAGGTGTATAGACCAAGGAACCAATAGGAGAAATGGCGAGAACCCCTCATACAGAACATAGAAGGCATATAGACCAAGGAACCCATAGTAGGGATTGTGGAAACTTCTCATAATGGGCACAGCAGGTTTATAGACCAGGAACAGATTGTAGGGTCGGTGGAAACCTCTCATAATGGGCACAGCATGGAACCCACAGTAGGGTGGGTACTCCTCATAATTGGCTTAAGGGATGATGGGAACCCCACATAATTGGCACAGCAGGTGCATAGATCATAATGAGCATAGAAGGTGTATAGACCAAGGAACCCATTAGTAGGGGTGGTGGGAACCCCTCATAATGGGCATAGAAAGCATATATACCAAAGAACCCATATTAGAAACAGTGTGCAACCCTCATAATGGGCACAGAAGGCATATAGACCAAGGAGCCCATAGTAGGGATGGTGGGAACCCATCTTAATGGGCACAGAAGGCGTATAGACCAAGGAGCCCATAGTAGGGATGCTGGGAACCCATCTTAATGGGCACAGAAGGCGTATAGACCAAGGAGCCCATAGTAGGGATGCTGGGAACCCCTCATAATGGGCACAGAAGGCGTATAGACCAAGGAGCCCATAGTAGGGATGGTGGGAACCCCTCATAATGGGCACAGAAGGCGTATAGACCAAGGAGCCCATAGTAGGGATGGTGGGAACCCCTTATAAACAGGCACTGCACGTTGGAATTTCTCCTGAAGTGGTTTGCAGCGTTAACAGACATCTTCCAATATGCCGTAACGAGGCGTGAGAAGATACACAGACATTTGCCGACTTCTGAGAGGAGTAATAAATCTCCATCTCTCCTTCCGATTCGCCTTCCATATAAATCACACTCAGCAGCCGTCCGCCGAGCCAGATATTTCTACCGTCTGGGGACAACTTAGATGGAGTTCAGGAGGGTCACAAAGAGTTCTGGGCGGAGAGATCCAATGGGTATTCTCTCCGCGTGAAAAGAAATTGCAAATCCTGTCGTCTGGTGGGAGTGAGGGCGGCCATGACGGTTCAGCAGCTTTATCCTCCCGCAGGACGGTCAAGTGACCACACCGCACCATCGAGGAAAGAGAATCCACCAAACCAACCAGAGAGACAGAATTGCACAGAAATCACAGCAAAGTGCGCCTACGAAAATTGCACAAAGCTTGTCTACCAAAAAAAGAAGCAGGAGCTTCTTTGTTGGGCAACAAACGGGCATAAGGCAGGTCTTTCAAGTGAATGGGCTAGCCTTGGGTCTTGGCAATCTTCTTATAACCTAGACCAACTTTATGTAGAGCAACAATTCTTTTTTTCAGATCCTCAGAGAGTTCTTTGCCATGGGAGGTGCCATGTTGAACTTCCAGTGACCAGTATGAGAGAGTGAGAGCGATAACACCAAGTTCAACACACCTGCTCCCCCATTCACACCTCAGACCTTGTAACACTAACGAGTCACATGACACCGGGGAGGGAAATATGGCTAATTGGGCCCAATTTGGAAATTTTCACTTAGGGGTGTACTCACTTTTGTTGCCAGCGGTTTAGACATGAATTAATTAAATTAGTGTGTTGAGTTATTTTGAGGGGACGGCAATTTTACACTGTTATACTCACTACTTTACATTGTAGACAAGTGTCATTTCTTCAGTGTTGTCACATGAAAAGATAGAATAAAATTTTTACAGAAATGTGAGGGGTGTACTTACTTTTGTGAGATACTGTGTGTATATGTATATATATATATATAAAATTTATTTTCCCCTTTTTCTTTTTTTCATCCTCCTGAGGAAGAGGAAAGAAATTAAATCCCCCGAAAAATTAGCGCTATTTACACCGGATGCAGATTCACCATCTTAAAACGGAAACCTCCATCTTTTTATAAATGATTGTGGGAAAACTGCCACTAAGATGTTAATTAACGTCTTTTAAATCCTATTTCTGTGTATTATAAATAAATAAAAATATATATATATATATATATATATATATATATATAATAAATTATATTATATATAGCTCTCTCAATAAGTTTACAGAACACGATTTTTTTGCATCCCGATGAGGTGCAGCGTGGGAATTACCGCGATTTCTGGATACAGCAGGAACAGCGAGCACCAAAGCAGAGGATGACGGAATGTTACATGAAGGTGATTCACCACTTATGAAATAAAACAAATACGAGCGATGAGTCACAGATCCCCCTTCGTTCGCCAGAAACTCCGTACGCAATCCGAGGAACCCCACCGAGATCAGATCGTCGCTAGCTGAAGTTTTATCCGCTTATATTTTGCCTTCCCTGACTCCTCCCTCTCCCCCTCATCAATAGGCTAATAAAAGTTATAAAATTCCATTTTCTTTATACACCTTGTTTTGGTCTCTGTGATGTCATTGTGGGGGCCTCTGTGCTCCTCTATGCAATGCAGGCAGATCATGGCTGGTGGGAGGGGCCGTCGGGGTGCTGTACTCTCAGTCCTGATGTAAGCAATGGGAGGAGTTCTGCAAATATTAAAATGCTGAATCTTCAACCCAGATTCAAGCAGTGGGAGGAGTTATGCAAATATTAAAATGCTAAATCTTCAGCCCTGATGCAAAGCGTGGGAGGAGTTCTGCAAATATTAAAATGCTGAATCTTCAGCCCTGTTGCAAGCAGTAGGAGGAGTTCTGCAAATATTAAAATGCTGAATCTTCAACCCAGATTCAAGCAGTGGGAGGAGTTATGCAAATATTAAAATGCTAAATCTTCAGCCCTGATGCAAAGCGTGGGAGGAGTTATGCAAATATTAAAATGCCGAATCTTCAGCACCGATGCCAAGCGTGGGAGGAGTTCTGTGACTATCAAAATGCTAAATCTTCAACGTTGATGCAAACAGTGGGAGGAGTTATGCAGATGAATCTTCAGCCCTGATGCAGTGGGAGGAGTTATGCAAATTACAAAATGCTGCATCTTTAACCTGGATATAAGCAGGAGGAGTTATGCAAACATGAAAATGCGGAACCTTCAGCCCTGTTGCAAGCAGTGGGAGGAGTTATGCAAATATTGAAAAGCGGAATCTTCAGCCCTGTTGCAAGCAGTGGGAGGAGTTCTGTAAATATCAAAAAGCCTTTATGGATGGATGTCAGTCTTGAGGAGGGGGTGCTCCTAGCCTTGCATGCATACCAAGGTGTGATGCTGAGCCTTCGTGATTGAAATAACTGAAAACCAATTAATGAAAGGGGCGGAATCAAATGCCGGCAGGTGTGAAAGGAGCTAGATGATGATGATGATGGATGTCCTTCAGCCAGGGAATAAGGCGGGGCTCTATCTGGCTTGCTGCAGCTTCTAATGCACATTGTGAGACGCTCACAGGGTGCAGTGAAAGTAGAGTAAGCCATTACAGTCCGGGAGAGGAGTCGGTATGGAAGGCTGGAAATCAGATTCAAAGAATGAATGTGAACCTGTCAGCAGGCAATGATATATACAGGTCAAACCCCTGGGGTGCAGGAGCACTGGGACCGCCCCTGAAGATCCCCCGTGTTCCCCAATCATGAGACAGCCAATTGTATTGGACATCAGAAACCCCCTTCACCCCTCACGATGCGATGTGGGAACTTCACAGGTCACTGGACAGTCAGAAGTGCATTATTGTGTGGCGCACAATGGGAGGACTGATCAGAAAATCTACCATGCGCTGTCTGCTTCGGGTTTCGTTTATTATACAATGAATTTATAGCCCTGATGAAGGGGATAAATGGAAACCTCAAAACGTGTTGGCTAAAATTACAACAAGGTAAAACATCTTTACATAGGAACAATTTGTAGAACTATTTCTATATAAGGCTCTTGATTGGAGTAGCGTGTTCACCCTTTGCTGTATGATCGGAGTAGCATGTTCACCCTTTGCTGTATGATCGGAGTAGCGTGTTCACCCTTTGCTGTTTGAATGGAGTAGCGTGTTCACCCTTTGCTGTATGATCGGAGTAGTGTGTTCACCCTTTGCTGTATGAATGGGGTAGTGTGTTCACCCTTTGCTGTATGAATGGGGTAGTGTGTTCACCCTTTGCTGTATGAATGGGGTAGTGTGTTCACCCTTTGCTGTATGAATGGGGTAGCGTGTTCACCCTTTGCTGTATGAATGGGGTAGCGTGTTCACCCTTTGCTGTATGAATGGGGTAGTGTGTTCACCCTTCGCTGTATGAATGGGGTATCGTACTTACCCTTTGCTGTATGAATGGGGTAGCGTGTTCACCCTTTGCTGTATGAATGGGGTAGTGTGTTCACCCTTTGCTGTATGAATGGGGTAGTGTGTTCACCCTTTGATGTATGAATGGGGTAGTGTGTTCACCCTATGCTGTATGAATGGAGTACCGTACTTACCCTTTGCTGTATGGTTGAAGACTCCAATCATACAGCAAAGGGTGAGCACGCTACTCCAATTTTGAGTAGAGCGCACACCCTTTGCTGTACCAGATTTTTCTTTCCTTTATATGTAAAGTCCCTTCGAGCCATGAAGTGCTGTGCCTATACCTGGCAACATATGAGGGTTTCTGGCTTGTGGACGGATTTCTTTCGGCAGTCTAAGGGCTTGTTCTTATGCGAGGTTGGGGTGCAGTTAAACCCCATGGCTGAGCCACGCTTTTTGCGCCCGTTGACCACTACCCCTTTAGCTGCAGAGGCAGCGGCCCAGAGTATACGCATGCTGCCACCAGCCATGGAAGAAATGATACCCCCGTCACTTTTCGTGTGTAGGGTCCACCGAACATGACCCATTCAAGTGAATAGGGCAGCTCTGCAAGCTCACCGCAAGGAGCAAGATTCAAGAGGTTAAAGAACATATAGAATCTTGTTGTGCTAAGAAATTGCTATGGAATTTATTATTAATGATACATACAACAGCCCCCCCCCCCCCCCCCCCCGAGACAATATATTATCACCAACAACAATAGATCCTCCCCAGCAACAAAAAGATATTCCCCCCCCCCCCCCCCGGCAACAACAGGTCACACAGAAACATTATAGTATCACCAATGACAATAGATCCTCCCCAACAGACCACCCCAGGAACATTAGTTCCCCCAATAGATGAACTCCAGCAAAACTAGACCCATCAGCGGCAACATACCCAGAGCAGCAACAATACACCTACTCCAGCAAAAGTTGACCCCGTCGGCAACAATAGATCCCCAGCAGCAAGCATTAGTAGACCCTTCAGATGCCAGAAACATTAACCCCCCCACAACAGCAGTTCTCCCCAGCAACACTGGACCCCCCAAACAGTGGATTATCCAGCACCCAGAATCAATAGACCCCCCCCCATCATGCCCAAGCACCCCTTGCAAGTACATGCATTCAGTGCTGGAGGTGCCAGAACAGGGTACCACCATGTTCCTGCTGGAAAAAAAAATAAAAAAAATAGCACCTGAGAGCTTCCAATCCAAGCGCATGGAATCTGTCCATTGGTATGCATATGGAGGAAGAGGAAGTGAAGGATTCTGGGCACAAGGGGGCCACTCAACAAAATAAAGAGACAGCAAGCGAGTTCTAATTAACCATATAAAGATTTTTTTTTTTTTTAACCGCAGATCTAATCCGGATGGGATTGTCCTCCATCATCTCTGAGGATTTACGGGGCAATAAATACAATTTATTATACACGGCAGCTCTGTCCTGTACAATGCAATTAATAATCATCACGCTTGACACCTGCTGTTGGGTTATGGCACAGTCACCGGCTATAAACTTCACCAATAAAGTGTCACCAAGCTGGAAAGGTGAGCGATTTATATGGTTGGGGGGGGGGGGGGGGGGGCCTTGTCACTGACAGGGCGGCGAATAATAATAAAAATAATACGTTAATCCTCTGACATCCGGGGTGAACTCTGTCCTAATAAAAGGGAGGCATTTTTAGGCTTTTTTTAAATAGCTTTAAAGTGTATATTTTTTATTGCTGTTGCTGAGTGACCAGCAGTGGAAAATCAAGTAGTTTTATCTGTATGTGTATCACATTTGTCAGATTGCACAGATCAGACATTACATGTAGAATATACCCAACCAGATGTACAGGGCACAATCCTTCAATACAGATCCACAGTGCCTCTGAATGGCCAACTTCCAGCATGGCCCTATGGATATCTCCTGTATAAGTGGAAGGCCATAGGGAGGTCAGAGCTGGAGCAGTGCCCTGTGTCAGGTGACAATGCTGGCAGAGATGGGCCCGCCTGACCCGCAGACTCTCCCTGGTGCCCATTGTTGTCACACAGCTGTGCTGGGACAAATCACCGGGCACAATGCCCCAATTCATGTCTGCCATCCTTCTCGCTCTTCCCCATTATAATACACAATTACACAGCAACACTACAGCTCAGGGCGGCATCCTGTCACCAGACCGGACCCAACAATGGTCGTGTTCTGAGAGACTGCACACCAAACCACTGCAGAGAGGGGAAGAGAAGAGATCTAGGAGAGAGAAAGAGAGAGAAAAAGTGAGAAAAAAAGAGAGAGAGAAAAAGAGAGAGAAATTTTTTTTTTAAATCGACTAAATTTCGATTAATTATAAAACGCACATACAGATCCAGCTACTTTTAGCTGATCTCCTTGCATTGCAACTCTGCATTAGTCAGTGGTAAATGTGGTATACACTATATACAATCACCCGACACTAGTTAGTTTCCACAATCCATGACTTAACTTCACAGTTCACACAAATACGTTTTAAATTCAAACTGTAGCACTGACGCAAGTCATTTTTTTTCCCACAGTAGCGTGACAATCCCTCCACCTCCGGTCTAACTAATCGCTCTCACCTTATGGCAGGGACCCCGGTGCAAACAGGTGGTCATGCAAGCGGGTATCAAAAGGGTTAACACGGACCATAAACTTCTCTCACGTCTCCTTAGATCCCAGCAAGGACGCCAGGTCATGGGTAGAAAGAAAAGATCTAAGTGCTCACCGCATAAGTATAAGATTACATTTTTGTGTTCAAACACAAACTACTCACATAAAGATGATAAAAACACAGCATGTAAAGCCGACAAGCGTGTTAGTTCCGTAGGGCAGCAGCGGGGGTGACGTCATGCGTAGCTCCTCCCCATACGCGTTACGTTCAATCAGAACTTCAACGTCACTGGACTCCTCCCCCCTTCCCTTTGTTAGCAGACGGAGGCACTTGGGGAAGGGGGGAGGAGTCGAGTGATGTTGATGTGCGTGATGTCACCAGATCTCCGATGGAACTCCCTGAGGACCCGGAAGCCGGCAGAGAGGTGAGTACCAATCACAGCCCTAATAGAGAGAATATATATATATATATATATATATATATATATATATATATATATATATATATATATATATATATATATATATATATATATATATATATATATATATATATATATATTATATATCTATATACATACACACACAGAGTGCACAGTCTCATCATGAATGATGTCCACAATACAATACAGTAAACATTTTTGCCTGTTTTGTGGACTTTAAGGACTTCAATTCACTGCAGCACTCAGGCCCGTTCCTCAAACGCCTGGAGAGTGGAATAGAAGGGAAAACATATGATGTCATCAAGAGCTCATATACAGAGAACAGCTGCGGTGTAAAAGGTGAATGGGAAAAGAACAGAGCACTTCCGGCAGGCCTGGAGTACTGGATAGGGCTACAGCCAAAGCCCAAGCCTTTTCAACATCTACATCAACAAACTGGCTGCAGCTCTAGAGTCCTCCTCAGCATCAGGACTAACATTACACAATACCACGGGGAAGCTCATGTTGCATGTAGATGACCTCCTAACCACCAGAAAGGCCTACAAGAAAACCTGGAAGGACGACGAGGGCATGACCCATCAACCTAAAAAGAAAAACAAAAATCACGAGGTTCCAAAAAAAAACAAAATCAAGAGTTCTTCCTTAAACAGCTGCACTCTTCATGAATTTAAGAGGTACACATACCTCATCCTAAAAAAAAAAAATCAACCAATCAGGAAGTTTCAAGTCATAGTTTCCATGAAAGACAAGGCATGCAGAACCTTTTATGCCATCAGTTGACAGCTGTACAACCTAAATTCACTGGTAAGAGCCCAACTTAACATCTTTGACAGGGTCATCACCCCAATACTCCTTCATGGCAGTCAAGTATGGGGGCCCTGGTCACCTACCCAGACCAACACAACCCAATAGATATGTTCCTACTGGAATTCTGCAAGCACTCCTCCAAGTCCATCAGAGCACCTCCAATCATGTTTGCTGGGCAGATTTTTATTTTTATTTTTTGTACTACAAGTAGTAAAAGCAATCTCATACTGGGAGCACCTACAAAAAAAAACGGCCCCAACCTATACCACCATAAAACCTTACTGGCCAACAATGGCCAAGCCGAACAGTAAGGCCGAGCTACTCACAGTACCTTGTGCACCCAAAATTGTCAACAAAAGCAGCCTGAAAAAAATTGTTCAATTGTCTTTTATTGGAAATTAACAACAGAATATGTCAAAGAATGGAAAAATTAAATAGATGCCCAGAAACAAAGTAAATTACCATTTACTACAGAGAGACTACACACTGGCCTCATATCTGAAGACCCCAAAGAGATAGACCTGAGTGCCCACGGCCTGGAAATCAAATTAGAGTGGCAAAGCCAGACCCACAAGCCTAATGAGAGCAAACTGTGCCAGCAGTGTGGCCAGGGGCCCTGGAGGTTGATGCCCACCGCCTTCTACAGTGCCCCAAGTACAGTGAGGGACACTCACTTCCAGCGACTCTCTGCTCTCATTCGAGACTTCACATCAAAAGAATAGGAGAGGAAACTCACATTCTACTGGAAGAAGAGGTGCCAACAGTGAAAATAGTTGGGTGGAATGTTACGGCATGTCACAGACCGAGCGGGACATGGGAAATCGTGGATCTATACGCCCTTCCCGATCTGCCTTTATTTTATCCCTTAACCTGATAACGTTACAGGACTCACTTCATGACCCCTACCCTAAAAAAAGTCCTACAACTTATTCCTTCCACCCCCTCATCCAACCCACAACACCACCCCCAATTGCTTTGGAAATGCAAGTATGTAGTTGGTCCTGCCAAAAAAAACTGATTTGAATTTGATATATTAGTGCGAGCTAAAGAGTGAGATGGGGATAATCAGAGAAACAGTGGGTGGAGGGAGAGAAGAAAAGAGAAGCAAGTTCCGGGAAGTTGTGGAAGTGGGTGAAGTTGTGGAATATCTGTGGCTTATTTCACAATCTTGTTCTGTAAGAGGGACTTAACGAGGGAGTTGAGACAGCACTCTGACCTCTGCACATGTCTTCTACATATATCCATCTACTACAGGTCTTCTACCAGCCTTCAACATATATACTATATTGCCAAAAGTATTGGGACGCCTGCCTTTACACGCACATGAACTTTAATGACATCCCAGTCTTAGTCCATATGGTTAAATATTGAGTTGGCCCTCCCTTTGCCGCTATAACAGCTTCAACTCTTCTGGGAAGGCAGTCCACAAGGTTTAGGAGGGTGTCTATGGGAATGTTTAACCAATTCTTCCAGAAGCGCATTTGTGGGGTCAGGCACGGATGTTGGACAAAAGAAGGCCTGGCTCGCAGTCTCCGCTCTTATTCATCCTAAAGGTGTTCTATCGGGTTGAGGTCAGTCCAGTCAAGTTCCTCCACCCCAAACTCGATCACCCATGTCTTTATGGACCTTGCTTTGTGCACTGGCGCACAGTCATATCGGAACAGGAAGGGGCCATCCCCAAACTGTTCCAACAAAGTTGGGAGCATGAAATTGTCCAAAATGTCTTGGTATGCTGGCGCCTTAAGAGTTCCCTTCAATGGAACTAAGGGGCCAAGCCCAACCCCTGAAAAAACAACCCCACACCATAATCCCCCCTACACCAAAATGATTTGGATCAGTGCACAAATTTGAGTTTGGGGTGGAGGAACTTGACTGGACTGTACAGAGTCCTGTCCTCAACCCAATAGAACACCTATGGGATGAATTACAGTGGAGACTGCAAGCCAGGCCTTCTCGTCCAACATCAGTGCCTGACCGCACAAATGCGCTTCTGAAAGAATGATTAAACATTCCCATAAACACACTCCTAAACCTTGTGGATGGCCTTCCCAGAAGAGTTGAAACTGGTATAGCTGCAAAGGGTGGGCCAACTCAATATTGAACCCTACAGACTAAGACTGGGATGAAATTAAAGTTCATGTGCGTGTAAAGACAGGCGGCACAATACTTTTGGCAATATAGAGTATTTTATATGTCTTCTACATATATTTAACATATCTTCTACCGGCCTTCTACAGGTCTCCAACTGGCCTTCTACAGGTTGTCTACCGGCCTTCTACATACAGTATATTATGGTGGCATTTAACAAATCTACCAGCCTTCTACAGGTCTCCTACAGGTCTTCTACATACAGTAAATTATGGTGGCATTTAACATTACTTCTACAGGCCTTCCACAGGTTTTCTACAGGCCTTCTACAGGTTTTCCACAGGCCTTCCACAGGTCTTTTTACAGGCCTTCCACAGGTCTTCTACCAGCCTTCCGCAGGTCTTCTACCAGCCTTCCGCAGGTCTTCTACCAGCCTTCCACAGGTCTTCTACCAGCCTTCCACAGGTCTTCTACCAGCCTTCCACAGGTCTTCTACCGGTCTTCTACCAGCCTTCCACAGGCCTTCTACCAGCCTTCCACAGGCCTTCTACCAGCCTTCCACAGGCCATCCACCAGCCTTCCACAGGCCATCCACCAGCCTTCCACAGGCCATCCACCAGCCTTCCACAGGTCATCCACCAGCCTTCCACAGGTTATCCACCAGCCTTCCACAGGTAATCCACCAGCCTTCCACAGGTAATCCACCAGCCTTCCACAGGTCATCCACCAGCCTTCCACAGGTCATCCACCAGCCTTCCACATACAGTATATTATGGTGGAATTTATTAAAAAGGGCAAAACTTAATTCAGGCAGCATCTAGAACAGGGTTCTTTTATATCTGGGAGGTATCCTTAGGGGGGTACAAGAACCAAATCATGTAGTAATGGACTGTATGTCTAAATAATTAAATACATTGCTGAATCTGAAATCAAAGTGTCAAAATAGACAGTGTGTCAGATGACATGAAAGCAACATTGTTATATCTGGACCTCCTTCCCATGTTCGGATTGCACAACAACAGCAAAGCTCCCCCTAGTTGTATCCAGTTATTTATTTGTGATTTGCGGTTTATATAAATAAATATGATACAAATCGTTATGGTTTTCTTCCAGCGTCCGTCTTCTCCTTATCCGCATGTAAATAAAAACCACCCCATGGACAACTTGTGGGGCCCTCCTAGTCCCTACTAATACAACTGGGGAGGATGATGAGGAAAGGGGGTATGGGGGACACCACTGGAGGGGGGGGGGGGTTATCATACAAAAATTAAGAAGATCTGATCTAAGCCATAAACTAAAGATTGCGATGAGGACTTTATACCGATAAATTGTATTTTCATTTGTCCTTACTTCCTTTCATATTCTTTATATTGTTGATAATATATGATTTTTATTTTATTGTACCTGCTCAATTCAACATTGTTCAGCTAAAGAAATGAGACTCTGGATATGTGAAGATGCGGATCTGGTCACAGTGTCCTGCTACATGATAATATGCATGTGATCATCTATTGTGTAACTTGTTTCTATTAGTGTTCTGTTCAGTATATCCCTGTCAGCGCCCCCTGGTGGACACGCTGCACTACATCTACCCTACAGACTAGAGGATAGCAGAAGGGGGAGGTGGTCCGCTGACTTCTAGATGGAGCCCCAGATGTGACACCCTGGGAGATTTGTGTGGATGATAATGAGTGCCTCTGATGGTCATAAACCTCATTATTTATATAGTGCCAATTTACATACTGTACATTTACACCAGTCCTTGCCCTCAGGAGCTTACAATCGAAGGTCCCCATCTCACATGCATATACACTATATTACCAAAAGTATTGGGGCGCCTACCTTTACACGCTCATGAACTGTAATGGCATCCCAGTCTTAGTCTGTAGGGTTCAATATTGAGTTGCCCACCCTTTGCAGCTATAACAAGCTTCAACTCTTCTGGGAAGGCCGTCCACAAGGTTTAGGAGTGTCTCTATGGGAATGTTTGACCATTCTTCCAGAAGAGCATTTGTGAGGTCAGGCACTGATGTTGGACGTGAAGGCCTGGCTAGCAGTCTCCACTTTAATTAACTCCAAAGGTGTTCTATCGGGTTGAGGTCAGTCACATTCCTCCACCCCAAACTCGCTCATCCATGTCTTTATGGACCTTGCTTTGTGCACTGGTCCAAATCATTTGGTGGAGGGGGGGGATTATGGTGTGGGGTTGTTTATCAGGGGTTGGGCTTGGCCCCTTAGTTCCAGTGAAGGGCGTCAGAGCAAAAACAAGGTCCGTAAAGACATGGATGAGCGAGTTTGGGGTGGAGGAACTTGACTGATCTGCACAGCGACCTGACCTCAAACCCAATAGAACACCTTTGGGATGAATTACAGGGAAGACTGTGAGCCAGGCCTTCTCATCCAACATAAGTACCTGACCTCTCAAAATGCACTTCTGGGAGAATAGTCAAACAAACAAACAAACAAACAAACAATCTCATAGACACACTCCTAAACCTTGTGGACATCCTTCCCAGAAGAGTTGAAGCTGTTATAGCTGCAAAGGGTATTGAGCCCTACGGACTAAGACTGGGATGCCATTGAAGTTCATGACCTCAACCCAATAGAACACCTTTGGGATGAATTACAGGGAAGACTGCGAGCCAGGACTTCTCATCCAACATAAGTGCCTGACCTCACAAATGCTCTTCTGGAAGAATGGTCAAACATTCCCATAGACACACTCCTAAACCTTGTGGACGGCCTTCCCAGAAGAGTTGAAGCTGTTATAGCTGCAAAGGGCGGGGCCAACTCAATAATGAGCCCTACGGACTAAGACTGGGATGCCATTAAAGTTCATGACCTCAACCCAATAGAACACCTTTGGGATGAATTACAGGGAAGACTGTGAGCCAGGCCTTAACATCCAAAAAAAGTGCCTGACCTCACAAATGCACTTCTTATGCCCCGTACACACAGTCGGAAATTCCGACAGAAAATGTCCGATCGGACCATGCTGTCGGAAAATCCGCCCGTGTGTGGGCTCCATCTGACTTTTTCCGTCGGAATTTCGGACGGAAAAATTTTGAGATCCTGCTCTCAAACTTTCCGACAACGAAATCCGATCGGACTTTTTCCGATCGTGTGTAGAGAATTCCGACGGACAAAGTGCCACGCATGCTTAGATCAAAATTACAAGACCAAAGCTATTGGCTACTAGCCTCTACGTAGTTCCTTCGTACGCAACGAACGTCACCATGTTCTGAACGATCGGATTTTCCGACAACTTTGTCCGACCGTGTGTATGCAACACCAGTTTCGGACAAAATCAGTCGGAACAAAATCAGACGGATTTTGTGGTTGGAATTTCCGACCGTGGGTACGGGGGCTAAAAGAATAGTCAAACAATCCGATAGACACAGGGCCGTCTTTAATATTGATTGGACCCTGGGCAAAACTTTTCTTGGGGCCCCCCCATGCAGTTTCGCTCTCCACCTGCTCTGAGACAATAGCAGCTAGACTCAAACTCACTTTACAGAATCAGATCAGACCGCTATTGCGATTGGTTGCCAGAGGTTACAGTGTATTATTACCACTCACTGGCTGGTTGCTAGAGGTTACAGTGTATTATTACCACTCACTGGCTGGTTGCCAGAGGTTACAGCACACATTACGGCTCACTGATTAGAGATTACTGGGAATATGACGTCAGGGGGGCATGATATACATATCAATGCCACTGGCCGCCACTATTTACATATGAATGCCACCACTATTTACACATAAAAAGCCACCGCTATTTACATGTAAACACGGGGTCTGCAGGTGAGTCATCTGTACACAACAATAGGGCAGAGCTGGGCAGCATTAGTATCAGCACTTCACACTGAGATATTGGGACACAGCACGGGACTAAAACCTCAAGGGACGGGGGAATTTAAACCAGGATAGTTGGCAAGTACGAGGCAGCTGATTTGGGCCCCACAACATTGACAGGGCCCAGGGCCCTGCCTTAAAAACGGCCCTGCATAGACACACTCCTAAACCTTGTGGACAGCCTTCCCAGAAGAGTTGAAGCAGATATAGCTGCAAAGGGTGGGCCAACTCAATATTGAACCCTATGAACTAAGACCCCATTAAAGTTCATAAGCGTGTAAGAGGCGGGTGTCCCAATACTTTTGGTAATATAGTGTACTAGGGCCAATTTAGACAGGAAACCAGTTACCTACTAGCATGTCTTTGGAGTGTGAAAGGAAAACCAGAGTACCCAGAAGAAGCACACGCAAATCACAGGAAGTACATGCAAACTCCATGCAGATAGTGTCCAGACTGCGATTCAAAATCAGGAATCCCAGTGCTGCAAGGCAGAAGTGCTAACCACTATGTGACTGTGCTACCCAATCCGATTGTTGATGATGGACCCATGTACAGCCTTTACATTGAAGATATTGTTGGTTAATGCGGTTTTACAGTGGAACTACAAGTCTCAGCAGGAATGCGGTGACAGGAGCAGTTCTCTTGCAGCATTTGGGGCCCCCTGGGTTCAGGTTGCACAAGGGCTCTATCCAGGGGCGGACTGACAACTCATGGGGCCCCCGGAGAAGGTACTCGAGAGGTGGGGCAGCTATAATCTCTGGATTTTTAGACCAAAAGGATGTCGGTAAGGGACATTTCAGAGACAGATGTAAAACAAACACAGATTTTTACATACTGTCCCTGGTTTTACTGAGGCTGGCAACCCTGATGGGGCCCCCTAGTGGCCCAGGGCCCTCGGGCAGTGCCCGAGTGGCCAAATGGTCAGTCCGCCCCTGGCTCTATCTGACCAGAGTTTGTATGTCCTCTCTGTTGTTTGGGCCAGTTCCTTCCAGTTGTTCCCGTTTTCCTCCCACAGCCCAGAAAATTTGCAGATTAGGTCCAATACAGGACTTATCTGAATGGTCTAGAGACTTTGTACTGCACTGTAGGGGTTGTTGGCGCTATATACAGAGGAACAGAAATCAATCACACATAAAAAGGTTAGGGGGGGGCCCATGGTTTCTCTGCAGAACTAGAAGACACCTTAAAGGGTTACAGTTGGGGACAGTCATACCGAAACCCTTGTAGAAATAGACAACCGTTCTCTGGAAGTCCTTCTTGTGGTTGGGTTGAAGAACTGACCGCACTCAGTGACTGTACAGTCAGGTTCATGGGAAGAAGTTCCTATCGCAAACCTCGAGTGACAAACCTACCCCGACTAAGTCATACCAGGGGGGATACATGACATAAGAAGCACCAAGAGAGAGAAATAAACAGGTTTAATTAATAATGATTCCTCTGCAGGATCCAGCGAGAGCCTGAAATCCCAAAAAAACACGAGAGCGAGGCGAAGGAGACATCTGTCAGATTATAGACATCCCACAATGTAGAGAGGGGAGAAGTTCACACAAAAGCGGGGAGCGGCACGCTAACATTAACTGCTTACTACCCAGATCAAGATAAATAGATAGACGGCTTCCTCAACCTTTTTACCCCAGAAGAACCCTCAAAATTAGTTTTAGGTCTAGAAACACTGCTAAAATGTATTGGTGGCCAGTGGGAAGAATGCCCCATGCATTGGTGGCCAGTGAGGAGAACGCCCCTTGCATTGGTGGCCAGTGAGGAGAATGCCCCTTACATTGGTGGCCAGTGAGGAGAATGCCCCTTGCATTGGTGGCCATTGAGAAGAATGTATCTTACATTGGTGGCCAGTGAGGAGAATGCCCCTTGCATTGGTGGCCAGTGAGGAGAATGCCCCTTGCATTGGTGGCCAGTGAGGAGAATGCCCCTTGCATTGGTGGCCAGTGAGGAGAATGCCCCTTGCATTGGTGGCCAGTGAGGAGAATGCCCCTTGCATTGGTGGCCAGTGAGGAGAATGCCCCTTGCATTGGTGGCCAGTGAGGAGAATGCCCCTTGCATTGGTGGCCAGTGAGGAGAATGCCCCTTGCATTGGTGGCCAGTGAGGAGAATGCCCCTTGCATTGGTGGCCAGTAGGGAGAATGCCCCTTGCATTGGTGGCCATTGAGAAGAATGTATCTTACATTGGTGGCCAGTGAGGAGAATGCCCCTTGCATTGGTGGCCAGTGAGGAGAATGCCCCTTGCATTGGTGGCCAGTGAGGAGAATGCCCCTTGCATTGGTGGCCAGTGAGGAGAATGCCCCTTGCATTGGTGGCCAGTGAGGAGAATGCCCCTTGCATTGGTGGCCAGTGAGGAGAATGCCCCTTGCATTGGTGGCCAGTGAGGAGAATGCCCCTTGCATTGGTGGCCAGTGAGGAGAATGCCCCTTGCATTGGTGGCCAGTGAGGAGAATGCCCCTTGCATTGGTGGCCAGTGAGGAGAATGCCCCTTGCATTGGTGGCCAGTGAGGAGAATGCCCCTTGCATTGGTGGCCAGTGAGGAGAATGCCCCTTGCATTGGTGGCCAGTGAGGAGAATGCCCCTTGCATTGGTGGCCAGTGAGGAGAATGCCCCTTGCATTGGTGGCCAGTGAGGAGAATGCCCCTTGCATTGGTGGCCAGTGAGGAGAATGCCCCTTGCATTGGTGGCCAGTGAGGAGAATGACCCTTACAATGGTGGCCAGTAGGTGGCATGCTCTTTACATTGGAGGTCAGTAGATAGAATGACCCTGGTGGCCAATGGGAAGAATGCCCTTTACATTCGTGGTAGCCAGTAGGAAGAATACAAGCCTACAGTGGTGGCCAGAATGCCACCTCGACAAACCTAAAAAAAGACCATTGGTGTATCACCTCTGGCTCTTCCTCCAGTTAGGAGGTCACTCAGCTCAAGGAACCTCTGGAGGAATCGTAGGGTTCTACGGAACCCTGATTGAGAACAGCTGGATTAGAAGTTCTATAGATTTACATGTAGCTTATCTCCATTCACAGACAGTAATTATCTATATAGTAGCTTTACAGACAGATCTATTCACACACAATCCTCTATCCCTGGAGTGGCAATGCCGACATGCTGGGATTTGTAGTTCCCCAGTCCTCCTTGCCTGTCCGTCCCCATCAGAAGACACCTCACCCTCAGGTAACATCCCAAACACAGGGGGACCGGCTCTCCTGATAGGGCCAGCGGACTGTATTCAGTGCTACAGAGTAGGCAGCAGTGGTAAAGTGCAGTCCGCCATAAAAATCAGATGTTACCGCTTATCAGCTCAGAGAGATCAATAACTGAATTTATGATCATTATCCCCTTCCAGGAACCCATCTGACACCAGAACCGCCTCTGACACCAAAACTCCAGGAACCCCCAATCTGACACCAGAACTCCAGGAACCCCCCATCTGACACCAGAACTCCAGGAACCCCCAATCTGACACCAGAACTCCAGGAACCCCCCATCTGACACCAGAACTCCAGGAACCCCCCATCTGACACCAGAACTCCAGGAACCCCCCATCTGACACCAGAACTCCAGGAACCCCCCATCTGACACCAGAACTCCAGGAACCCCCCATCTGACACCAGAACTCCAGGAACCCCCCATCTGACACCAGAACTCCAGGAACCCCCCATCTGACACCAGAACTCCAGGAACCCCCCATCTGACACCAGAACTCCAGGAACCCCCCATCTGACACCAGAACTCCAGGAACCCCCCATCTGACACCAGAACTCCAGGAACCCCCCATCTGACACCAGAACTCCAGGAACCCCCCATCTGACACCAGAACTCCAGGAACCCCCAATCTGACACCAGAACTCCAGGAACCCCCAATCTGACACCAGAACTCCAGGAACCCCCCATCTGACACCAGAACTCCAGGAACCCCTAATCTGACACCAGAACTCCAGGAACCCCCAATCTGACACCAGAACTCCAGGAACCCCCCATCTGACACCAGAACTCCAGGAACCCCCCATCTGACACCAGAACTCCAGGAACCCCCAATCTGACACCAGAACTCCAGGAACCCCCAATCTGACACCAGAACTCCAGGAACCCCCAATCTGACACCAGAACTCCAGGAACCCCCCCATCTGACACCAGAACTCCAGGAACCCCCTGGAAGAACAATGGACCCCCCAGGTGAGTACTTACCTCCAGGATGTGTACATAGCTAGCAGGGAACCATCCCCGGACCCCATCCTTCTCTCCTTCCCACCATCCTCCATCCGACACCTGCAGCACAGTGATCACCTCTCCAGCCTCGAACTTCAGTCCCTGCTGGTGGTGCTCCCCGGAGAAGGAGTAGAGGCTCCGGCACAGAGACCCGGACATGTCCGGCGGGGAGGGGACCAGGCCGGGTCACAAGTCCTCCATGACTCGCTCCGATCTCTCCGGATCCACAGAAAGCAGAAATCCCTTCACTCTCCGCAGCTCAACCCAGACTGAGAGGGAGGGAGCGGAGAGAGTCCTCCCTATACTCCACCGCCCAGCCAATCAGAGAGCGAGGAGGGGGAGCAACACTCCTCTGTCACCGGAGGGGGACACCTACCTGCCCGATACCTACCTACCCGATACTAATCACACCGACACCTACCTACCTACCAGACCGACACCTACCTACCTGACCGATTCTTCTCCGATACCTACCTGCCCGATACTAATCCCACCCACCTACCTACCAGACCGACACCTACCTGCCCGATTCTTCTCCGATACCTACCTGCCCGATTCTTCTCCGACCGATACCTACCTACCCGATCAGACCGACACCTACCTGTCGGATCCTACTCCCACCCCCCACAATTACCTACCCGATCCTACACCGCCACCTACCTACCTACCTGATCCTACTCCCACCCCCACCTACCTACCCGATCCTACTACCACCCACCTACCTGCCCGATCCTACTTCCAACTACCTACCCAAAACTACTCCCACCGACACCCACCTACCTACCCGATCCTACTCCCACCCACCTACCCGACCAGACCGACACCTACCTGTCGGATCCTACTCCCACCCCCCACAATTACCTACCCGATCCTACACCGCCACCTACCTACCTACCTGATCCTACTCCCACCCCCACCTACCTACCCGATCCTACTACCACCCACCTACCTGCCCGATCCTACTTCCAACTACCTACCCAAAACTACTCCCACCGACACCCACCTACCTACCCGATCCTACTCCCACCCACCTACCCGACCAGACCGACACCTAACTGTCGGATCCTACTCCAACCGACACCTACCTACCTACCCGATCCTACTCCCACCCCCACCTACCTACCCGATGCTACTCCTACCCCCACCCAATCCTACTCCCAACTACCTACCCGATCCTACTACCACCTCCACCTACCTGCCCGATCTTACTCCCACCCACCTACCTGCCTGCCTGATCCTACTCCCACCCACCTACCTGCCTGCCTGATCCTACTCCCACCCCCACCCACCTACCTGCCCAATCCTACTCCCACCCACCTACCTACCCGATCCTATTCCCACCTACCTGCACGTGGGAATAGGATCGGGTAGGTAGGTGGGAGTAGGACCTGCCCGATCCTACTCCCACCTAACTACCCGATCCTACTCCCACCGCCATCTACCTACCCGATCCTACTCCCACCCCCACCCACCTACCTGCCCGATCCTACTCCCACCTACCTACCTGATACTACTCCCACCGCCACCTACCTGCCCACGCCACCTACCTGCCCAATCCTACTCCCACCGCCACCTACCTACCCGATCCTACTCCCACCGCCACCTACCTGACCGACACCTACCTACCCGATACTACTCCCACCGCCACCTACCTGCCTGATCCTACTCCCACCACCACCTACCTGCCCGATCCTACTCCCACTGCCACCTACCTACCTACCGATCCTACTCCAACCGCTACCTACCCTATCCTACTCCCACGCCACCCACTTGCCCTATCCCATTTCAATCTCCACCTACCTACCTGATTCTACTTCAACTGCCACTTACCTACCTAATCCCACTCCAAATGCCACCTACCTACCCGATCCTAATACCACCGCCACCCACCTGCCCGATCCTACTCCAACTGCCACTTACCTACCCAATCCCATTTCCAAATGCCACCTACCATCTTGACCCTTTCATGAACCTGCTTTACCCTATTCCAACTGCCACATACCTGCCTGATCTTACTTCCCACTTATCTGCCCAATCCTACTCCAACTGCTTTCCTCATTCTATTCCAGATGCCACTCACCTTCCCGATCTTACTTCAACTGGCCACTGGCCAGTAGGTGGCATGCTCCTTACATTGGAGGTCAGTAGATAGAATGACCCTGGTGGCCAATGGGAAGAATGCCCTTTACATTCGTGGTAACCAATAGGAAGAATACAAGCCTACAGTGGTGGCCAGAATGCCACCTTGACATAAACCTAAAAAAAGGACCATTGGTGTTACACCTGGCTCCAGAAAGGTGCTGGCACCATCAGTGAGGAGGTCAATCAGCTCAAGGAACCTCTGGAGGAATCGTAGGGTTCTACGGAGCCCTGATTGAGAACAGCTGGATTAGAAGTTCTATAGATTTACCTACCTGATCCTACTTAAAATGCAACCCACTTGCCAGGACTCCACTGCTCACCTAGATGTCTGTTCCTATACCAGCTGTCACATACAAGCTTGATCTCATGCCAATTGTCACCTACCTGTCAGATCCTACTACAACTGCCCACCTACCTGCCTGGTCCCATTCCAGTTGCCTACCTACTTGCTAATCCTACTCACCTGCCTGATCCTACCCAGTCTGCTACCTACCTGATCCTACTGCAACTGCCTGTCTGCTCCTCTTCCAATTTCCCAGTTCCCACCTACCTGCCCAGTCCTACTCCAACTTCCCACCCACTAGCCTGGTCCTACTCCAACTTCCCGGTCCTACTCCAACTTCCTGGTCCTACTCCAACTTCCCGGTCCTACTCCAACTTCCCACCTACCTGCCCGGTCTTACCCCACCTCCCACTTATCTGCCTTTTCCTACTCCAGCTTCATTTTCTAAGCCTAGTCCTACTCCAACTACCACCTACCTGCAAGATCCTACGCCACATGCCGGTCTGCCCAATCCTAACTGCCCACAAACCTGCTGGATCTTACTCCATCTCCCACCTACCTACCTGAGCCTACTCCACCTGTCTCTCAACTGTAACTGTCTGCTCCTCTTCAAACTGACCACCTGATTCTACTTCAACCTCCTACCTGCCTTCTTGTCCCTACTGCCCCTTACCCGCCTGTCCCTGCTCCGACTGCCCCTTACCCGCCTGTTCCTGCTCCGACTGCCCTTTAGCCGCCTGTTTCTGCTCCGACTGGCCCTTACCCGCCTGTTCCTGCTCCGACTGCCCTTTAGCCGCCTGTTTCTGCTCCGACTGCCCCTTACCCGCCTGTTTCTGCTCCGACTGCCCCTTACCCGCCTGTTCCTGCTCCGATTGACCCTTACCTGCCTGTTCCTGCTCCAAATGCCCCTTACCCACCTTTTCCAAATGCCCCTTGCCCGCCTGTTCCTGCTCCAAATGCCCCTTACCCACCTGTTCCTTCTCCAAATGCCCCTTACCCGTCTGTTCCTTCTCCGACTGCTCCTTACCCGCCTGTTCCTGCTTTGACTGCCCCTTACCCATCTGTTCCTTCTCCGACTACCCCTTACCCGCCTGTTCCTTCTCCGATTGACCCTTACCCGCCTATTCCTGCTCCGACTGCCCCTTACCCGCCTGTTCCTGCTCCGACTGTCCCTTACCCGCCTGTTTCTTCTCCGACTGCCCCTTACCCACCTGTTCCTTCTCCGACTGCCCCTTACCCGCCTGTTCCTTCTCCGACTGCCCCTTAACCGACTGTTCCTTCCTCGACTGCCCCTTACCCGCCTGTTCCTTCTCCGACTGCCCCTTAACCGCCTGTTCCTTCTCCGACTGCCCCTTAACCGACCGTTCCTTCCTCGACTGCCCCTTACCCGCCTGTTCCTTCTCCGAATGCCCCTTACCCGCCTGTTCCTTCTCCGACTGCCCCTTACCCGCCTGTTCCTTCTCTGACTGCCCCTTACCCACCTGTTCCTTCTCCGAATGCCCCTTACCCGCCTGTTCCTTCTCCGACTGCCCCTTAACCACCTGTTCCTTCTCCGACTGCCCCTTAACCGCCTGTTCCTTCTCCAACTGCCCCTTAACCGCCTGTTCCTTCCTCGACTGCCCCTTACCCGCCTGTTCCTTCTCCGACTGCCCCTTACCCGCCTGTTCCTTCTCCGACTGCCCCTTAACCGCCTGTTCCTTCTCCGACTGCCCCTTACCCGCCTGTTCCTTCTCCAACTGCCCCTTAACCGCCTGTTCCTTCCTCGACTGCCCCTTACCCGCCTGTTTCTTCTCCGACTGCCCCTTACCCACCTGTTCCTTCTCCGACTGCCCCTTACCCGCCTGTTCCTTCTCCGACTGCCCCTTAACCGACTGTTCCTTCCTCGACTGCCCCTTACCCGCCTGTTCCTTCTCCGACTGCCCCTTAACCGCCTGTTCCTTCTCCGACTGCCCCTTAACCGACCGTTCCTTCCTCGACTGCCCCTTACCCGCCTGTTTCTTCTCCGACTGCCCCTTACCCACCTGTTCCTTCTCCGACTGCCCCTTACCCGCCTGTTCCTTCTCCGACTGCCCCTTAACCGACTGTTCCTTCCTCGACTGCCCCTTACCCGCCTGTTCCTTCTCCGACTGCCCCTTAACCGACTGTTCCTTCCTCGACTGCCCCTTACCCGCCTGTTCCTTCTCCGACTGCCCCTTAACCGCCTGTTCCTTCTCCGACTGCCCCTTACCCGCCTGTTCCTTCCTCTACTGCCCCTTACCCGCCTGTTCCTTCTCCAACTGCCCCTTAACCGCCTGTTCCTTCCTTGACTGCCCCTTACCCGCCTGTTCCTTCTCCGACTGCCCCTTACCCGCCTGTTCCTTCTCCGACTGCCCCTTAACCGCCTGTTCCTTCTCCGACTGCCCCTTACCCGCCTGTTCCTTCTCCAACTGCCCCTTAACCGCCTGTTCCTTCATCGACTGCCCCTTACCCGCCTGTTGCTTCTCCGACTGCCCCTTACCCACCTGTTCCTTCTCCGACTGCCCCTTACCCGCCTGTTCCTTCTCCGACTGCCCCTTAACCGACTGTTCCTTCCTCGACTGCCCCTTACCCGCCTGTTCCTTCTCCGACTGCCCCTTAACCGCCTGTTCCTTCTCCGACTGCCCCTTAACCGACCGTTCCTTCCTCGACTGCCCCTTACCTGCCTGTTCCTTCTCCGAATGCCCCTTACCCGCCTGTTCCTTCTCCGAATGCCCCTTACCCGCCTGTTCCTTCTCCGAATGCCCCTTACCCGCCTGTTCCTTCTCCAACTGCCCCTTAACCGCCTGTTCCCTCCTCGACTGCCCCTTACCCGCCTGTTCCTTCTCCGACTGCCCCTTAACCGCCTGTTCCTTCTCCGACTGCCCCTTAACCGCCTGTTCCTTCTCCAACTGCCCCTTAACCGCCTGTTCCTTCCTCGACTGCCCCTTACCCGCCTGTTCCTTCTCCAACTGCCCCTTAACCGCCTGTTCCTTCCTCGACTGCCCCTTACCCGCCTGTTCCTTCTCCGACTGCCCCTTACCCGCCTGTTCCTTCTCCAACTGCCCCTTAACCCACCTGTTCCTGCTCCAAAAACATCCATGTGTGCACGGACACATAGGATAACACATGGGAGGGGAGTTTATGGGCTGTCAAAAAAAAAAAAAAAAGTCAAACTCCCAAAAACTTCCTTTTATGAGCTTCAGTGTGCATGGAGACTAAATATTCCTTATCCCTTCGACAATGATTATCAAACCGAAATGGGGGGGGGGGGGGGTTGGGTGTATTAACATAAAATAATAAGCAGAGCCATTCATCCTGCATGTAGATTCATTCTGTGAGAATGGGGGCAACATCAACATATTTTCTCTCCAGGTTGAATGTTATTTAGCCATAAAAAACCCACCAAACTAGGAAAATACTGCATTATGACCACTAGATGGAGCTGGTAGTAAATAAGTACAGTATTTTATATGACCAATAGCGCCTTCTAGTGGCCATTATGTATTTTCCCGATTCATATCTATTCTGTATGACCGAATAACATTCAACCTGGAAAAAATAAAATAAAAAACAGGTTAACATTCGTTTTGTCTTCATCCTCATAGAACGAATGAACGGGACAAACAGAGCAGCAATTTTTTCTCTCAGTGTTCTCAGATTATAATTTTTTTCTCTTACAAGCCTTCATCTTAATTATTTTCTGCATCCCTCCCCCCTCCATAGTTCTTCTGTCACCTGGCCGGCCTATCCTTACTCTCATCTACCAATGGCTCTGAACTTTACAGGTTACAGCTCCGCCCCCTTCTAAGCACCACCCACACACAATGGAGCTTAAGAGGGCGGTTACCCAGAAGGAGGCCGGAAATACATTGTTAGCGGCTCAGCCTATTAGACACGTGCAGAACCAAAACCTTTGTTTTATTACTTAAATATGTTTGATGATTAGTTACATCCGTTTATTTCATTTTTGGAATTTGTTTTTCGTTTATTCGTGTTCAAATTTTCTGAATTCGATCGTATGGAACTCAGAAAATTCGAATGTGAATTATTCTAGACGAAATTTGAATTTCGGAAGACTGTTATATTCTTTTCAATTTTTCTATTCTATTTTTTTTAATTTTCTATTCAAATTTATTCTGATGGAAGTTCGACTTTCAGTAGATGGTTATATTCGTTCTATTTTATTCTATTCTTTTCTATTCTGTCCTTTTCTGTTCTATTTTTATTAAATTATGTTCGGTTTTACTCTATTGATTTCTATTCTTTTCTATTCCATTTTATTCTATTCCGTTTAGTTTTACTCTTTTCTATTCTATTCTAGTATTTCAATTTTCTATTATATTATGTTATATTCCTTTATTTTTCTAATATATATATATATATATATATATTATATATATATATATATATATATTATTTTTTTTTATTATTATTTCTTATTTACGCTATTCTATTCTTTTATTTCTAATTCTTTTTTTTTATTATTCCCTTATTTTCTATGCTATTCTTTTATATTTTATTGCATTCTGTTCTATTGCAATGTATTCTTTTATATTCTGTTTTGTTTTACTCTATTCTTTTATATTCACTCTTGCATTTTCTATTCTATTCCTTTTATATTCCCCTATTTTCTATTCCTTTATTTTCTATTCTTTTCTATTCCATTTTATTCTATTCTGTTTAGTTTTACTGTTTTCTGTTCTACTCTAGTATTTTAATTTTCTATTATATTATTTTATATTCTATTCCTTTATTTTTATTATATTATATTTTGTTCCAATTTTTTTTATTATATTTTTTTGACACTATTCTATTCCTTTATTTTTTATTCTTTTTTTATTCCCTTATTTTCTATACTATTCTTTTCTATTTTATTGCATTCTGTTCTGTTGCAATGTATTCTTTTCTATTCTGTTTTGTTTTACTCTATTCTTTTATATTCACTCTAGCATTTTATTTTCTTTCTATTTTATTCCATTTTTTTTTCTATTCTATACCTTGATTTTCAATTTTTTTTTTCCATTCCCCTATTTTCTATTCCTTTATTTTCTATTCTATTCTTTTCTATTTTATTGTATTCTGTTCTGTTGCACTCTATTCTTTTCTATTCCGTTTTATTCTATTCTGTTTTACTCTTCTTTTCACTCTAGTATTTTATTTTCTATTCTATTCCTTTGTTTTCTATTCTATTCCCTTATTTTCTATTCTATCCTATGCCATTTCACTCTATTCTTTTCTATTCTGTTTTACTCTATTCTTATATATTCACTCTAGTATTTTATTTTCTATTCTATTATTTTCTATTCCTTTGTTCTCTATTCTATTCCCTTATTTTCTATTCTATCCTATGCCATTTCAGTCTATTCTTTTCTATTCAGTTTTACTCTATTCTTATATATGCACTCTGGTATTTTATTTTCTATTCTATTATTTTCTATTCCTTTGTTCTCTATTCTATTCCCTTATTTTCTATTCTATCCTATGCCATTTCACTCTATTCTTTTCTATTCTGTTTTACTCTATTCTTTTTTATTCACTCTAGCATTTTATTTTCTTTCTATTTTATTCCATTTTTTTTCTATTCTATACCTTGATTTTCATTTTTTTTTTTCCATTCCCCTATTTTCTATTCCTTTATTTTCTATTCTATTCTTTTCTATTTTATTGTATTCTGTTCTGTTGCACTCTATTCTTTTCTATTCCATTTTATTCTATTCTGTTTTACTCTTCTTTTCACTCTAGTATTTTATTTTCTATTCTATTCCTTTGTTTTCTATTCTATTCCCTTATTTTCTATTCTATCCTATGCCATTTCACTCTATTCTTTTCTATTCTGTTTTACTCTATTCTTATATATTCACTCTAGTATTTTATTTTCTATTCTATTATTTTCTATTCCTTTGTTCTCTATTCTATTCCCTTATTTTCTATTCTATCCTATGCCATTTCACTCTATTCTTTTCTATTCTGTTTTACTCTATTCTTATATATTCACTCTAGTATTTTATTTTCTATTCTATTATTTTCTATTCCTTTGTTCTCTATTCTATTCCCTTATTTTCTATTCTATCCTATGCCATTTCACTCTATTCTTTTCTATTCTGTTTTACTCTATTCTTTTATATTCACTCTAGCATTTTATTTTCTTTTTATTTTATTCCATTTTTTTTTTCTATTCTATACCTTGATTTTCAAATTTTTTTTTCCATTCCCCTATTTTCTATTCCTTTATTTTCTATTCTATTCTTTTCTATTTTATTGTATTCTGTTCTGTTGCACTCTATTCTTTTCTATTCCGTTTTATTCTATTCTGTTTTACTCTTCTTTTCACTCTAGTATTTTATTTTCTATTCTATTCCTTTGTTTTCTATTCTATTCCCTTATTTTCTATTCTATCCTATGCCATTTCACTCTATTCTTTTCTATTCTGTTTTACTCTATTCTTATATATTCACTCTAGTATTTTATTTTCTATTCTATTATTTTCTATTCCTTTGTTCTCTATTCTATTCCCTTATTTTCTATTCTATCCTATGCCATTTCAGTCTATTCTTTTCTATTCAGTTTTACTCTATTCTTATATATGCACTCTGGTATTTTATTTTCTATTCTATTATTTTCTATTCCTTTGTTCTCTATTCTATTCCCTTATTTTCTATTCTATCCTATGCCATTTCACTCTATTCTTTTCTATTCTGTTTTACTCTATTCTTTTTTATTCACTCTAGCATTTTATTTTCTTTCTATTTTATTCCATTTTTTTTCTATTCTATACCTTGATTTTCATTTTTTTTTCCATTCCCCTATTTTCTATTCCTTTATTTTCTATTCTATTCTTTTCTATTTTATTGTATTCTGTTCTGTTGCACTCTATTCTTTTCTATTCCGTTTTATTCTATTCTGTTTTACTCTTCTTTTCACTCTAGTATTTTATTTTCTATTCTATTCCTTTGTTTTCTATTCTATTCCCTTATTTTCTATTCTATCCTATGCCATTTCACTCTATTCTTTTCTATTCTGTTTTACTCTATTCTTATATATTCACTCTAGTATTTTATTTTCTATTCTATTATTTTCTATTCCTTTGTTCTCTATTCTATTCCCTTATTTTCTATTCTATCCTATGCCATTTCACTCTATTCTTTTCTATTCTGTTTTACTCTATTCTTATATATTCACTCTAGTATTTTATTTTCTATTCTATTATTTTCTATTCCTTTGTTCTCTATTCTATTCCCTTATTTTCTATTCTATCCTATGCCATTTCACTCTATTCTTTTCTATTCTGTTTTACTCTATTCTTTTATATTCACTCTAGCATTTTATTTTCTTTCTATTTTATTCCATTTTTTTTCTATTCTATACCTTGATTTTCAATTTTTTTTTTCCATTCCCCTATTTTCTATTCCTTGATTTTCTATTCTATTCTTTTCTATTTTATTGTATTCTGTTCTGTTGCACTCTATTCTTTTCTATTCCGTTTTATTCTATTCTGTTTTACTCTTCTTTTCACTCTAGTATTTTATTTTCTATTCTATTCCTTTGTTTTCTATTCTATTCCCTTATTTTCTATTCTATCCTATGCCATTTCACTCTATTCTTTTCTATTCTGTTTTACTCTATTCTTATATATTCACTCTAGTATTTTATTTTCTATTCTATTATTTTCTATTCTTTTGTTTTCTATTCTTATTCCCTTATTTTCTATTCTATCCAATTCTGTTTCACTCTTCTGTTTCGTTTTACTCTAGTATCTTATTTTCCATTATATTACTTTATATTCTATTCTTTTCTTGTTATATTCTATTCTACACTAGTCTATGCTTTTCTATTCTATTCCTTTATTTTCTATTCCATTCTTGTTTTCAAATTCGATTTTCAGCCAAAATTTCGTTTCGTTATTTCGATTTTGTTTAAATTCCTCACTATTGTACTACTTTAATTCGGATACTCCTGAACGTCGGAATAAATGAAAAATTTGTCCGAGTTTTGATTGAGAACAAAACGAAGCTGACATGTGGGCAGCCCATCCTAGTAGGGACTGATCCCCCCACACAGATAGAACATATGGATTCCTATGGTGTAAGCTACACATGCAGCAGGTAACAGCGTGCAGCTCTGTCACGCGATTGGAGCATTTTGTGATCATGTGACGGGATCACTAATCCCTACTTTATGCCTTACCTTGCGATGTACAAACCCAGGACCCGACACCCTCACAAGTTATGTGTCCGTTGCAGCATGGCTCGTGCAGGAGCCGCACGGGGAAAGCACACAATGGATTAGGTGCATCCTGGGAGAAGTCATTAGGGGGGATTTCTGATGTAATGAGGACCGGTCACCCGCTTTGGATCTCCCAGTGGGGTGTGGTGGGGTGGGGTATATCTGGGGCGGGGGGTGGAGCTCGGCCAATCACAGATGGGAGGATGATGACAAATGATTTATAGCGAAGCTCCACTTTTCTCACAGATCTGGGTGGAGCGATGAGATCCTCCCAATCTTCTCGGATCTGCCAACTATCTGTCACTCTCTATGATACGCCTCCTCCCTCCCCCGCCATTGGGAGTAATACCCAGACATCTACAAGGGCAAGAAAAAAAAAAAGGTTGCTTCCTTAAAGTGGACCTGTCATCAGATACTGAGCATGAAATCTGAGCTTTGTCTCTCCAGAAGGAGGGCACCATCTTTGTTCGGGCATCACCGAGGGTCACCATCTACTCCCTGTGCTGAGATCCCGGGCTCAGAGATCGCACACTCTGGTGTCTGTGCAGTTGGGTTCACAAATGTCGGAGACAAATCAGCCCCCTGCTGCAGCCTCTCACCTTGTGACAAAAGTTACAATGTACAGTCTAAGTGATCACTGGAGAAAGGGGGGGGGGGGGACTGAGGAAACGCCTCCTCCTGCCTGCGGCAGACCGATGACATCATCACAGCCTAAGCAAAAAGTCACTGATTGGAGCTCAAGGATGGCGTCTCAATAAAAGGCGGAGCTTTTCTGTAAAATGATTCTGTTGCTGTTTATATTGTGACCTGTCAGGGATTAATTATACCATTTACAGCACTTTCCAGAGCCCTGATTGGTCCCTGGTGCTGCTCCTTCATCATCCAATCAGAATGTGACTATTGAAGAGATTGCAGGTGGCTCAGGTCATATTATAATTAGGTACTTATACTAGCTGCATGGAAAGTCACATACCTGGATTAAGAGGTACCCAGGCCCCGATTGGTTCTCAGTCCTGCCCCTCCCACATCCAATCAGAATGCCTCTGTTCAAGAGATTGGAGGTGGCTCATGTCATATCACATTTTAGGTACTTATAGTAGCTGCATTTAAAAATCACATACCTGGATTATGGGGTGCCTGAGCCCTGATTGGACGAGGGAGGGGCAGGACTAGAAACCAATCGGGGCTCAGGCACCTGCCCCTCCCTCGTCCAATCAGAATGCGGCTGTTCAAGAGATTGGAGGTGGCTCATGTCATATTATGTTTATGTACTTATACTAACTGCATTTAATATCACATACTTGCATTATGGGTTGCCTGAGCCCTGATTGGACAAGGGAGGGGCAGGACTAGAAACCTATCGGGGCTCAGGCACCCCATAATCCAGCTATGTGATTTTAAATGCAGTTAGTACAAGTACATAAACATAATATGACATGAGCCACCTCCAATCTCTTGAACAGCCGCATTCTGATTGGTTCCTAGTCCTGCCCCTCCTTCGTCCAATCAGAATGCGGCTGTTCAAGAGATTGGAGGCTCATGTCATATTATGTTTATGTACTTATGCTAACTGCATTTAAAATCACATACTTGCATTATGGGTTGCCTGAGCCCTGATTGGTTCCCTGGTCCGGCCCCTCCCTCGTCCCCTTCTGGGGGGGGGGGGTTAAAAGCAATGCTATAACAGTGGTAAAGTGCCGTTAAAACTAGCGGCGCTTTACCGCTAACGCCGGCACCGCCCCAGAGTGAAAGGGGTCCAACAGCTTCCACTCTTCTGGGAAGGCTGTCCACAAGGTTTAGGAGTGTGTCTATGGGAATGTTTGACCATTCTTCCAGAAGCGCATTTGTGAGGTCAGGCACTGATGTTGGATGAGAAGGCCTGGCTCGCAGTCTCCACTCTAATTCATCCCAAAGGTGTTCTATTGGGTTGAAGTCAGGACTCTGTGCATGCCAGTCAAGTTCCTCCACCCCAAACTCGCTCATCCATGTCTTTATGGACTTTGCTTTGTGCTCTGGTGCGCAGTCATGTTGGAACAGGAAGGGGCCGTCCCCAAACTGTTCCCACAAAGTTGGGAGCATGAAATTGTCCAAAATGTCTTGGTATGCTGACGCCTCTGAAAAAAAAAAAAAAAATACACCCTGCAAGACAAAGGCATAATGAGCCAGTATGCAATGCATAGCATACTAGCTCATTATGAATTACTTACCTGAGCTCAAAGCCCCCGCAGCGGTCCTCGTTCGCCTCCTCCTCCGACGCCGCCATCTATTCCGGAGTGACTTCCGGGTATGGCGCCTCCGGCGCTGTGACTGGCCGGAGCCGCAATGACGTCACTCCCGCGCATGCGCGCTGGTGCCGCCACTAACGGCTAATCTAGGCTTACCTGTAGGTTAAAGTGGTTGTAATGGCTTTACAACCACTTTAAAAATTCCCTTCACTGGAACTAAGGGACCAATCCCAACCCCTGAAAAACAACCCCCCACCATAATCCCCCCTCCACCAAATGATTTGGACCAGTGCACAAAGCAAGGTCCATAAAGACATGGATGAGCGAGTTTGGGGTGGAGGAACTTGACTGGCTGTCCTGACCTCAACCCGATAGAACACCTTTGGGATGAATTAGAGCGGAGACTGTGAGCCAGGCCTTCTCGTCCAACATCAGTTCCTGACCTCACAAATGCGCTTCTGGCCAGAATTTCCCATAGACACACTGCTAAACCTTGTGGACGGCCTTCCCAGAAGAGTTGAAGCTGTTATAGCTGCAAAGGGTGGGCCAACTCAATATTGAACCCTACAGACTAAGACTGGGATGCCATTAAAGTTCATGTGCGTGTTAAGGCAGGCGTCCCAATACTTTTGGTAATATAGTGTATTTTGGGGCGTGTGCCGTGCGCAGGGCATCCAAGTGAATGGACGCATTAAATTGTCAAAATCCGCAAAAAAAAAAAAAAAAAAAAACCCACCACGACATGTCAAATCGGCAGCTATTGCCCACAATGGAACCCTCCGAATCGGTGCGACGCCAACTTTGCGGTGCCGCACCGATTCCCAAAAGTAATTTTTGTACTACATTTGGCGATTTTCAGGTGCGATTTCAATAGACATCTGTGCAGGAAATCGCACAGATGTCTCTGAAATCGTCGGACTGACATGCGGGAATGGAATCGTGCGATTTCCCGCATGTGAACCCGGGCTTACACCTGAAGTGGCATCCAATGTCTTTCTATGGCACCGTCTTAAGAGGTGCGATTGCAAGCAGCACAATTTGAAAAAAAGTAGCTCCTGCATTATATTTTCCCAATTTCACTTGCGACTCACATTAACGTCTGTAACATGAAATCGCACCGCTTCACACTGCCGTGATTTGTCATGCGACTTGAGAGTTCAAAGCCGCATGACAAGCCGCATCCCATTAACAGCAATTTAATCGTCCTAATTGGTGCAACTCAAGTCGCAGTAACTTCAAAATAAAGGTTCCTTTTTCTAAGTCGCACTTCCCTTTGGGCAACTTCTATTGACTTCCGTTAATGAAGTCGCAAACAAGCCCTAATAAAGTTGCGCAGGATGTGGGCTGTGGAAGTGGCATAGATGTGAGCCGGCACGGAATTGCACGGTCCTGCGTCTTTGAAATCGCGCTAAAGTAAATTTTAAAGCTGCATTCAGTGGACCGGGAGCGCTGGTCGATCATAAGTAATAATCGCTATAGCAAAAAAAAAAAATCAATAATAAAAAAAAATAATTAAAAAAATAATATTAGAAAAAAAATTAAATAAAATCAATAATAATAAAAAAATAATAAAAAAATATATTTTTTTATTATAAAAAATAAATAAAAATATATAAATGTATTATTATTAATATTATTAAATAAATAATATAATATATATATATATATATATATATATATATATATATATATATATATATATATATATATATATTTTTTTATTTATTTAAATAATAAATAAATAATTAAAAAATAATATATTTTTTTTATTATTTAATAATATATATTATTATTAAAAAATATATATATATTATTTAAATAATAATAATAATAATATTATATATTATTATATAAATAAATAAAATATTATATATATATTTTTTTTTTATTTATTTCTATAATAATATTAATAATATATAATAATAAATATTATTATTTAAATAATAAATATTTATATATATATATATATATATATATATATATATATATATATTTTAAATAATAATATATTATATTAAATATATAATAATATATATTATTAAATAATAATAATATATATTATTAAATAATAAAAAAATATATTATTTAAAAAAAAAAAAAAATATATATATATATATATATATATATTATATATTTTATTTTTTTTTCTATTTAAATAATAATAATAATAATAATAATAATAATATATATTATTATAGAAATAAATTAAAAAAAATTATATATATATATATATATATATATATATATATAAAATAACATTTTTTTTTTTTAAATTTAAATAATAATAATATATTTTATTAAATAAATGATAAAAAAAAAAAATATTATATATATATATATATACACACACACACACACATACACACACACACACTTTTTTTTTTTATTATTAAAAAAAAATAAAATAAAAATATAAAGGAAAAAATAAATATAGCATTTCCGTGCTCAGCCTAAAGAGGAATTAATAACTCAAAACGATTGGCGTGAACTAGTGCGTTTCTCCCAGCGATACGGCGACATTTCCATAGAAAGCAGCGAAGATGGAGGGAGGACCAGTGTCCTGTCGGATTGTGTCCCCCATCACATACTGTCTGCTGTGTACTGCGCATGCGCAGTACACAGGACATGCAGATTCCGGAAATAGCCGAAGACGCCTGCGCCGTGAGTCCAGGTTGAAGCCCCACCATCCCAGTGCACATAGAGTTAGAATAAAAAAGATCAGAGAGCAGCGAGGCCGTGCCCGAAGCGTGGCGAGCGAATCGAGCCCGCTAGGGGCCCTCTAAGTCTGTGTAGCCCTATGCCCCTATGTCCGCTTGCAACTTGACTCAGGTGCCGTTCATCTTCCGAAATTTTCCGAATGGCTTTGTCCTCCCTACTGCGCAAGCGCTGCGCATGCGCAGTACGGGGCGGACACTATATGATAGCCGGACACATTTGGACAGAACACCGGGAACAACAAGGATTAGAAAAATGCAGCGTAGCGAGGAACCCGGCTCCGCCCCCCACGCCATCGCAATATAAAACTCACATGGGCTTTACTCAAGGCATATATTGCGTTTTCCATCTATTTAGTTAAAATATAAAAGAAAATTATGTTTTCTTCATGCGACTTGAAAAACGCACCAATAAAAATGCATTTTGCGTCTTTCCCACGCATTGACTACACTGTAACAAAATAGCGAGCAGCAGAATTTGTCAAAAAAAGGCAAAAGAGATGAAAAACAATGTTGCAGATTCCTACCTGGATCTCTTCTGAAGGAATCGTTGTTTGTTGTCAGCTGATTTCTGATTGGGCGGGGCTGGGCTCATTCTCATCACCTGACCAATCTCAGTGCTCTAATGAGGGAAGCCGCATCATCGGCCTAATGGCCCCCAGATCAGGTCACATCTATGCGGTTGCGGTTGATGCGGTTTTCAGGCGTGTTTTGCGTTTTTAAACCCGTGTTTTTGATGCAGATTTCATACATTTTGCAGGGTTTTTTTTAACCCCTTCAACACCGGGCACTCTCACCCCCTTCCTGCCCAGGTAAATTTTCAGATTTCACTCTGTCGCACTTTGAATGAGAATTGCGCGGTCATACAACTCTGTACACATAGGAGAAATTTCTCTTGGTGGTATTTAATCACTGCTGGGTTTTGTATTTTTTACAAAAAAAAAGACCGAAAATTTTGAAAACAAAGTAAAATTTTCTCTCAGTAAATTTTGAAAATAAATAATTTTCTCCTTCACTGATGGGCACTGATAGGCTGCACTGATGGCTGCCGGTGATGAACACTGATGGGCACTAAAAAGGCTGCACTGATAGGCGGAACTGGTGGGCACGGATAGACAGCACTGATGGGCAGCACTGATAGGCAGTACTGATGGACACTGATGAGCAGGCACTGAAAGGCTGCACTGACTGGCATCACTGATGGGCACTGATTGGTGTCACTGATGGGCACTGATTAGTGTCACTAATGGGCACTGATGGTCAATAAAAGGCTGCACTGATTAGGTGGCACTAATGGGCACTGATAGGCAGCACTGGTGGGCATGGATAGGCGGCACTGATGGGCAGCACTGATGAGCACTGATTAGGTGGCACTAATGGGCACTGATAGGCGACACTGGTGGGCATGGATAGGTGGCACTGATGGGCAGCACTGATGAGCAGGCACTGATGGACACTGAAAGGCTGCACTGATGGGCACTGATTAGGTGGCACTAATGGGCATTGATTGGCAGCACTGGTGGGCATGGATAGGCTGCATTGATAAGCAGCACTGGTGGGCAGCACTGATGAGCAGGCACTGAAAGGCTGCACTGGCTGGCATCACTGATGGGCACTGATTGGTGGCACTAATGGGCACAGCTGGGGTTTTCGGATGCGTTTTTACCCATTCCATAACATGTAAAGGTGACCGGCTCACACAGATCTGGGGCGGCCGCGGAGAATACGCACCCGGCCTTAAAATAATTCAGTGTCCCCTTCCTCTTTCCAAGAAGCAGGGCGGAGCTGGGAGACACCCCCTCTCTGTGATGTCATAGTGCTAAGGCTCCATTCACATTAGCACGTCTTCTGAGTTGCACGATTTTGCACTGATTTGGACGATGCCGCTGCTGGAAATAGGCGTGGCGTTTTGACATGCGATTTGATATGTCAAATCGCATGTCACTATGGCCCGATGTGAATGTGGGCGCAGGCCCCTTTTACACTTGTGCGACCTGAAAGTCCTGCGACTTTGCAGGAATTTTGCTGCGTTTTTGCAGCTACTTTGATGTCCCCTTCTTCTGTCCAAGAGGCAGGGCAGAGCCGGGAGACGCCCCCCTCCCTGTGATGTCATAGTGCTAAGGCTCCATTCACATCAGCTCGTCTTCTGAGTTGCACGATTTCCAGTGCAACTTTGGAGTGCAGCGTCAATGCGACTTTTGGTGGGAGTCTGATCGGACTTTACATTCTCTGGACAAAAGCCGCACCAAAATAGTGCAGGCACCTTTTTTCAAAATCGCTGCGACTTTAAGTCGCACCGATCTGAATGGGGTGCCATTGCAAACAATGGGCTGCGACTTGTCATGTGCAAAGTCGCACAAGTGTGAATGAACCCTAAACCCAGGTTCACACTGAGGGCGGGTTTGAAATTTCAAACCCGCATTTCAGTGCAAGTTCGGGGGGGGGGGGGTGATTTTACAGATATCTTTGCCGGTTCCTGCACAGGTGCCTATTGAAATCGCCCCCGAAGTCGCAAAAAGTAGTGCAAGGAACAGATATCAGTGCGGCACCGCAAAGTTGGTGTCGCACTGATTCGGACGATGCCACTGCTGGAAATAGGCGTGGCGATTTGACATGTCGCATGTCAGTATGGCCCGATGTGAACGGGGCTCCTTTTACACTTGTGCGACCTGAAAGTCGTGTGACTTTGCAGCAATTTAGAAGCTACTTTGATGCAACTTGAAGCAATACTTGTGTAATCTTGAGGTCTATGGACCGCAAGTCGCATCAAAGCAGTAGACTGAAGTAGTGCAGGGACTACTTGAAAGTTGCTGCGACTTTAGGTCGCACGGATATGAATGGTACTCAGTGAAAATCATGGGGTACGACTTGTTATGCAACTTTGCAGTCTCAAGTCGCAGGACAAGTCGCACAAGTGTGAAAAAAGCCCCGAAGTAGTGCAGGGACTGTTTTCAGGTCGCTGCGACTTGAAGTCGCACAGATACGAATGGTACTCATTGGAAATCATGGGGTACGACTTGCCATGCGACTTTGCAGTCTCAAGTCACGAGAAAAGTCGCAAAAGTGTAAAAGGAGCCCAAAGTAGTGTAGGGGCTATTTGGCATCACTGTGACTTGAAGACGCACAGATATGAATGGTACTAACTGGAAATCATGGGGTACGAGTTGACATGTCAAATCGCATGTCAATATGGGCCGCTGTGAACGTGGGCTCAGGCCCCTTTTACACTTGTGCGACCTGAAAAACGTGCGACTTTTCAGCAATTTTGCTGCAACTTTGCCGCTACTTTGATGCGACTTGAAGCAATGTCTGTGTAATCTTCAGGTCTTTGGAACTCAAGTCGCACCAAAGTCAGACCAAAGTAGTGCAGGGACTACTTTGAAGTCGCTGTTACTTGAAGTCGCACAGATATGAACGGTACTCATTGGAAATCATGGGGTACGACTTGTCATGCGACTTTGCAGTCCCAAGTCGCATAAGTGTGAAAGGAGCCCAAAGTAGTGCAGGGACTACTTTGAAGTCACTGCGACTTAAAGTCGCACAGATACGACGCAACTTTGCAGTCCCAAGTCGCAGGACAAGTCGCACAAGTGTGAATAGAGCCCCAAACTATTGCAGGGACTATTTGGCAGTCGTTGAGACTTGAAGTCGCACAGATATGAAAGGTAATAATTGGAAATCATATGACGCAGCTTTGCAGTTCCAAGTTGCAGGACAAGTCGCACAAGTGTGAAAGGAGGCGCCCCCCAAAGTCGTGCGATTCAGAGTGCGACTTTTGAGTGCTACTTTGATTAGCAGCTTTGATCCAACTTTACACTCTCTGGATCAAAGTCGCATCGAAAGTCCTGCAGGCACCTTTTTCAAAGTCGCTGGTTTTCAAAGTCGCATAGATGGGAAACAGGTGCCATTGAAATCAATGGGCTGTGACTCGTCATGCGACTTTATGTGTCCAAAGTCGCATGACAAGTCGCACTGGTGGACACTCTATTTGCTCATCTGAAGAATTTGTTACAATTCCACCTGCGGTGTAACTGCCCCGCCCTCTCCGCAGCGACTCTCCCCCCCCCCCTCGGAGGAGAATAATTGAATATAAAATCGCATTCTTTGTGAAATCAGAGAAATAATGGACGCCTCTGCTGGACAGAAAGCTTTTTTAGTCTGCGATAATGGAAGGCGCCGCGCTGTTGGGACGATGTAATTGAATTTCTGGTTATTGTTTGTGGGGAAAACGTCTCATAAACCGGCCTGAGCGGGAAGAGAAAACAGAAAACACGCGACGCGATTGTGGCGACTGAAATCGCTAAATACGGAACGATCTCGTGTTCCTTATGTGTCTGACACCTTCACTTCCCCTTGACAAATTCTGCGGAGTTCTCCTTTCCTTAAAACTTGAGTCTGCATTCGTTCTGTGCGACTGGCGACAAAAATCGAATGTTGTTGTTATTTTCCCTCCAGGCTGAATGTTTTGCATTCCTACAATAGAGAGAAAATACCACATTATGGTCAGTAGAGGGAGCCGAAGATTATAAAACAGAAATATGAACAGTATTTACTAGGATCTTCATCGCCATCTAGTGGCCACAGTGCAGTATTTTCCCCTATTCACTCTTTATGAATGAATAACATTCGACCCCGAGGGAAAAACTAGCCTAATAACATTCAACTTTGCAACCCCCCAGTGATCAGACTGTACATTGTAACATTGTAGAAGGAGGAGGACTCATTTCCTCAGTCTCCTCCCCCAGTGATCAGGCTGTACATTGTAACTTTGTAGAAGGGGGAGGAGTCATTTCCTCAGTCTCCCCTCCCCCAGTGATTAGGCTGTACATTGTAACTTTGTAGAAGGGGAGGAGCATTTCCTTAGTCCCCCCCCCCAGTGATCAGACTGTGCATTGTAACTTTGTAGAAGGAGGAGGAGTCATTTCCTCGGTTTCCCCTCCCCCAGTGATCAGACTGTACATTGTAACTTTGTAGAAGGGGAGGAGTTATTTCCTCAGTCTCCCCTCCCCCCAGTGATCAGGCTGTACATTGTAACTTTGTAGAAGGGGAGGAGTAATTTCCTCGGTTTCCCCTCCCCCAGTGATCAGACTGTACATTGTAACTTTGTAGAAGGAGGAGGAGTCATTTCCTCAGTCTCCCCTCCCCCAGCGATCAGACTATACATTGTAACTTTGTAGAAGGAGGAGGAGTCATTTCCTCAGTCTCCCCTCCCCCAGTGATCAGACTGGACATTGTAACTTTGTAGAAGGAGGAGGAGTCATTTCCTCAGTCTCCCCTCCCCCGGTGATCAGACTGTACATTGTAACGTTGTAGAAGGGGGAGGAGTCATTTCCTCAGTCTCCCCTCCCCCGGTGATCAGACTGTACATTGTAACGTTGTAGAAGGGGGAGGAGTCATTTCCTCAGTCTCCTCCCCCAGTGATCAGGCTGTACATTGTAACTTTGTAGAAGGGGGAGGAGTCATTTCCTCAGTCTCCCCTCCCCCGGTGATCAGACTGTACATTGTAACGTTGTAGAAGGGGGAGGAGTCATTTCCTCAGTCTCCTCCCCCAGTGATCAGACTGTACATTGTAACTTTGTAGAAGGGGAGGAGTAATTTCCTCGGATTCCCCTCCCTCAGTGATCAGACTGTACATTGTAACTTTGTAGAAGGAGGAGTCATTTCCTCAGTCTCCCCTCCCCCAGGCTGTACATTATATGTTTGCAGCAAGGTGATTGGCTGCAGCAAGGGAGGGGGGGGGGGGCGATTTGTCTCCGCCAATAACTGCTCAGGCTCCAGGATTTCTATCATTGTGATTGGTCATCCCAGTCCAGGAAGTAGATGACTGACCAAAGATGGCGCCGTTCTTCTGGAGAGAAGCAGACGGGTTTCTCCTCTGAGCTCCTCTTTATTATCCTGGTTGGAGGTGATGAGAAGTGATGCAGAGGGCAGAGTCCCCCTTTAATCCCGGGGGCGGCTGTGTCAGTGAAATTGGTTGTTTTTCGGCAGATGGCCCCGAAATGAATTCCTTGGGTGACGCCTCTTCCTGCGCCGCGATCGTCTCCTCAATGGCAGCTAATGAACCATCGAACCGCGCCGGCGACTTGGCAGCAGAAGGACGGAGAAGAGAAACCCGTCATTTTATTTATATCTCAGCCCCAGCAATTAGAATTATCATTTATTGTTTAATGGCGGAGCCACCTGCACCCCCCGCCAGTCCCCTCCGGGGGGCGCAACATGGGGGGGGGGAGGGGAGGAGGTATATAGAGATATCGGAAGGTACAGCGCCTTGAAAAAGTATTCATACCCCTTGATATTCTCCACATTTTGTCATGTTATAACCAAAAATGTATTTTATTGGGATTTTATGTGATAAACCAACACAAATAATTGTGAAGTTGGAGGAAAATGATACAAATAAATATGTGAAAAGTGTGGGGGGGGGGCATTTGTATTCAGCCCCCTTTACTCCAATACCCCTAACTAAAAACCAATTGCCTTCAGAAGTCACCTAATTAGTAGAGTCCACCTGTGTGTCATTTAATCTCAGTATAAATACAGCTGTTCTGTGGAGCCCTCTGAGGTTTGTTAGAGAATGTTAGAGAACAAACAGCATCATGAAGGCCAAGGAACACACCAGACAGGTCAGAGATAAAGTTGTGGAGAAGTATAAAGCAGGGTTAGGTTATAAAAAATATCCCAAGCTTTGAACATCTCACGGAGATCTGTTCAATCCATCATCGGAAAATGGAAAGAGTATGGCCCAACTGCAAACCTACCAAGACATGACCGTCCACCTAAACTGACCCGGCCGGGCAAGGAGAGCATTCATCAGAGAAGAGCCAAGAGGTCCATGGGAACTCTGGAGGAGCTGCAGAGATCCACAGGTCAGGGGGGAGAATCTGTCCACAGGACAACTATTAGTCGTGTTCTCCACAAATCTGCCCTTTAGGCCCCTTTCACACTGGGGCGGTTTTCAGGCGGTACAGCGCTAAAAATAGCGCCTGTACACCGCCTGAAAAAACCGGCCCCATTCACTCCAGTGTGAAAGCCGGCGGGCTTTCACACTGGAGCGGTGCGCTAGCAGGACCGCAACAAAAGTCCTGCTAGCTGCATCTTTGGAGCGGTGTAGGTGTATTCACCGCTCCTATACCGCTCCTTCCCATTGAAATCAATGGGAAACCGCGGGGATACCGCCCGCAAACCGCCGCTGCAGCAGCGCTTTGCGGAGGTTTTTAACCCTTTTGCGGCCGCTAGCGGGGGTTAAAACCACCCCCGCTAGCGGCCGCATACCGCGGGTAAAACGATGGTAAAGCAGCGCTAAATATAGCGCTGCTTTACCGTCGCCGCCCCGCACCGCCCCAGTGTGAAACCAGCCTTATAGAAGAGTGACAAGAAGAAAGACATAAGAAGTCCTGTTTGCAGTTTGTGAGAAGCCATGTGGGGGACACAGCAAACATGTGGAAGAAGGTGCTCTGGTCAGATGAGACCAAAATTTTACTTTTTGGCCTAAAAACAAAATCTACATGTGGTGGAAAACTAATACTGCACATCACCCTGAACACACCATCCCCACTGTGAAACATGGTGGTGGCAGCATCATGTTGTGGGGATGCTTTTCTTCAGCAGGGACAGGGAAGCTGGTCAGAGTTGATGGGAAGATGGATGGAGCCAAATACAGGACAATCTTAGAAGAAAACCTGTTAGGAGTCTGCAAAAGACTTGAGACTGGGGCGGAGGTTCACCTTCCAGCAGGACAACTAAACATACAGCCAGAGGTACAATGGAATGGTTTACATCAAAGCATATTCATGTGTTAGAATGGCCCAGTCACAGTCCAGACCTAAATCACATTGAGAATCTGTGGCAAGACCTGAAATTTGCTGCTCACAGACGCTCTTCATCCAATCTGACAGAGCTTGAGATATTCTGCAAAGAAGAAGAATGGGCAGAAATGTCCCTCTCTAGATGGGCAAAGCTGGTAGAGACATCCCCAAAAAGACTTACAGCTGTAATTGCAGTGAAAGGCGGTTCTACAAAGTATTGACTCCGGGGGCGCCATACAAATGTACCCCACACTTTTCACATATTTATTTGTAAAAAAAAATTGGAAAATCATTTATCATTTTCCTTCCACTTCACAGTTATGTGCCACTTTGTGTTGGTCTATCACAGTGACGGTGAACCTTGGCACCCCAGATGTTTTGGAACTACATTTCCCATGATGTTCCTGCACTCTGCCGTGCAGTTGAGCATCATGGGAAATGTAGTTCCAAAACATCTGGGGTGCCGAGGTTTGCCATCACTGGTCTATCACATAAAATCCCAATAAAATATATTTACGTTTTTGGCTGTAACATGACAAAATGTGGAAAATTTCAAGGGGTATGAATACTTTTTCAAGGCGCTGTATATAGCGGTATATAGAGGACAGGGACGTGCCGGCCAGTCAAGTTCCTCCACCCCAAACTCACTCATCCCCCCTACGGACTAAGGCCGGGAGGCCATTATAGTTTATGTGCGTGTAAAGGCAGGCGTCACAATACTTTCGGGAATATAGCGTATGAATCTCCACCAGGATGCATTACTTATTTTTATCCCCTAGGTGGCAGCACAGCACCATACATGGAGAGAAGTGTCAGATTTCTCTGAACTGCACAGTCAGAAAATAAACAATTTGATGAATTAGTTTAATACATTTCCAGTTACAGAAATGCTGGAAGGTAATCGATCCGCCATGTTTCCTACAACAGAATATAAATCGTGTTCACCGACATCATTACTCTTCTGAGAGTTCCATTAAAGGGCCACTCCGCCCACAACTGATATTTCAATGTTTGGCAGATGCTGGAGAATTACACCCCCTGATAGTCTCACCCATCTATCAGAGACCCTTCCCAGGTCTGTACACCTGCTGTGCCCATTATGAGGGGTTACCACCATCCCTGTGCTGAGTTCCCGGGTCTGTACACCTGCTGTGCCCATTATGAGAAGTTCCCACCATCCCTGTGCTGAGTTCCTGGGTCTGTACACCTGATGTGCCCATTATGAGGGGTTCTCACCATCCCTGTGCTGAGTTCCTGGGTCTGTACACCTGATGTGCCCATTATGAGAAGTTCCCACCATCCCTGTGCTGAGTTCCCAGGTCTGTACACCTGCTGTGCCCATTATGAGAAGTTCCCACCATCCCTGTGCTGAGTTTCCAGGTCTGTACACCTGCTGTGCCCATTACGAAGGGTTCTCACCATCCCTGTGCTGAGTTCCCGGGTCTGTACACCTGCTGTGCCCATTATGAGAAGTTCCCACCATCCCTGTGCTGAGTTCCTGGGTCTGTACACCTGATGTGCCCATTATGAGGGGTTCTCACCATCCCTGTGCTGAGTTCCTGGGTCTGTACACCTGATGTGCCCATTATGAGAAGTTCCCACCATCCCTGTGCTGAGTTCCAGGTCTGTACACCTGCTGTGCCCATTATGAGAAGTTCCCACCATCCCTGTGCTGAGTTCCTGGGTCTGTACACCTGATGTGCCCATTATGAGGGGTTCCCACCATCCCTGTGCTGAGTTCCCAGGTCTGTACACCTGGTGTGTCCATTATGAGGGGTTCCCACCATCCCTGTGCTGAGTTCCCAGGTCTGTACACCTGATGTGCCCATTATGAGGGGTTCTCACCATCCCTGTGCTGAGTTCCTGGGTCTGTACACCTGATGTGCCCATTATGAGAAGTTCCCACCATCCCTGTGCTGAGTTTCCAGGTCTGTACACCTGCTGTGCCCATTACGAAGGGTTCTCACCATCCCTGTGCTGAGTTCCCGGGTCTGTACACCCGCTGTGCCCATTATGAGGGGTTCCCACCATCCCTGTGATGAGTTCCCGGGTCTGTACCCCCGCTGTGCCCAGTATGAGGGGTTCCCACCATCCCAGTGCGGAGTTCCTGGATCTGTACTCCTGCTGTGCCCATTATGAGGGGTTCCCACCATCCCTGTGCTGAGTTCCCAGGTCTGTACACCTGCTGTGCCCAGTATGAGGGGTTCCCACCATCCCAGTGCTGAGTTCCCAGGTCTGTACACCTGCTGTGCCCATTATGAGGGGTTCCCACCATCCCTGTGCTGAGTTCCCAGGTCTGTACATCTGCTGTGCCCATTAGGAGGGGTTCCCACCATCCCTGTGCTGAGATAGTGGGGGTTGCAGAAACAATCCAGCTCTATGAGAAGTCACCAGATTAATGATTAGAGTATTGGGGTGCCGAGGTCCAAGGAGGATCCGGTTATGCTACGGATTGACTGTTCTATACACAGGAATCCCAGTGGCGTCCCGTCCGTTAGAGGCACATGGGCAGGGCCGGATTAACATAGGGGCTATTGGAGCTGCAGCTCCAGGCCCCTTTCTCAAAATAGGCCCATTTGCCCAAAAAAAAAAAAAAAAATTCTAAAATTTTTTTTTAAAAAAAAAAGATTGACTTCGAGGGTTGTAGCTCAGCGACCAGGAGTCATAGAGACTCCCTATTTGGTGGGTAGGTAGCTAAATACCTACTTCAACACTGGTTAAAATATGGGGATGCTATCATCTATGGTTCCGGAGATATGGGGCTGCTTGCGCAGTCGGTCAGAAGCTACATACAGAGCGGGCAGTATAAATACAAGCTGGAACACTCTGCAGCAGACTGAGAGGATGAACTCACAGGGCTTATAATAATTATTTGTATATTACTTATGATAATTAACCCCTTGCTACCCAGGCCAATTCTGACACTTCTCTCCTACATGTAAAAATCATCATTTTTTTTTGCTAGAAAATTATTTAGAACCCTCAAGCATTATATATATTGTTTTCCATTTTCCATGCCTTTGCAACTTTTTATGTTACACGATATTTGCGCAGCAATTTTTCAAAAGTTTTTTTTGGGAAAGAAACTGTTTCATTCATAAAAAAAACACTAAAGTTAGCACGATTTTTTTGTGTAACAAGCAATGCTTTACATTTTTTTGCAGGTTACTTGTTTAGAGTTACAGAGAAGGTCTAGTGCTAGAATTATTGCTCTCGCTCTAACGATCGCGGCGATACCTCACATGTGTGTATCTGGCTCTGATACTAACCAGTGCCTACCCAGCCACTGACTAGTATCTCTCCCCAGCCTGTCCACACACACCCTCTCACCTGCTGACCTGTGAATGGGGGAATCACTCCTTCAGTGTTATTGTGTTCTGCCTGTGAATACAATGATTAGTGTTGCTAACTATAGCTGGCAGCACTGATTGTTTTGGGGAAAACCTGACAGGCTGGTTGTACTCAAGTCGGTTAATAGGTTGACTTGTGTAAAACCTGCTAGCCCATACATAGATCGACTATGGCTGGTCTCTGCTTAATTGGTGTAATTTCAATCCATGTATGGCCCGCTTAACCACTACACAGTCCCTAAACATCCTTCCACCAACCTTTTTACATTTTTCCTTCCCAGATTACTTCATCCTCCTCTCCTATACATAGTGCCCACTGTCATACTCTCCACACTTTTCTCCTATACATACTGCTCACTGTCATACCCTCCATACTTCTCTACTATACATAGCACCCGCTTACATATCCTACACACTCCTCTCCTTTACATAGTGCCCGCTGTCATACACATCTCTCCTGTACATAGTGCCCACTGTCGTACCCTCCACACTCCTCTCCTGTACATACTGCTCACTGTCATACCCTCCACACTCCTCTCCTATACATAGTGCCCACCATCATACCCTCCACACTCCTCTCCTGTACATACTGATCACTGTCATACCCTCCACACTCCTCTCCTATACATAGTGCCCACTGTCATACCCCAACACTTCTCTCCTATACATAGTGCCCACTGTCATACCCTCCACACTCCTCTCCTGTACATACTACTCACTGTCATACCCTCCATACTCCTCTCCTATACATAGTGCCCACTGTCATACCCTCCACACTCCTCTCCTGTACATACTACTCACTGTCATACCCTCCATACTCCTCTCCTATACATAGTGCCCACCGTCATACCCTCCACACTCCTCTCCTGTAATTACTGCTTACTGTCCTACTCTCCACACTTCTCTCCTGTACATAGTGCCCACTAACGTACCCTCCACACTCCTCTCCTGTACATACTGCTCACTGTCATACCCTCCACACTCCTCTCCTGTACATACTACTCACTGTCATACCCTCCATACTCCTTTCCTATACATAGTGCCCACTGTCATACCATCCACACTCCTCTCCTGTACATACTACTCACTGTCATACCCTCCATACTCCTCTCCTATACATAGTGCCCGCCGTCATACCCTCCACACTCCTCTCCTGTAATTACTGCTTACTGTCCTACTCTCCACACTTCTCTCCTGTACTTAGTGCCCACTGTCATACCCTCCACACTCCTCTCCTGTATATATTGCTCACTGTCATACCCTCCACACCCTTCTCTTATACCTAATGCCCACTGTAATACCCTCTACACTCCTCTGCTGTGCATAGTGCCTTCTGCCATACCCTCCGCACTACTCTCCTGTACATAGTGCCCACTGTCATACCCTCCACACTCCTCTGCGGTACATATTACCCTCTGTCATACCCCCACACTCCTCTCCTGTACATACTGCCCACTGTCATACCCTTCACACTCCTCTCCTGTACATACTGCCCACTGTCATACCCTTTACACTCCTCTCCTGTACATACTGCCCACTGTCATACCCTCCACACTCCTCTCCTGTACATACTGCCCACTGTCATACCCTCCACACTCCTCTGCTGTGCATACTGCCCACTGTCATACCCTTCACACTCCTCTCCTGTACATAGTGCCTTCTGCCATACCCTCCACACTCCTCTCATGTACATAGTGCCCACTGTTAGACCCTCCACATTCCTCTCCCTCATCTGCACATACTTCCCACTTTTATACCATCCATACTCCTCCCCTATGCCTCTTACCCACAAAAACAGTTCTTTAAAATTATACTGAATATCCTCAATGCTCTAGAATGGGCACACTTTTGTTAGTTTAACTAAAGGAAATCTCAGTCCTCATATTTGTTCTGCCCCATTATTAGTGCTTATTTAATTTTGTAATTACTATTTGATGTACATAGGAACATAGGGGATATCAGCTACTCTAAATATAGCACTTGTAAAAAAAAGTGTCCCTGAAAATATTTTTGAGTGGCTCCTGTGATATCAAAGCGGTAGTAAACTTTTCTAACATTACTACTTTTTAGAGGCTCTGAGGTAGGTTATGCCATAATGTACAAGTATGCACAGCATATTAGCACATTAGGGTACACTTAAATTGTCAGACTGAGCCCTCCAGTGCTGTGATCAATCCGGCGGGGCCTGGGAGCTTCCATCTTCACCCGGTCTTCCTTCCGGGTTCTGTGCCTTCGGTCACTTGCCTTGGCCAGGCTGCGTTGATGTCATTCCCACGCATGCTCATGTGCATCCTCTTTCTCTCATCCCCCCTTTCTCTCTCAACCTCCCTTACTCCTCACACCTCTTTCATTCCCTTTCTCTCTCTCATCCTCCCTCTCTCTCTTTAATTTAATTTGTTATAACAAAAAATTGTTTGCATTTTTATTTATAAAAGGCCCGACCAAAATCCTCAGCACCAGGCCCATGATGTTCTTAATCTGGCCCTGCACATGGGCACCGCCCCCCCCCTAGCCATGTGTCCGCCCCCCCCCCCAATCTACATGCAGGGCGCTGGATGCATGGATTCCAATGTGGGGGGGGGGAGAGTTTAAGCACGTGATTGGAGCCAGAGGCTCTAATAGACATCAAAGAAGCGCAGGCTCGGGGGCGCAGAGCACTGCCTTTCCGAGCCCACCCAGTTGTGTGACAATAGCGAATGAAAATTCACTATTCTCACACTGATCCGCCTCCCAGCCAATCAGGAAGCGGGTCCCAAGACCCATCACCTGATTGGCTGAAAGGACAGGCAATCTAATTGGACGCCTAGGAGGAGGAGGGAGAAGACACATGGCGGAAGCCGCTGTGATGCAGAGGAGGAGGAGCTGGCTGTCCGCAGCCCGTAGGTACGCTGCCCGCCCGCCAGGTGGCTCTAGGATTTGTGAGACCTTAGGCGAAACTTACACATGAGGCCCCACTCACGCCCATAATATGAAAAAAAATACAAGCACACAGAAAAGAGGGTGAGATAAAGAGGGGGGGGGGGAGAATCAGTGATTGAGCACAGGCAAATTAGGAGGCCGCGAGGCCCCATGTGAGTGCGAGGCCTTAGGCGACCGCCTAATTTGCCTAATTAGAGAGCCGCCTCTGCTGCCCGGAACCTAGATGGGGTAAGTGTGGGGTTGGATGACCGACCGACTGAGCCCATCCCCCCCAAAACTGCCGCCACTGAGGAATCCCCTTTATGACATTTTGCTGAAGCCGCTCATCTTCGTCTACTACCTAGAAAGGTGACTACAACCCCCCAGATCTCTCAGTAGGGGGTCCCCTATTTGTTATTCCATCCTAACATGGGAATGATGATTTCTTGTCATTGATTCCTCATTGATTTGTTTTAATACAGTTTTTATTTTTATGTCTTTTTCTGTTCTTTTCTAGTTGGTCCTACAGATGGGTGAAGCGGAGAGTTCTCTCCAAATTTTGGGGGAAAATTGGGGACTAGAGAATAAAATGGTGGGTGTTAAAAGTTTTTTATATCATGCAGTATTTGCACAGCAGTTTTTCAGACGTATATTTTTTGGAAAAACTTTTAATGAATGTTAGTGAAACCAAACACAATACAATACGAAAATTTTGGTAAAATATAAAAGATGATGATACGGCGAGTAAATAGATACCTAACAAGTCACCCTATAAAATTGCGCGTGAGATGGCAACAAACTACGGCACTTTACATTATCCATAGGTGATGCTTTAAAAGCCTTTCCAGGTTACACAGGAGGTCTGGTGATCCCTGTCCTCTGCCTCCCCAGGGGTGATCCCTGTCCTCTGCCTCCCCAGGGGTGATCCCCGTCCTCTGCCTCCCCAGGGGTGATCCCTGTCCTCTGCCTCCCCAGGGGTGATCCCCGTCCTCTGCCTCCCCAGGGGTGATCCCTGTCCTCTGCCTCTTCAACAGTGATCCCCGTCCTATGCCTCCCCAGGGATTATCTCCATCCTCTGCCTCCCCAGGGGTGATCCCTGTCCTCTGCCTCTTCAGCAGTTATCCCTGTCCTCTGTCCCCCCAGGGATGATCCCTGTCCTCTGCCTCCCCAGCAGTGATCCCTGTCCTCTGCCTCCCCAGCAGTGATCCCCGTCCAATGCCTCCCCAGGGGTGATCCCTGTCCTCTGCCTCTTCAGCAGTGATCCCTGTCCTCTGCCTCCCCAGGGGTGATCCCTGTCCTCTGCCTCTTCAGCAGTTATCTCTGTCCTCTGCCTCTTCAGCAGTTATCTCTGTCCTCTGCCTCTTCAGCAGTTATCCCTGTCCTCTGTCCCCCCAGGGATGATCCCCGTCCTCTGCCTCCCCAGGGGTCATCCCTGTACTCTGCCTCCCAGCAGTGATCCCTGTCCTCTGTCTCTTCTGCAGAGATCCCTGTCCTCTGCCTCCCCAGCAGTAATCCCTGAACTCTGACTCTTCAGCAGTTGTCCCTGTCCTCGGCTCGTCCCCTGCTGACCTTCCATCCTTTGCCTTCCTGACAACCTTTACACTGCCCTAAAAACCAACAACCTCTGAAAACTGCACTACAAACTGCTGACCTCCTATCATCTGCCCCCCCCGACATTTTTTTTACTGCACCCCCACATCAGACCCAGGCTACATCCGGCCCTGGGATCAACCAGGTTATTTTTAGAACACAGAAAAGGAATCTGAGACTTCCTATTAAAAACTGACCATACTAGGCACGAGAGCACAGCGTGGTCAGTTCTCTAGCTGGGCTGCAAACTCAGCCTGTTCTCCAATGATCTGACTTGTCCTGACACCAGCCCCCCCCCCCACACACACAGCCATTCACTTGGAAGATCAGTGTGCTGTTGTATCTCCTCCCCCAGCTCTTCTGCAGCTGAGAACAGAGGGAATGTATAAAATATATATAAAATGTATAAATGTATACTTATAAAAAAAAGGGGAAAAGGTATGTATGTATGTATACAAATGTTTTGCCTTTCATTTCTATTTTAAACTGAATGGGTTGTTCTACAAGGTGAGAGTTTACATTCACTTTATGATGGTGCCGAGTCCATGGCCACATACCTGCCCCCCATCCAAGATAGAACAAAAGGGAAGGACTTTCACTGCAAAACTCTTCAAATTAGGGAAGACAGGTGGGGGCATCTAGTGGTGAAAAGTGAGAACTACAGGCGGTCATTCACTGATTTGTTGGGAGAGTCACAGAGCAAAGTGGGAATTTTTTAAATTTATTTTTTTAAAGGTATTTTTTTATTTTTTGCAAATTAGAGAAAAATCTGAAATTCTGGGCAAAATCAAATCCGCTCTGCCCATCCTTAGATCACTAAAACATTTTTTCCCAGTCCATCTTCTTTCCTCCATGTTTTTCAGTGTGACACTGAAGGTTAATTGAAGGTTAATTGTCACACTGTTTAGCGCATTAATTAACCACTAGCTGACTGCAATACGTATATATACACTATATTGCCAAAAGTATTGGGACGCCTGCCTTTACACGCTCATGAACTTTAATGGCATCCCAGTCTTAGTCGGTCAGGTTCAATATTGAGTTGGCCCCCCCTTTGCAGCTATAACAGCTTCAACTCTTCTGGGAAGGCCGTCCACAAGGTTTAGGAGTGTGTTTATGGGAATGTTTGACCATCCTTCCAGAAGCACATTTGGGAGGTCAGGCACTGATGTTGGACGAGAAGGTCTGGCTCGCAGTCTCCGCTCTAATTCATCACAAAGGTGTTCTATTGGGTTGAGGTCAGGACTCTGTGCAGGCCAGTCAAGTTCCTCCACCCCAAACTCACTCTATCCATTGTACCCTACAGACTAAGGCTGGGAGGCCATTAAAGTTTATGGGAATGTCTGACCCAACGGCGGCCCGTCCATTAGGGGCGCATGGGATCCGCCCCCCCCCCGCATCCATGCGTCCCAGGCCCTCTGATCTACATGCAGGGCGCCGTGGATTCCAATAGGGGTGTATTTTTCTGAAGCATATGATTAGAGCCAGAGGAGAGCACTGCGCTCTGAGCCCACGCAGTTGTGTGACAATTTATATTCGCTATTGCCACACTGGTCCTCCTTCCGACCATTTAAGAAGCGGGTCCTGAGTCCCATCATCCGATTGCCTGAAAGGACAGGCGATCCCATTGAATGCCTAGGAGGAGGGAGGAGATGCACGGCAGAAGCTGCCGTGATGCAGAAGAGGAGGAGAAAACACAGGAGCCGCTGCCTGCTGCTTGTAGGAGCCCACAACCCGCCCACTGCCTGACGCCCATAGGAGGCCGCAGCCCGCCCACTGCCTGACGCCCATAGGAGGCCGCAGCCCGCCCACTGCCTGCTGCCCGTAGGAGCCCGCAACCCGCCCACTGCCCGCCGCCCATAGGAGCCCGCAACCTGCCCATTGCCTGCCGCCCATAGGAGCCCGCAACCCGCCCACTGCCTGCCGCCCGTAGGAGCCCGCAACTCACCCACTGCCTGCCGCTCATAGGAGCCCGCAACTTGCCCACTGCCTGCCACCCGTAGGAGCCCGCAACCCGCCCACTGCCTGCCGCCCGTAGGAGCCCGCAACCCGCCCACTGCCTGCCGTCCGTAGGAGCCCACAACCCGCCAACTGCCTGCCGCCCTTAGGAGCCCGCAACCCGTCCACTGCCTGCCGCCCATAGGAGCCCGCAATCTGCCCACTGCCAGCCGCCCATGGGAGCCCTATGTATTTTTCTGAAGCACATGATTAGAGCCAGAGGAGAGCACTGCGCTCCGAGCCCACGCAGTTGTGTGACAATTTATATTCCTATTGCCACACTGGTCCTCCTTCCGACCATGCGGCCTGCCCGATTGCCTGAAAGGACAGACGATCCCATTGAATGCCTAATGCCCGCCCATGCCTGCCGTCCGTAGGAGCCCACAACCCGCCCACTGCCTGCCGGCCCGTAGGAGCCCACAACCCGCCCACTGCCCGCCGCCCATAGGAGCCCGCAACCTGCCCATTGCCTGCCGCCCATAGGAGCCCGCAACCCGCCCACTGCCTGCCGCCCGTAGGAGCCCGCAACTCACCCACTGCCTGCCGCCCATAGGAGCCCGCAACCTGCCCACTGCCTGCCACCCGTAGGAGCCCGCAACCTGCCCACTGCCAGCCGCCCATGGGAGCCCTCAACCCCAACCCACCAACTGCCTGCCGCCCTTAGGAGCCCGCAACCCGTCCACTGCCTGCCGCCCATAGGAGCCCGCAACCCGCCCACTGCCTGTCGCCCATAGGAGCCCGCAACCCGCCCACTGCCCGCCACCCATAGGAGCCCGCAACCTGCCCACTGCCAGCCGCCCGTAGGAGCCCTCAACCCGCCCACTGCCCGCCGCCCGTAGGAGCCCGCAATCCGCCCACTGCCTGTCGCCCGTAGGAGCCTTCAACCCGCCCACTGCCCGCCACCCATAGGAACCCACAACTCGCCCACTGCCTGCCGCCTGTAGGAGCCTGTAACCCGCCTGCTGCCTGCCCGCCACCTAGATGGGATAAGTGTAAAAATAAAAAGTAAAATATAATGTAATAAGAAAAAGAAATGTAACGCGCTCCATCCCTCCCTGCTCGCGCGTAGAAGCAAACGCATATGTAAGTCACGCACGCGTATGTAAACACTGTTCATGCCACACATGTGAGGTATCGCCGCAAGCGTTAGAGTGAGAGCAATAATTCTAGAACTAAACCTCCTCTGTAACTGTAAACAGGTAACCTCTAAAGGTGTTTAAAACGTCGCCTCTAGAGATTTTTAAGTACTGTAGTGTGTCACCATTTCACGAGCGTGCGCAATTGTAGAGTGTGACATATTAGGTATCATCTTTCACATTATACAAAAAAAATTGGGGTGTATATTGTGTTTTTTGTTTTGTTTTTATTTCATTAAAGTTTATTTCTTTCCAAAAAAAAAAAAAAACAGCTGCGAAAATACAGTGTGACATAAAAAATTGCAACATTCGCCATTTTATTCTCTAGGGTCTCTGTTAAAAAAAAAAAATGTATAATTTTTGGGGGTTCTAAGTAATTTTTTAGCAAAAAAAAATACTGATTTAAACAAAAAGTGGCAGAAAAAGCCTGGTCAGTAATGGTCGTTATGTGATGTGTTAATGGGCAGAATACTGGATGTTCCACAACGCAGAAGTGTCCGGCCCTTTAAACGTTCCATTTTCAAACCCGAACGTACCAAAGTGACACAAATTAATGAAAGGAATAAAAGCGGCACCGTGTGGGAAACCTTCGACAATTGTGTTCCAGGAAGTGGCGGCAGCACTCCATTCTTCTATTTCTGTCCCTGGCGGGTGGACGCCGGGCCGGGGGCGGCCACTTACCATGTGTGGCACCACCAATATCACATTTAACCTTTAACACAAGGATACCCAGTTCATCGGTCAGATCAGAGCACAGGGAGCTTTCACATCTGTCATCGGGTATACTGTGTGATGTATTACAGTATTAACCAGTTCCCTTTAGTAGACATGTGAAATTCGGACCAATTTTTAGTTATTCAGAAATTCGGATGTATCCAAATTTCCAAGTTACAATAGTAACGAATTTAAACAAATCTGAAATAATGCAGCAACATTTCGGGCGAAATTCAATCTCAAATCGTTTTTGAATTCCAAGTCGAATTTCCAAAGAGATTAAAATAGAATAAAAAAAAAAAAAGGAATAGAATAGAAAAGAAAAAGGAGTAGAAAAGAATGGAAAATAAAAGAATAGAATAGAGTAAAACAGAACAGAATAGAAAATAAAAGAATAGAAAAAAAATAGAATATAAAGAATAGAGTAAAAAAGAACAAAGTAAAATAGAAAATAAAAGAACAATAAAATAAAATAGAAAATAAAGGAATAGAATAGAATAAAACATAGAATAAAATAGAAAGATAATAATAGAATAGAAAAGAATGGGAAATAAAAGAATAGAATATAATAGAGTAAAACAGAACAGAATGTAAAATAAAAGAATAGAAAAAAAAGTAGAGTAGAAAATAAAAGAATAGAGTAAAACAGAAAAAAATAGAATAGAAAATAAAGAAAATGGAATAGAATAAAAAATAGAAAGAATATAACTACCTTCTGAAATTCTAAATTCAAATAGAATACATTTGAATTTGAATACAATAGAAAAGAAAAAAAAAAAAAAAAATAATAGAATAAAAAAAAAAAATAGAATAGAATAAAATATAAAGAATATAACCTTCTTCCGAAATTCGGATTTCGAATAGAATAAATTCAAATTCAAATAGAATAGAAAAGAACAGGAAAAAAATAATAGAATAGAAAAGAATGTGAAATAAAAGAATAGAATGTAAAACAGAACAAAATAGAATAGAAAATAAAAGAACAATAAAATAAAATAGAAAATAAAGGAATAGAATAGAATAAAAATAGAATAAAAAAGAAAGAATATAACTATCTTCTAAAATTCGAAATTCAAATAGAATAAATTTGAATTTGAATACAATAGAGAATAAAAGAATAGGAAAAAAAGAATAGAAAAAAAAAGAATAGAATAGAATAAAAGATAAAGAATATAACCTTCTTCTGAAATTTGGATTTCAAATAGAATAAATTCAAATTTGAATAGAATAGTAAAGAACAGAATAGAAAATAATAGAATCGAAAAGAATAAAATTGAAAAGAATGGAAAATAAAAAAATAGAATATAATAAATTAAAACAGAACAGAATATAAAAAAAAGAATAAAAAAAAAAATAGAATATAAAATAAATGAATAGAGTAAAACAGAACCAAATAGAATACAAAGTAAAAGAGCAATAAAATAAAATAGAAAATAAAGGAATAGAATAGAAAAAAAAATAAAATAAAATAGAAAGAAAATAATCATCTTCTGAAATTCGAATTTCAAATAGAATAAATTTAAATTACAATACAATAGAACAGAAAAGATTTTTTTTTAAATAGAATAGAAAAAAAACGGAATACAATACAATAAAATATAAAGAATATAACCCTCTTCCGAAATTCGAATTATGAATAGAATAGAAATTAACAGAGTAGAAAAGAATAGAAAAAATATAGAATATAAAATAAAAGAATAGAGTAAAACAGAAAAAATAAAATAGAAAAATAAAAGAACAATAAAATAAAATAGAAAATAAAGGAATAGAATAGAATAAAAAATATAATAAAATAGAAAGAAAATAATCATCTTCTGAAATTCGAATTTCAAATAGAATAAATTTGAATTACAATACAATAGAACAGAAAAGATTTTTTTTTTTTAAATAGAATAGAAAAAAACAGAATACAATACAATAAAATATAAAGAATATAACCCCCTTCCGAAATTCGAATTATGAATAGAATAGAAATTAACAGAATAGAAAAGAATAGAAAAAAATATAGAATATAACATAAAAGAATAGAGTAAAACAGAACAAAATAGAATAGATAAATAAAAGAACAATAAAATAAAATAGAAAATAAAGGAGTAGAATAGAATAAAAAATTCAATAAAATAGAACGAATATAACTATCTCCTGAAATTCAAATTTCAAATAGAATAAATTTGAATTTGAATACAATAGAAAAGAAAAAAATTGAAAAAAAGAATAGAATAAAATATAAAGAATATAAACTTCTTTCAAGATTCGAATTTCGAATAGAATAAATTCAAATTAGAATAGAATAGACAAGAACAGAATATAAAATAAAAGAATAGAAAAAAAAATAGAATATAAAATAAAAGAATAGAGTCAAACAGAACAAAATAGAATAGAAAAGTAAAATAACAATAAAATAAAATAGAAAATAAAGGAATAGAATAAAAAATAGAATAAAATAGTAAGAATATAACTATCTTCTGAAATTCGAATTTCAAATAGAATAAATTAGAATTTGAATACAATAGAAAAGAAAAGAATAAAAAAAAGAATAGAATAGAAAAAAAAGAATAGAATAGAATAAAATATAAAGAATATAACCTTCTTCCCGAAATTTTAATTTTGAATAGAAAAAATTCAAATTCGAATAGAATAGAAAAGAACAGAATAGAAAATAATAGAATAGAGAGAATATAACATTTTCTGAAATTTCGAATTCGAACAGAATAGAAAAGAAAAGAACAGAAAGTAAAAGAATAGACTAGAATATAATGGAATAGAAAGATTATAACGATCTTCCTAAATTTGAATTTTGAATAGAATAAATTAGATTTTGAATGGAATTTGATTCTTTAGATAGAAGTGGGTGCACAGATCCAAATGCAGACACTGTGCGTTTGGATACACGCATTCCTTCCTGTCTGCATGTCAAATTTTGACATTCGACTATGTCCATGCAGCTGCTGCATCCCAATTGACTGGACTGCCTGCACAGGGATGCACAGAACACCAAGTGTGCCCACGTGGTACACGGCTGTCATACCGGGCATGGATGCATGTGCAGAGAACCGAGTAATCAAACAATGCCAATCGCTCAGTTCTCCCTGAGGGGAGAGCTGGTTGCTGTCCGTCTCTGGCTCTGCTCCCCCCCGTTGCTCACCAAAATACTGGGCTGTGGAGGGGGCGGGAGTGGCCGGCTCAGGCTCTCAGCTGCTTGCTGGGTGCCGGTCCAGGCATGTGAGCGGATCCCAACTCTATGGGCGTGGTCTTTCTGGACAGACTCTGTGACATCAGCTGAGATCAGGCTTAAGCCCGCTGTCAGCTGAAAATGGGTCACAGAAGTGCAAAACAATCTGCACTGATGTGATCAACAGCTTTGGCTGTACTTCTCCTTTAATAAATCTATCACACGACCCGTCTCTCCGCTCCTGTTTAGCATTACTTGCGACAATTGATAAATGTCTCCATTATTATGTTGGGCCCTCAGCCCAGGCTCCAAATCCAGGCTCTCTCTCCCTGAAGCTGGAAGGTCCTTCAGGCACCCTCTTTCCTAGTCCTCTTTCCTAGTCCAGAGGGCCACCACGATCCCCCTCTCATAGTCCAGGGCCTCCAGACACCCCCTCTCCTAATCTGGGACCTCCAGGCACCCCCTCACCTAGTCCAGTATCTCCCCCTCCCCCCCCCCCCATCCAGGGGCCTTTGCCACACCAACCACCATTTCGTAGTCAATGGCCTAGGATCATCTCCCAGACTATCCACACATGGAGGAATCATCTCTCAGCCTATCCACACATGGAGGAATCTTCTCCCAGCCTATCCACACATGGAGGAATCTTCTCCCAGCCTATCCACACATGGAGGAATCTTCTCCCAGCCTATCCACACATAGAGGAATCTTCTCCCAGCCTATCCACACATGGAGGAATCATCTCTCAGCCTATCCACACATGGAGGAATCTTCTCCCAGCCTATCCACATATGGCGGAATCATCTCTCAGCCTATCCACACATAGAGGAATCTTCTCCCAGCCTATCCACACATGGAGGAATCATCTCCCAGCCTATCCACACATGGAGGGATCTTCTCCCAGCCTATCCACACATGGAGGAATCTTCTCCCAGCCTATCCACACATGGAGGGATCTTCTCCCAGCCTATCCACACATGGAGGAATCTTCTCCCAGCCTATCCACACATGGAGGGATCTTCTCCCAGCCTATCCACACATGGAGGGATCTTCTCCCAGCCTATCCACACATGGAGGAATCATCTCCCAGCCTATCCACACATGGAGGAATCATCTCCCAGCCTATCCACACATGGAGGAATCATCTCCCAGCCTATCCACACATGGAGGGATCTTCTCCCAGCCTATCCACACATGGAGGGATCTTCTCCCAGCCTATCCACACATGGAGGAATCTCCTTCCAGCCTATGAACTTTTCAACCTTTTGCCACATTTCAGGCTTCAAACATAAATATATAACATTTTTATTTTTTGTGAAGAATCACCAACAAGTGGGACACAATTGTGAAGTGGAACGAAATCTATTGGATTTTTGAAACTTTTTTATCTAATAAAAAAATGAAAAGTGGGGCGTGCAAAATTATTCGGCCCCCTTGCGTTAATACTTTGTAGAGCCACCTTTTACTGCGATTACAGCTGCAAGTCGCTTGGGGTATGTCTCTATCAGTTTTGCACATCGAGACACTGAAATTCTTGCCCATTCTTCCTTGCAAAACAGCTTGAGCTCAGTGAGGTTGGATGGAGAGCGTTTGTGAACAGCAGTTTTCAGCTCTTTCCACAGATTCTCGATTGGATTCAGGTCTGGACTTTGACTTGGCCATTCTAACACCTGGATACGTTTATTTGTGAACCATTCCTTTGTAGATTTTGCTGTATGTTTGGGATCATTGTCTTGTTGGAAGATAAATCTCCGTCCCAGTTTCAGGTCTTTTGCAGACTCCAACAGGTTTTCATCCAGAATGGTCCTGTATTTGGCTGCATCCATCTTCCCCTCAATTTTAACCATCTTCCCTGTCCCTGCTGAAGAAAAGCCAAACCATGATGCTGCCACCACCATGTTTGACAGTGGGGATGGTGTGTTGAGGGTGATGAGCTGTGTTGCTTTTACGCCAAACATATCGTTTTGCATTGTGGCCAAAAAGTTCGATTTTGGTTTCATCGGACCAGAGCACCTTCTTCCACATGTTTGGTGTGTCTCCCAGGTGGCTTGTGGCAAACTTTAGACGAGACTTTTTATGGATATCTTTGAGAAATGGCTTTCTTCTTGCCACTCTTCCATAAAGGCCAGATTTGTGCAGTGTACGACTGATTGTTGTCCTATGGACAGACTCTCCCACCTCAGCTGTAGTTCTCTGCAGTTCATCCAGAGTGATGATGGGCCTCTTGGCTGCATCTCTGATCAGTCTTCTCCTTGTCTGAGCTGAAAGTTTAGAGGGACAGCCAGGTCTTGGTAGATTTGCAGTGGTCTGATACTCCTTCCATTTCAAAATGATCGCTTGCACAGTGCTCCTTGGGATGTTTAAAGCTTGGGAAATCTTTTTGTATCCAAATCGGCTTTAAACTTCTCCACAACAGTAATACGGACCTGCCTGGTGTGTTCCTTGGTCTTCATGATGCTCTCTGCGCTTCCAACAGAACCCTGAGACTATCACAGAGCAGGTGCATTTATACAGAGACTTGATTACACACAGGTGGATTCTATTTATCACCATCAGTCATTTAGGACAACATCTGATCATTCAGAGATCCTCGCTGAACTTCTGGAGTGAGTTTGCTGCACTGAAAGTAAAGGGGCCGAATAATTTTGCACGCACCACTTTTCAGTTTTTTATTTGCTAAAAAAGTTTAAAATATCCAATAGATTTCGTTCCACTTCACAATTGTGTCCCACTTGGTGATTCTTCACAAAAAATAAAAATGTTATATCTTTATGTTTGAAGCCTGAAATGTGGCAAAAGGTTGAAAAGTTCAAGGGGGCCGAATACTTTCGCAAGCCACTGTATCTTCTCCCAGCCTATCCACACATGGAGAAATCATCTCCCAGCCTATCCACACATGGAGAAATCATCTCCCAGCCTATCCACATATGGAGGAATCATCTCCCAGCCTATCCACATATGGAGGAATCATCTCCCAGCCTATCCACATATGGAGGAATCTTCTCCCAGCCTATCCACATATGGAGGGATCTTCTCCCAGCCTATCCACACATGGAGGAATCATCTCCCAGCCTATCCACACACGGAGGAATCATCTCGTAACCTATCCACACATGGAGGAATCATCTCCTAGCCTATCCACACACGGAGGAATCATCTCGTAACCTATCCACACATGGAGGAATCATCTCCCAGCCTATCCACACATGGAGGAATCATCTCCCAGCCTATCCACACACGGAGGAATCATCTCGTAACCTATCCACACATGGAGGAATCTTCTCCCAGCCTATCCACACATGGAGGAATCATCTGTCAGTCGAGTCTATTCACATATGGAGGAATCATCTCCAGGCCTATCTGCACATAGAGGAATCGTCAACCTGACTATCCAGACACAGCAGACTCTTCTCCCAGCCCAAGGCAATTGCCAGCCACACACGGGATATTTTCTGGTGTCTAAAAACTCTGAATTGCTGCGGATATTTGGCCATTTTGTCAGCTAATCAACCGGCTGAATGACGATGGAGATCTTGGAAGTCACCCACAATATCACCCATATTGGGAGAAATAAGAAGGGATATTGATGATAATAAGGAAAGAATGGATACAAAGTAGAAGGAATAATGAAGACAAAAATGAAAGGGGATAATTATACAAAGAAGGAGAGGGAATAATGATGATACGGGGAGAAGGAATAAGAAGAAGACCGGATGGCGATGATAGGAAGGAGAAGGCATAATGATGACAAGGGGTTAATGGTGCTGGCAGCGGGGCCCCGACACCTGTCCCTTCTCTTGATCCCGGGGGAACAGATGGCCAGAACACTTCAATTCTCCTTTTCCTTCCCAATCCAGCAAGAACTCCAAATATAGCAGCAGCTGAGTGTTCCCGGGTCACGGCACCGCCCGGCCCGACCGCAACATTTCACCAACCAAGGGGAGCCCAGCTCACTACTAATATAATGTGACTGTAAGGAGGAGGAGGATGGGGGGTGAAGATTAGGTGAATGGGAAAAGAAGAAGTGAGAGGAGGATCGTGGGGATGAGGAATGAGGAAGTTAATAGGATGAGACAGATGAGGATGAAGCTCATGGAGATCAGGAGTGGAAAGATGGGGGATGAGAAGGAGGATTGGGTATATGGAGCAGCGGTAGGGTTAAGGATAGACATGTGCACAACAAAAAAATTTGTTTATTTTCGTTTCGTTTTTTTAGTTTCCGTTGATTCGTAACGATTCGTATTTTCGTAAGAGTTCTTTTTTTTGTTGATTCGTTTTTCCGTTAGTTTAATTTTCGTTTATTCGAAATTCGGACGCATTCGTATTTATTCGTACATTCGTAGATTCGTAATCGGAGCATAATTCATAATTTTATGTAATGTGTATGCTATTATTACATTTTAAGAGACACGGAAAATTACGAATCGAAAAAAAAAAAAAAAAAAAATGACGAATGTACGAATTTTTTCGTTCAATCCATTCGAAGCACGTTAAGCAACGCCATTGTAAGAGACACGGAAAATTACCAATAGAAAAAAAAATACATTACGAATGTACAAATTTTTTCGTTCAATCCATTCGAGGCACGTTAAGCAGCGCCATTGTAAGAGACACGGAAAATTACCAATTCAACTAAAAAAAAAAAGTTACGAATGTACGAATTTTTTCGTTCTTTTTCATTTTTGTTGTTCCTGTTTTCGTTTTTCGGATTTTCTTCTTTCGTACATTCGTTGTTTCTAATTAGTTTTTTTGGATTTTCGTTGTTTTCGGATTCGTTCGATTCGAGCGATTCGTTATTCGCTAAAATTTTTAGCGAATCGTTCGTTCATTCGTACGATAACGAATGAATGAATATAACGAAAAAAAAAAAACGAAAAAAACGAAAACAAAACAAAACGAATTGCACATGTCTAGTTAAGGATAAGGAAGAGGACAGGGTATGAAGATCGGGATAAGGTATATAGAGTAGTAGGGTTGGAGATGAGGAGGAGGAAGATAGAGATGAAAAATATATAATGAGGAGGATGGGGAATGAAGAGGAGAAGTTTAGGATAAGGAGGAGGATGGAAAATCGGGAGGGAAAGGATGGAGATGAGGAGGAGGAAGATAGAGATGAGGTTAAAATGGGGGAATGACAAGGATGAGAGTGAAGAGGATAAGGAGGAGGATGGAGTACGAGGAAGGGAAGGAAAAGGGGTGAAGAAGAGATTGGGGGATGAGGCTGAGGGTTGAGAAGGAGGTTAAAGGATTAGAATGAAGATGGTGATGAGAAAGTTGACAGAGGTGCAGATTAGATGAATGGAGAAGAAACGGAAAAAAGGAAGGGGGAGGAGGAGGAGGAGGATGGGAGGTGGTGGCAAAGGGGGGTGAGGAGGATGTAGAATGAGAAAGTTAAAAGAATGAGGAATGAGGAAAAAATAGGAGACGTTACTATTGGGGATCATAATTAGGAGGATGGAGGATGAGGGAGAGGACTGGGAATGAAAATAAGGATGGGGTATACAGAGCAGTAGAGTTGAGGATAAGGAGGAAGAAAATAGGGATGAGGGAAAAATATTTAATGAGGAGGATGGGGAATGAAGAGGAGATGTTTAGGATAAGGAGGAGAATGGAAAATCGGGAGGGAAAGGATGGGGATGAGGAAGAGGGCTGAGGTAGAGTGAAGGGATGAGGATGGGAAAGAAGATAAGGGATGAAAAGGAGGATAAGGAAGGGGTATACAGAACAGTAGGATGAGGAAGGAGGATAGGAATGAGGGAAAAAGATGGGAAAATTAGAAGGATGGGGAATGAAGAAGAGAAGGATTGTAGGATAAGGAAGAGAATGGAAGACGAGGAGGGAAAAAATGGGGGATGGGGAAGAGGGCTGAGGTAGAGCGAAGGGATGAGGATGGGAAAGAAGATAAGGGATGAGGAAGAGCACAGGGATGAATAGGAGGATAAGGAAGGGATATACAGAACAGTAGAATGAGGAAGGAGGGGGCGATAGGAATAAGGAAAAAGATGGGAAAATGAGAAGGATGGGGAATGAAGAAAAGAAGGATTGTAGGATAAGGAAGATGAGCAGGGAAAAATTGGGAATGGGGAAGAGGGCTGAGTTAAAGTACAGGGATGAGGATGGGAAAGAAGATGAAGGATAAGGAAGAACATAGGGATGAAGAGGAGGATACGGATGGGGTATTCAGAACAGTAGGATGAGGAAGGAGGAGGAAGATAAGGATGAGGAAAAATAGGGGAATGAGTAGGGTGGGGGATGAAGAAAAGAAGGATATTAGGAAAATAAAGAGGATGGAAGATGAGGAGGGGAAAGAGGATAGGGACGAGGAAGAGAGCTGAGGTAGAGCACGGGGATGAGGATGGGAAAGAAGATGAGGGATGAAAAGGAGGATAAGGATGTGGGTGTAAAGAACAGTAGGATGAGGAAGGAGGAGGAAGATAGGGATGAGGGAAAAAATGGGGAACGAGAAAGATGGGGAATGAAGAAGAGAAGGATTTTGGCATAAGGAGGATTAAAGAGATGAGGAGGCAAGAGGATAGGGGTGAGGACAGGAGTTGAGAAAGAAAATGAGGGATGAGGATGGGAAAGAAGATGAAGGATGAAAAGGAGGATAAGGATGTGTACAGAACAGGAGGAGGATTGAAGATGAGGAGGGAAGAGGATAGGGGTGAGGACAGGTAGTGGGAGGAAAGAGGAGGACGATAGGGATGAGGGAAATAAAATGGGGAACGAGAAGGATGGGGAATGAAGAAGAGAAGGATTTTGGGATAAGGAGGAGGATTGAAGATGAGGAGGGAAGAGAATAGGGGTGAGGACAGGTAGTGGGAGGAAAGAGGAGGAAGATAGGGATGAGAAAAAAAAAAAAAACGGGGAACGAGAAGGATGGGGAATGAAGAAGAGAAGGATTTTGGGATAAGGAGGAAGATTGATGATGAGGAGGGAAAAGGATAGGGGTGAGGACAGTAGTTGAGAAAGAAGATGAGGCATGAGGATGGGGTAAACGGAACAGGAGTGGGAGGAAAGAGGAGGAAGATAGGGGATGAGGGGGGATGAGAAATGAGGGAAAGGATTGGGGTAAGGAGGAGGATTGAGAAAGAAGAAGGGAGTACGAGGATAAGGAAAATAGAATGTGGCTAAGGAACAGGATGAGGATCGGGTTGAGGGGGGGGATGGGGATGAGGAAGCGGATGGGGATAAAGAGGAGGGGATGGGAGATAAGAAAGAGGATGAGTGATGAGGAAGAAGATGTTGGGGGAAGGAGGACAAGAATGAGGGATGGTAATGATCCTTCTGGGGGAATGAGAGCGAAGGGGAGGACAAGGGTGGACAAGGACAATGGAAGATGACAAGGATAACAGAGGGAGGAGTAGGACATACTAATATGATGTCACCCCTAGGTTTGTTTGGTCATACATTTGGGGGTTGACATCATCTTTACTACAATAACCTGTTGCCCACATACACATACATGTAAAAAACACATAAAACTGGATGGCAACATCCTAGAACTCCCAGCTGGGCAGGAACAAAGCTGGGAAGATCTCACTGCCGGAGGACATATAAGTAGCCGGCCAGTGATAGAACCCAACAGGCTCCACCTAGAATGTGAATATCACTTCTGAGTGGAACAGCCCTGACTTCTACAAAAAATATTTCTATCTCTCGAAAAATAAAACATTCCCCAAAGTGAAGTGGCCGCAGGCTCCCATTCCTCGCACTTGACAAAGCGGTTGGGATTCCGGGCATCTCGGATATCTCCACAAAGAGCCAAATGAGACATCGTGCCTGGTGCCCATCCAACATGCCTCTGCTACTGGACCGGTGGGCAAAGAGCCCGATGTGGATTATGGGCGCCTCGGAGTGAGCCCTCCAGATCCCCGCGGCCTCTGCAATTATCACAATGTCACCCAAGGTTCTAATATGTAGACGAGCGGCTCCACCCGAACACCCCATACTGCGGGGGGTCAATCAATTCCACCGAGGATGCGCCACGGCAGGTTGGATTTAACTCTTTGCCGGCAGCAGTCTCTGCCGCACAAGTCCATTACCCCATAAGGCAGCTGTCAGCGAGAGGTTAAATCCACGAACCCGCAGGTCAAGATGAGCGGAGCGATCCTCATGGCTGCAATTAGCCTCGGATTTCAGCTGCAGACCGCGAAGGTGAAATTAAAATAAATATATACCATTCGTAATGTGTGTTTTTTTTTCACCCTGTTAATCTTTTTCAAGTTTTTTATTGGGAATGATTTGGGGTATTTGTGCTGGGAGGGGGGAGAGGATGTGTACTCAGAGGGGAAATTTAAGTGGTAGAGGATTTGTGCTAAGAGGGTGATTTTCTTTTGGGGGGGGGGGGTGCATTTGTGATGGGCATATTTGGGGAATGGGGGGGAGCAAAGATTTGTGCTAGTAAGGGGATTTGGGGGGTTTGTGCTGAAAGAGGTGATATGGTAGAGGGGATAGAAGAATTTTGCTAGGGAGGGAATTTCTTTTGAGGGTGGAGAGGATGTGTACTCAGAGGGGAAATTTGAGGGGTAGAGGATTTGTGCTGGGAGGGGTGGTGAGGGGGGATTTAGGGTTTTTGTGCTAGAAGAGGTGATACGGTAGGGGGGGGGGGATTGTGCTAAGAAGGGAATTTCTTTTTTTTTTGGGGGGGGGGGGTGTTTGGGCTAGTTTAGTAGTAATGATTTGAGGTATTTGTGCCAGAAGTAGGGATGAGGGGGGATTTGTGCTGGGAGGGGGGGGGGGGGGGGGAGAGGATGTGTAGTCAGAGAGGATTTTTGCTAGGAGGGGTGATTTTTTCTTTTTTGGGGGGCACATTTGTGCTGGGCGTATTTGGGGGATGGGGGGGCGAAGATTTGTGCTAGGGGGGGGTTGTGCTAGAAGAGGTGATATGGTAGAGGGGATAGAAGAATTTTGCTAGGGAGGGAATTTCTTTTGAGGGTGGAGAGGATGTGTACTCAGAGGGGAAATTTGAGGGGTAGAGGATTTGTGCTGGGGGGGGTGGTGAGGGGGGATTTAGGGTTTTTGTGCTAGAAGAGGTGATACGGTAGGGGGGGGGGGATTGTGCTAAGAAGGGAATTTCTTTTTTTTTTTTGGGGGGGGGGTGTTTGGGCTAGTTTAGTAGTAATGATTTGAGGTATTTGTGCCAGAAGTAGGGATGAGGGGGGGATTTGTGCTGGGAGGGGGGGGGGAGAGGATGTGTAGTCAGAGAGGATTTTTGCTAGGAGGGGTGATTTTTTTTCTTTTTTGGGGGGCACATTTGTGCTGGGCGTATTTGGGGGATGGGGGGGCGAAGATTTGTGCTAGGGGGGGGTTGTGCTAGAAGAGGTGATATGTTATTTTTTTTTTTTTTTTGGAGGGGGGGTGTTTGGGCTAGTAGTAATGATTTGGGGTATATGTGCTAGAAGTAGGGATGAGGGGGGGGGGGGGGAATTGTGCTGGGAGAGGGGGGGGAGGATGTGTACTCAGAGGGGAAATTTGAGTGGTAGAGGGTTTGTGTTGGGAGGGGGGATTTTCTTTTGGGGGGGGGGGGGTGTTTGGGCTAGCCTAGCAGTAATGATTTGGGGTGTTTGTGCTAAAAGTAGAGATGGGGGGGATTTGTGTTGGGAGGGGGGATTTGAGGGGTTTATGGTAGAAGAGGTGATATGGTAGAGGGGGTAGAAGAATTGCGCTAGGAAGGGAGTGTCTTTTTTGGGGGGGGATTTGTGCTGGGGGGGGAGAGGATGTGTACTCAGAGGGGAAATTTGAATGGTAGAGGATTTGTGCTAGGAGGGGCGATTTTCTTTTTGGGGGGGCATTTGTGCTGGGGGTATTTAGAGGTTGGGGGAAGCAAAGGAGGAGGGATTTGTACTGGGAGGAGGGGAATTGGAGAGGAATTTATGCTTAGGGGTAAGCATGCAGATTTGGGGGGATTTGTACTCAGAGGGTGGCGGGGGGGATTTGCACTCAGAGGGGGGATTTGTACTCAGAGGGGGCAGGGGGATTTGTACTCAGAGGGGACGGGAGGATTTGTACTCAGAGGGGACGGGGGGATTTGTACTCAGAGGGGACGGGGGGATTTGTACTCAGAGGGGGCGGGGGGATTTGCACTCAGAGGGGGTGGGGGGGTTTGCACTCAGAGGGGGCGGGGTGTATTTGTACTCAGAGGGGGTGGGGGATTTGCACTCAGAGGGGGTGGGGGATTTGCACTCAGAGGGGGGCGGGGGATTTGCACTCAGAGGGGGGCGGGGGGATTTGCACTCAGAGGGGGGGGGGGGATTTGTACTCAGAGGGGGCGGGATTTGTACTCAGAGGGGGTGGGGGATTTGCACTCAGAGGGGGTGGGGGGATTTGCACTCAGAGGGGGGCGGGGGGATTTGCACTCAGAGGGGGCGGGATTTGTACTCAGAGGGGGCGGGATTTGTACTCAGAGGGGGCGGGGGGATTTGTACTCAGAGGGGGCGGGGGATTTGTACTCAGAGGGGGCGGGGGATTTGTACTCAGAGGGGGCGGGGGGATTTGTACTCAGAGGGGGTGGGGGGGTTTGCACTCACAGGGGGTGGGGGGGTTTGTACTCAGAGGGGCGGGGGGGTTTGTACTCAGAGGGGCGGGGGGGGTTTGTACTCAGAGGGGGTGGGGGATTTGCACTCAGAGGGGGTGGGGGGGATTTGTACTCAGAGGGGGCGGGGGGATTTGTACTCAGAGGGTGGCGGGATTTGCACTCAGAGGGGGCGGGGGGGATTTGTACTCAGAGGGGGGGGGGGGATTTGTACTCAGAGGGTGGCGGGATTTGCACTCAGAGGGGGTGGGGGGGATTTGTACTCAGAGGGGGTGGGGGGGATTTGTACTCAGAGGGGGGGGGGGGATTTGTACTCAGAGGGTGGCGGGATTTGCACTCAGAGGGGGCGGGGGGGATTTGTACTACGAAGGGGCAGGGGGATTATTACTCAGAGGGGGCGGGGGGGGGGATTTTTGCGTGTCCCCCCCGGGCTCTAGGTGACCTTGTCTCGGCACCGGCTGCAATGTATTCCATGTTTGGTTTTGGGTCCTGCCCTTCCCCGATGGCTCACCGACGTACGATTTGCCAACAAGGGGTTAAATCTCAGGGGGGGGAGGGATGGCGAGAAGCGGATCTGAGAGGGACGCTCCGCTTTTCCTCCGTCCGAAAAAAAGATGGCGGTTTGTGGTGGAGTCAAATTTCAGCAAAATATTTGGTGGAAAAAAAGAAATAAAGCGCAGAAAATAAAACGCAGAACCCGCAGCCGGTGATTTTCATCCTCCAACCAGATCTGGAGGGGAAGGCGAGTCGCCCGCGGCTGGTCCAGAAACAGGTGAAAGTCTTACAATTTCCTGCGGACAAAAGGGCAAAATATCGATTTCACCCCCCAGGCGGAGCCCCCCCCCTTCTTACCCCCCCTTCTTACCCCCCCCGGACTATTATAAGACGGTATCACCCGCCGGATCTGACCATTGTTGCCCAAATATAGACGGACACTTCTGTGGGAGCCGCTATAAATGTCGCCCTCCACAGCTGGAGGGGAGCCACAGCCTGCTGGAGGAGGTAAGAGAATTCCCTGCTTCTGTCTGCGTACATTCAGTGCTGTCAGCTGTGCGGAGCTCTCACCAGTCTCTGCTCCTGGAGCCATCATTTCATGCCAGATATTTCACCGGAAACTACCGGGTGAGGCGATGGGGGTTAGGCTGGCAGGAGACGAAAGCTGCTCAGCTCAGGTCATCAATAGTACATCTGTCCCCCGAATTTGACTTGTTTTTCGGCCCCTTCCAGTCCTTGTACAGTAGAGTTCAGACTGGGAGAATAAGCAGCACCAGGTGTGCTGCAGTGTAAGGAGCATGCTGGTAGGAGTAGAGAGCAGAGTGACAGCTGCTCCTCCTTTACCGTCCAATCATAGCTGGGGGGGACCTGTGTGTGTTACTGAACTGCTGCATATAATCAGGTCTTTGCTCTGCCATATGTGTATATAATATCTATATACAGTATCTCACAAAAGTAAGTACACCCCTCCCATTTCTGTAAATATTTTCTTCTATCTTTTCATGTGACAACACTGAAGAAATGACACTTGTCTACAATGTAAAGTAGTGAGTGTACAGCTTGTATAACAGTGTAAATTTTCTGTCCCCTCAAAATAACTCAACACACAGCCATTAATGTCTAAACCGCTGGCAACAAAAGTGAGTACACCCCTAAGTAAAAATGTCCAAATTGGGCCCAAAGTGTTAATATTTTGTGTGGCCGCCATTATTTTCCAGCACTAGACATGTGCACAACAAAAACATTTGTTTATTTTCATTTCGTTTTTTTTTCGTTTCCGAAAATGAGGTGCCATATTGATCTTTTTTTTTCGTTTCGTTTTTTTCGTTTCCGTTGATTCGTACATTCGTAAGAGTTATTTTTTCGTTGATTCGTTTTTTCGTTAGTTTAATTTTCGGACGCATTCGTATTTATTTGTACATTCGTAACATTCGTAAATTCGGAGCATAATTCATAATTTTATGTAATGTGTGCTATTATTACATTTTAATAATTTACGAATTGAAAAAAAAAAGTTCCGAATCGAAAAAAAAAAGTTACGAATCGAAAAAAAAAAGTTGCGAATCGAAAAAAAAAAAAAGTTACGAATCGAAAAAAAAGTTGCGAATCGGAAAAAAAGTTGCGAATCGAAAAAAAAAAAAGTTAAGAAAAAAAAAAAGTTACGAATCGAAAAAAAAATCGTTACAAATCGAAAAAAAAGTTACGAATCGAAAAAAAAAGTTACGAATCGGAAAAAAAGTTGCGAATCGAAAAAAAAAGTTACGAACGTACGAATTTTTTTGTTCAATAGAGACACGGAAAATTACAAATCAAAAAAAAAAAAAAAAAGTTACGAATCGAAAAAAAAAGTTACGAATCGGAAAAAAAGTTGCGAATCGAAAAAAAAAAGTTACGAACGTACGAATTTTTTTGTTCAATCCATTCGAAGCACGTTAAGCAGCACCATTGTAAGGGACACGGAAAATTACCAATTCAACAAAAAATAAAAAGTTACGAATGTACGAATTTTTTTCGTTCGTTTTTGTTTTTCGGATTTTCTTCATTAGAACATTTGTTGTTTCTAATTATTTTCTTTCGGATTTTCGTTGTTTTTCGGATTCGTTCGATTCAAATGATTCGTTCATTCGTACGAAAACGAATGAACGAAAATAACGAAAAAAAAAGAAAAACGAAAAAAAACGAAACGAATTGTACATGTCTATTCAGCACTGCCTTAACCCTCTTGGGCATGGAGGTCACCAGAGCTTCACAGGTTGCCACTGAAGTCCTCTTCCACTCCTCCATGATGACATCACAGAGCTGGTGGATGTTAGAGACCTTGTGTTCCTCCACCTTCCGTTTTGAGGATGCCCCACAGAAGATGCTCAATAGGGTTTAGGTCTGGAGACATGCTTGGCCAGTCCATCACCTTTACCCTCAGCTTCTTTAGCAAGGCAGTGGTCGCCTTGGAGGTGTGTTTGGGGTCGTTATCATGTTGGAATACTGCCCTGCGGCCCAGTCTCTGAAGGGAGGGGATCATGCTCTGCTTCAGTATGTCACAGTACATGTTGGCATTCATGGTTCCCTCAATGATCTGTAGCTCCCCAGTGCCGGCAGCACTCATGCAGCCCCAGACCATGACACTCCCACCACCATGCTTGACTGTAGACAAGACACACTTGTCTTTGTCCTCCTCACCTGGTTGCCCCCACACACGCTTGACACCATCTGACACCAAATAAGTTTATCTTGGTCTCATCAGACCACAGGACATGGTTCCAGTAATCCACGTCCTTAGTCTGCTTGTCTTCAGCAAACTGTTTGTGGGCTTTCTTGTGCATCATCTTTAGAAGAGGCTTCCTTCTGGGACGACAGCCATGCAGACCAATTTGATGCAGTGTGTGGCGTATGGTCTGAGCACTGATAGGCTGACCCCCCACCCCTACAACCTCTGCAGCAATGCTGGCAGCACTCATACGTCTATTTCCCAAAGACAATCTCCGGATATGACGCTGAGCATGTGACCTCAACTTCTTTGGTCGACCATGGCGAGGCCTGTTCTGAGTGGAACCTGTCCTGTTATACCGCTGTATGGTCTTGGCCACCGTTCTGCAGCTCAGTTTCAGGGTCTTGGCAATCTTCTTATAGCCTAGACTAGTGATGGTGAACCTTGGCACCCCACATGTTTTGGAACTACCCATGATGCTCTTGCACTCCGCAGTGTAGTTGAGCATCATGGGAAATGTAGTTCCAAAACATCCTGGGGTGCCAAGGTTCGCCATCACTGGCCTAGGCCATCTTTATGTAGAACAACAATTCTTATTTTCAGCTCCTCAGAGAGTTCTTTGCCATGAGGTGCCATGTTGAACTTCCAGTGACCAGTATGAGAGAGCGAGAGCGATAACACCAAATTTAACACACCTGCTCCCCATTCACCCCTGAGACCTTGTAACACTAACGAGTCACATGACACCGGGGAGGGAAAATGGCTAATTGGGCCCAATTTGGACATTTTCACTTAGGGGGTGTACTCACTTTTGTTGCAAGAGGTTTAGACATTAATGGCTGTGTGTTGAGTTATTTTGAGGGGGGCGGCAAATTTACACTGTTATACAAGCTGTACACTCACTACTTTACATTGTAGACAAGTGTCATTTCTTCAGTGTTGTCACATGGAAAGATAGAAGAAAAGATTTACAAAAATGTGAGGGGTGTACTTACTTTTGTGAGATACTGTGTATATATATAGCAGAGACCCTAGAGAATAAAATTACAATTGCTGCAATTATTTATGTCATATGGTATTTGCGCAGCGGTTTTTCAAATTTTGGTAGTGTGTCCCCTCCCACTGCTTCAGAAAACGCTCCAGCAGCTCATGAGCCGCTCGGAATGATTTCATGAGTGGCTAAAAAAAGATGGTACCGGGGTATGATATCTTCAGCCATAATCCTGGTAAAGCACTTTGAAGCCACAATGTATATATATATATATATTGCGGTCGGCTAGTGGTTCAAGTGGAACTAAAATCATGTAGTTTTGGACAGTGTGGAAGGATTAGACCCTCTGTCAGGTTTTTATTGCCATCTGTGTCCCCGCTGGGAAGATTCACCCTTTTCGTCCTGGTGTCTCTGGGACAGGAAATGATGAGAAATCCAAAATGTTACAGTTGCCAACAGAACAGGAAATAAAGGCAAATCTTCCAATGGGGACACCTGTTCTGGTGAAAACTGTCTAATGCCCCCGTACACACGGTCGGATTTTCTGAGGGAAAATGTCCTATCGGATAGACATGTGCACAATAGAAAAATTTTGTTTATTTTCGTTTTGTTTCTGTTGTTTTCCGTTGATTCGTAACGATTCGTAATTTTGTAAGTCATCGGTGTTCGTATTCGTAACGATTCGCATTTTCGTAAGAGTTATTTTTTCGTTGATTCGTTTTTCCGTTAGTTTAATTTTCGTTTATTCGAAATTCGGACGCATTCGTATTTATTCGTACATTCGTAACATTCGTAGATTCGTAATCGGAGCATAATTCATAATTTTATGTAATGTGTATGCTATTATTACATTGTAAGAGACACGGAAAATTACGAATCGAAAAAAAAAGTTACGAATGTACGAATTTTTTCGTTCAATCCATTCGAAGCACGTCAAGCAGCGCCATTGTAACGGACACGGAAAATTACCAATTTAACAACAAAAAAAAAAAGTTACGAATGTACGAATTTTTCCGTTCATTTTGATTTTCGTTGTTCCTGTTTTCGTTTTTCGGATTTTCTTCTTTCGTAGATTCGTTGTCTCCAATTAGTTTTTTTCGGATTTTCGTTGTTTTCGAATTCGTTCGATTCGACCGATTCATTATTCGTTAAAATTTTTAGCGAATCGTTCGTTCATTTGTACGATAACGAATGAACGAATATAACGAAAAAAAAAACGAAACGAATTGCACATGTCTATGGACTAATGCCCCGTACACACGGTCGGATTTTCCGACGGAAAATGTCCTATCGGACAATGTTGTCGGAAATTCTGACCGTGTGTGGGCTCCATCGGACTTTTATCCGTCTGAATTTCCGACGGAAAAAATTTGAGATCCTGCTCTCAAATTTTCTGACAACAAAGTCCTATCGGACTTTTTCCGATCGTGTGCAGCGAATTCCGACGGACAAAGTACCACGCATGCTCAGATCACATTACAAGACCAAAACTATTGGCTACTAGCCTCTACGTAGTCCCGTCGTACGCAACGAACGTCACCACGTTCAGGATGATCGGATTTTCCGACAACTTTGTCCGACCGTGTGTATGCAACACCAGTGTCGGACAAAATCCGTCTGAAAAAATCCAACGGATTTTGTGGTCGGAATTTCCGACTGTGTGTACGGGGCATTAGAGGGGATGCCTTTTAGATTGGGAGGATATCCTCACACTTCCAGCATCTGACTGCTGTGAGCTCATTGGTTGCTTTGCCTTATTAAATGACCCCAAAATATCACTTTATGATAAAATGGCACCAAATGGGAGAACTCTGCTCCAATCAGAATCGTTGCTCTTGGTTGTAATGTTGGAAATGGTTTCCCTGATGGACTCAGGTTAGACATGCTGGAAGGTTAATTGGCTTCTGTCTAAATTGGCCCCAGTATATGAATGTGAGTTGGGGGACCTTAGATTGGAAGCTCCTTGAGGGTAGGGACCGATGTGAATGTACAATTTATATGTAAAGCGCTGCGTAATTGACGGCGCTATATAAGTACCCTAAAATAATAATAATAATTATGTTTCTGATCTTGAAAGTGGGAGGGGCCAGTTTTATGCAAATCAGCAAATCTCTGAAGGGTTCTTCCTTGTCCCCCAGAATAATGTCTGTTCTTCACCATAAAGAAAAAGAAGAAGTCCTTCTATTGGCTCATGGGAGCAAAGGTTTATTTTGTCCCTGATTCAGACCCAGACTCAGTTATGGGTCGTGGTGAAGGAGGAGCGATGAATGATGGAGGAGGGAGAGGAGGAGGGGCTATGAATGATGGAGGAGGGAGAGGAGGAGGGGCTATGAATGATGGAGGAGGGAGAGGAGGAGGGGCTATGAATGATGGAGGAGGGAGAGGAGGAGGGGCTATGAATGATGGAGGTGGGAGAGGAGGAGGGGCTATGAATGATGGAGGAGGGAGAGGAGTAGGGGCTATGAATGATGGAGGAGGGAGAGGAGGAGGGGCTATGAATGATGGAGGAGGGAGAGGAGGAGGGGCTATGAATGATGGAGAAGGGAGAGGAGTAGGGGCTATGAATGATGGAGGAGGGAGAGGAGGAGGGGCTATGAATTATGGAGGAGGGAGAGGAGTAGGGGCTATGAATGATGGAGAGGAGTAGGGGCTATAAATGATGGAGGAGGGAGAGGAGGAGGGGCTATGAATGATGGAGGAGGGAGAGGAGGAGGGGCTATGAATGATGGAGGAGGGAGAGGAGTAGGGGCTATGAATGATGGAGGAGGGAGAGGAGGAGGGGCTATGAATGATGGAGGAGGGAGAGGAGTAGGGGCTATGAATGATGGAGGAGGGAGAGGAGTAGGGGCTATGAATGATGGAGGAGGGAGAGGAGTAGGGGCTTTGAATGATGGAGGAGGGAGAGGAGGAGGGGCTTTGAATGATGGAGGAGGGAGAGGAGGAGGAGCGATGAATGATGGAGGAGGGAGAGGAGGAGGGGCTATGAATGATGGAGGACGGAGAGGAGTAGGGGCTTTGAATGATGGAGGAGGGAGAGGAGGAGGGGCTTTGAATGATGGAGGAGGGAGAGGAGGAGGGGCTATGAATGATGGAGGAGGGAGAGGAGGAGGGGCTATGAATGATGGAGGAGGGAGAGAAGTAGGGGCTATGAATGATGGAGGAGGGAGAGGAGTAGGGGCTATGAATGATGGAGGAGGGAGAGGAGGAGGGGCTATGAATGATGGAGGAGGGAGAGGAGGAGGGGCTATGAATGATGGAGGAGGGAGAGGAGGAGGGGCTATGAATGATGGAGGAGGGAGAGGAGGAGGGGCTATGAATTATGGAGGAGGGAGAGGAGTAGGGGCTATGAATGATGGAGGAGGGAGAGGAGTAGGGGCTATAAATGATGGAGGAGGGAGAGGAGGAGGGGCTATGAATGATGGAGGAGGGAGAGGAGGAGGGGCTATGAATGATGGAAGAGGGAGAGGAGTAGGGGCTATGAATGATGGAGGAGGGAGAGGAGGAGGGGCTATGAATGATGGAGGAGGGAGAGGAGGAGGGGCTATGAATGATGGAGGAGGAGGGGCTATGAATGATGGAGGAGGGAGAGGAGGAGGGGCTATGAATGATGGAGGAGGGAGAGGAGGAGGGGCTATGAATGATAGAGGAGGGAGAGGAGTAGGGGCTATGAATGATGGAGGAGGGAGAGGAGGAGGGGCTATGAATGATGGAGGACGGAGAGGAGGAGGGGCTTTGAATGATGGAGGAGGGAGAGGAGGAGGGGCTTTGAATGATGGAGGAGGGAGAGGAGGAGGGGCTTTGAATGATGGAGGAGGGAGAGGAGTAGGGGCTATGAATGATGGAGGACGGAGAGGAGTAGGGGCTTTGAATGATGGAGGAGGGAGAGGAGGAGGGGCTTTGAATGATGGAGGAGGGAGAGGAGGAGGAGCGATGAATGATGGAGGAGGGAGAGGAGGAGGGGCTATGAATGATGGAGGACGGAGAGGAGTAGGGGCTTTGAATGATGGAGGAGGGAGAGGAGGAGGGGCTTTGAATGATGGAGGAGGGAGAGGAGGAGGGGCTTTGAATGATGGAGGAGGGAGAGGAGGAGGAGCGATGAATGATGGAGGAGGGAGAGGAGGAGGGGCTATGAATAAAAAAAGGGGGGAGGAGGCGCCACAATTAAAGCAGGAATGGGAGGAGGAGCCATGAATGAAGGAGAAGGGGAGAGATGATATGAATGATGAGTGAGGGGCAGGTGTAGGAGCCGGTAAAAAGGTATGAATGATGGAGGAGGGAGAGGAGTAAGATATATGAATGATGAAAGGGAGGGGGGGTGGCGCCATAAATAAAGCAGGAGGGAGAGGAGAGACCATGAAGGATGGCGCAGGGGGGGAGATGATATGAATGATGAGTGAGGGGCAGGGGGAGGAGCTGGTAAAAGGTATGAATGATGCAGGAGGGAGAGATGTAGGCGTTATGAATGATGGGGGAAGGAGAGGAGGAGGAGCTATGAAAGACAGAGGAAGGAGAGGAGGAGGGGCTATGAATGATGAAGGAGGAGCTATGAATGACGGAGCAGTGGGTAAAAGGTATGAATGATGGAGGAGGGAGAGGAGTGGGGCAATGAAAGATGAAGGAAAGAGAGGAGGAGCAGCTATGAATGATGAAGGAGGAGTTATGAATGATGGAGGAGCAGGTAAAAAGGTATGAATGATGGAGGAGGGAGAGAAGTAGGGTCTATGAATGATGGATGAGCGGGTAAAAGGAATGAATGATGGATGGTTGCTATAAATTGGTGCCATCTGTGTGGGTGACAATATGGGTGGAGTCTATAAATAGAAGAGATGTCAGGATGGAGTTTCTTCCAATAATGGGGTGTTGGTAGTAGAAGTGGAGTGTATCATCTGTGTCTGGATTGTCATTTGGCTTTTACCACTTAAATCCGCCTGGTGTCAGTATAAGGAGGAATAGTGCCCCATCATTGGTGTCAGTATAAGGAGGAATAGTGCCCCATTGGTGGTGTCAGTGGATGGAATAATGCCCCATCATTGGTATCAGTGGGAGGATTAGTGTCCCATCATTGATATCAGTGGGAGGAATAGTGCCCCATCATTGGTATCAGTGGGAGGATTAGTGCCCCATCATTGGTATCAATGGAAGAAATAATGCCCCATCATTGGTATCAGTGGGAGGAATAGTGCCCCATCATTGATATCAGTGGGAGGAATAGTGCCCCATCATTGGTATCAGTGGGAGGATTAGTGCCCCATCATCGATATCAGTGGGAGGAATAGTGCCCCGTCATTGGTATCAGTGGGAGGAATAGTGCCCCGTCATTGGTATCAGTGGAGGAATACTGCCCCATTGGTGGGGTCAGTGGAAGGAATAATGCCCTATTATTGGTATCAGTGGGAGAAATAGTGCCCCATCATTGATATCAGTGGGAGGAATAGTATCCCATCATTGGTGTCAGTGGGAGGATTAGTGCCCTATTGGTGGTGTCAGTGGAAGGAATAGTGCCCCATCATTGGTATAAGTGGGAGGAATAGTGCCCATCATTGGTATCAGTGGGAGGAATAGTGCCCCATCATTGGTATCAGTGGGAGGAATAGTGCCCCATCATTGATATCAGTGGGAGGAATAGTGCCCCATTATTGGTATCAGTGGGCGGATTAGTGCCCCATTATTGGTATCAGTGGGAGGAATAGTGCCCCATCATTGGTATCAGTGGAAGGAATAGTGCCCCATCATTGGTATCAGTGGAAGGAATAGTGCCCCATCATTCTCTGCAAAGTCAAGCAAGTCAAGCATTGACTAAGCTCTGGAGCAACTGTAAAGTGCACAGTCTATTTATCTTTAGTGAAGAGTGTTGGTGGAGAATTGTCAGCATAGCATTATAATAAGATCAGGTCACATTTGCACTGACACGTGATGATGATATTTCCTAGACAGGTGCGCCGTACTTATCTACAAAGTTTTGAAACTGAAACAAAAAAACATTTTTTTTTTTCTAAATTTTCAGTCTTTTTTTATTTGTTTAGCAGAAAATAAAAATCCCAGAGGTGATCAAATACCACCAAAAGAAATCTCTATGTGTGGGACCAAAATGATAAAAATGTCATTTGGGTACAGTGTTGTATGACTGCGCAATTGTCATTCAAAGTGCGACAGCTCTGAAAGCTCAAAATCGGTCTGGGCGGGAAGGTGTCTAAGTGCCCCCCCCCCCCCCGGTATTCAAGTGGTTAAAGTCCCAGTTTCTCGGGGGTATCTCCTTCTCCAGATTATTAGATATATTTGGTTGGGGCTCATTTTTAAGGGGATGACGCAGGAAAGGAGACGGAGGACGTGGAGGACAAGGTACAGCCTCACCTGCTTTTCGCTATTATCCTGGTAGACCCCCCCAAGTTCTGGAGGACGAGTCTACAGCTATCAGTAGGCGTAGTAATAGAATTGATACACTAGATGGCGCTCAAACACAAGGAATTGTCTTTCATAGACTGTAAATTCAGTAGATGGTGATCGATGGCTGCTGAGCTCCACCATCATCTCCCATAAGGACCCTTTCGATCAGTTTTTCATTTAAAATAATCATGAAAAATGCATCCATTTAAAACCTATTAAAAAATATTCACACCGGTCACTTAAAGCTAGTTATTAGGCAAAGGAGAGATCCGTGTGAAAAACGAGACATATTTTTAATGCATTTTTCAGGCACTCCCAGTGAAATCTATAGGGGTCAATAACAATCGACCCTGCCCCCCCCCCCCCAAAGAAGCTGTTTTATTTTTTTGAGTGACAATCTTCAAGTGACGCTCAGGTGTGAACGGACGCTATTGGATATAATGTGAATCTTGAGCGTTGAAGCGATTCGGGAAATGTGCTTCAAATCGCTCAGGTGTGAATGGGGTCTACAGCAGCAGATTCTCATTGGTCGGGGTCACAAAACAAGGACTGACATGACACCATAGCTGTGTGCAGCCTATTGCATTAGGGTGTGCACCCCAAAGCTCAAACACACATGCATGTGTGTATGTGTGTTTATATATAGGACAGGAATGATCCAAATCAGGGACAGTCCCTTGAAATCAGGGACAGTTGGGAGCTATGGCATAACTACAGAGCATCTCCCCTTTCCCTCTTCTCTGTGGTTGGGGGAGGTGTAGTGTAGTCCCTGGAGCTAGCTGGGAACAATGTAACTGATAAGAGTGCAGCACAGGCAGAGAGCACAGGAAGTTATCAGCTCACAAGATCTCTGGCAGGATCAACGGGTATTTTTTCGCACTTACGGAACAGATATAACAAAACGCTCACAATGGTATATTTAACTGATCAATAGCGATCTAATAAGAGATAGACATGTGCAATTCGTTTCGTTTTAATTCGTTTTCCGTTAAAATTCGTTTTCTGTTAAAATTCGTTATATTCGTTCATTCGTTATCGTACGAAATGAATGTTCGAATCGAACGAATATGAAAAACAACGAAAATCCGAAATAACCAAATTAGAAACAACGAAACTACGAAAGAAGAAAATCCGAAAAACGAAAACAGGAACAACGAAAATCAAAATGAACGAAAAAATTCGAATGGATTGACTGAAAAAATTCTTACATTCGTAACTTTTTTTTTGTTGTTGAATTGGTAATTTTCCGTGTCCCTTACAATGGCGCTGCTTAACGTGCTTCGAATGGATTGAACGAAAAAATTCGTACATTCGTAACTTTTTTTTTCGATTCGTAATTTTCCGTGTCTCTTACAATGTAATAATAGCATACACATTACATAAAATTATGAATTATGCTTCGATTACGAATCTACGAAAACAATGTTACGAAAGTACGAATAAATCAATCTAACGAAAGTACGAATGTAACTAAATCTACGAAAATACGAATGCGTCCGAATTTCGAATAAACGAAAATGAAACTAACGGAAAAACGAATCAATGAAAAAATAACTCTTATGAAAATAGGAATCGTTACAAATACGAACACCGACGACTTACGAATTTACGAATCGTTACGAATCAACGGAAACGAACAGAAACGAAACGAAAATAAACAAATTTTTCTATTGTGCACATGTCTAATAAGAGATCATGGTTGGGGTTTATATACACTTTAAAGGGGAACTCTGATTGAAAGAAAGTAATGCCGTCCACATTCCGCTAGTAAATGTCCTGTAGTCTGGTGGCCCTGTATGAAGGTCCCTGGCCGGCTCATTATAATTCCAATAATAAGGCCCAAAGTATGGAAAGCTTCGCAGAATTATCCTCTACTAAATGCTGTGCAAGCTGCCACATGCCGGGCCCTGTGCTATGAGAGGCCATGCATGCTTACCGGCTGTGCCAGGGGGTCTCGTCCCCCCTCCCTGGCTGGCAGAGGCCTGTAGGGAAGGGGGTGAGAGCCAACCACCTGCTCAGTGCTGAGCCCAGATCATCCGAGGCTTAGTTACCCCGAGCCGTCCTAATGAAACGCATCCCGCCATGTCCACCCAGAGTCACAAATACTTCGGGGGTAGTGCGATGGGGGATCGCTGGGAGAAACCGATAAGTAAAGACTATTTTAACCTTCAAAGCTTTCATTAATTGAGTGCTATTGTGATTTATACAGACGCTACCTTAATGGTGACTCTAACTGGTCAGCAAACATGCAAAGATTTTATATCTTAGCTCCTCAATGCCCCCCCTTAACTTAGGATGAGTCTGAGCCAGGAAAGAAGATTGGCTCCCATGATCCAACAGGAGCCTCCTGTGTTCTATGTGCCATGTGTTGTCATTCAGGAGGGCACTTAGTCTGTAAGGGTAGCAGGCACTACACTGCATTATATCTGTGCTTCTAATAGGACATTGGGTTTTGGTACCAGAATATCTGGTTTCTTTATTATAAAAATACAAAATCCTGATTTCTAACTGAAATGATATCCTACTTTAATATGGACCTGTCACCTACAGTAAATGGAAGCTTTCCATGTCTGGGGTCATGATAACATGAATCAAAATGTGGCTCAGCTCTGGACCCTGAACAGTGGAAAGGCCTCATTCATTATTACACACATTCCTTTATAACAACCTCAATAATTGTAAGACATCAGATTACATTTCTTTTTATTCTTAGTTCATTTATTCTCTCAGAAAACTTCAATCACTCACCAGTACTGATCACCAATAGTTATAATCAATACTAATGACTGATACTAATCATCATCACTAACCACTAATACTAATCAATATAACAAAACACCAATAATATCACCAATACTAATCATCAATACTAACACCAATACTAATCAGTATAACAAAACACCAATAATATCACCAATACCAAACACCAATAGTAATCATCAATACCAATACCAATACTAGTCAGTATAACAAAACATCAATAATATCACCAATACTAATCATCAATAATAAAAGCAATACTTATCAGTATAACAAAACGCCAATAATATCACCAACAGTAATCATCAATACTAACACCAATACTAATCAGTATAACAAAACACCAATATTATCACCAATACTAATCATCAATAATAACACCAATACTAATCAGTATAACAAAACATCAATAATATCACCAATACTAATCAGCATGACCATACACCAATAATATCACCAATAGTAATCAATACTAATACCAACACTAATCAGTATAACAAAACATCAATGATATCACCAATACTAATCATCAATAATAAAAGCAATATTATCAGTATAACAAAACACCAATAATATCACCAACAGTAATCATCAATCCTAACACCAATACTAATCAGTATAACAAAACACCAATATTATCACCAATACTAATTATCAATAATAACACCAATACTAATCAGTATAACAAAACACCAATAATATCACCAATACCAATCACCAATACTAATCAGCATGACCATACACCAATAATATCACCAATAGTAATCATAATTAATACCAACACTAATCAGTATAACAAAACATCAATAATATCACCAATACTAATCGTCAATAATAAAACCAATACTTATCAGTATAAAAAAAACAACAATAATATCACCAATGCAAATCGCCAATACTAATCAACATGACCAAACACCAATAATATCACTGATACTGACCAACATTACTAAACACTAATAATATAATCGATAATATAATATAATCAATTACTAATAAACGTTACCAAACACCAAAAATATCACTAGTTCTAATCAATATTACAAAGCAACAGCAAAATCACCAATACTATTAACAATACTAATCAGCATTACAAAACACCAATAATATCACCAATACCAAACACCAATAATATCACCAATACCAAACACCAATAATATCACCAATGCCAAACACCAATAATATCACCAATACCAAACACCAATAATATCACCAATACCAAACAAACACCAATAATATCACCAATGCCAAACACCAATAATATCACCAATAGTAATCATCAATACTAATCAGCATTACAAAACAACAATAATATCACCAATAGTAATCATCAATACTAACACCAATACTAATCAGTATAACAAAACACCAATAATATCACCAATACTAATCACCAATACTAACCAACATTACCAAACAGTAATGATATAATCAATAATATAATATAATCAATTACTAATAAACATTACCAA
>CM053037.1:182152116-182362116 GCA_028564925.1 Lithobates sylvaticus
GGGCCACCCTCCAGGTCTCCCCTACCGTAGGGTGTTTTGTCACTTGCTCTGGGTAGCCTTTCTGGCACCAGGGCAACCCCTGGAGGTCCATCCCTGTCAGGCGTTGTTCAATTAGGATCCATTGCTTAAGTGGTCCATGGCGGTACCAGTCAACTATCCTTGTCAAATGGCAGGCTGCATGGTATAGGGAAACGTCTGGAAAGGCCATTCCCCCTACCAGTTTAGGTAGTCGCAGGATGGACTGGGCCAGTCTCGGAGATTTGCCCGCACCAAGTGAATCTGATGAGTGTCCGATTAATGGCTCTGAGGAAGCTTTCGGGATCTTAATTGGGAGGGCTTGTAGGTAGTACAAAATGCGGGGCATAACGTTCATCTTTATTATACTGCACCTTCCGAACCATGAAAACATGCCGGTGTGCCACTTCTGCAAGTCTTTTTTAATGTTCTGCAAGAGAGGGGGGAAGTTAAGGGAGAATATGTTTTCTATTTTGTTGGGCAAGCGGATCCCTAGGTACTTTATATGGGAGCTCGCCCACTTAAATGGGAAATCCGCTTTTAGCAGAGCGCAGGAGGAGTTGGGCATAGAAACGTTCAGGGCTTCCGATTTCTGGAAGTTGACCTTAAAGAAGGACAGTTTTCCATACTGTTCTAGTTCCGCCATTAAGTTGGGCACCGAGATTAGGGGATTGGACAAAAAAAAGAGCAGGTCATCTGCAAAGGCCGCTATTTTGGGTGAGAGGGAGTCTCCCAGCTTGATGCCAGTGATGTTGGGGTTATTCCGAACTGTGAGTAAGAAAGGTTCCAGGGAAAGGATAAAGATCAGGGGAGACAGCGGGCAGCCCTGTCTTGTTCCGTTGGATATGCTGAAGGCGGATGACAGCTGTCCATTGACCTTGACCCGGGCGGAAGGCCGGGAGTAGATGGCCTGGACCCACTGCAACATCCTCTGTCCCAGGCCTATATGACTGAGGGTCTCTAATATAAAAGGCCAATGGACCCTGTCAAACGCCTTCTCAGCGTCGGTGGAAAGCAGCACCAACGGGATTCCCTTCATTTGGGCCGCATGGATGAGGTTGATTGCCTTGGTGGTGTTGTCCCTGGCCTCTCTAGAGGCCACGAAGCCAACCTGATCCAAGTGAACCAGTTCCGGGATCCACTCTGACAACCTGTTTGCTAGGGCCTTAGTGAAGATCTTCAGATCCACATTAAGGAGAGAGATCGGTCTGTAGTTTTGACATAGCAGGGGGTCCTTATCCTCTTTTGGTATGACTGAAATGAAAGCCCTTAGTGTGTCCTCTGGTGGAACCTCTCCCATCCCCGCCTCGTTGTACGCCGCCAGAAAGTGGGGCATCAGTATGTCACCAAAGGTTTTATAGTATCCCAGCGAGTAGCCGTCGGGTCCCGGAACCTTCCCCTTTTGCATTCCGGCAATGGCCAGTGCTATTTCCTCCCCCGATAGTGGTTTTTCTAAATTATTTAATGCTTCTTCTGGGAGCCTGGCGAGACCCGACTTTTGAATGTAAGCCCTTATGGCCGCTCTCTCTAGGGATTTCCCCCTATCCGATTGCTGCCGAGGTAAGTTGTATAGGGAAGAGTAGTATTTACAAAACTGGTCGGCAATCTCTTCCGTGGTGTGTACCCTAGTCCCCCCCTCCTTCCTGAGTTCCGGGATGAAGGCTTGGGCCCTTTGGGCCCTCAATGCCCTCGCCAGAAGCTTACCACATTTGTTACTATGTTCATAGAAAGTACGTTTACATTTTGCAATAATCTCCTTTGCTCTGAACATAGCTAGCTCTCTCAGTTGGTTCCTCAGGCTTGTCAGTTCTTGTAGGACCTGCCTTGCCATTGACTGTTTGTGTAGGCTCTCTAGTGACCGGATCTTACCTAGGAGGTCTTCTGTCTCCTTGGCTCTGGCTTTCTTCATGCGTGTGCCTATTTTTATGAGGACGCCCCTAATGGTACATTTGTGGGCTTCCCAGATTGTCAGTGGAGTGCACCCAGAGTTTGCGTTAGAATTAAAGAAGTTCCTCATCTCCCTAGAGATTTCTCCCACTACCTCTGGAGTCTGGATCAGGGTTTCGTTCAGCCTCCATTGCCACTGCCTCTGTCCGGGTTCTAGGATGTCTACGTCAATAAAGACCGGTGCATGATCTGAGAGCGCAATGGAGCCTATGGTGGCCGACCGGACCCTTGACAACAAGGACTGATGCAGCATTATGAGGTCTATTCTCGTGTATGAATTGTGTGGGTGGGAGTAGAAAGAGTAGTCTCTCTGGGTTGGATTCAGTACTCTCCACACGTCTACTAGGTGGAATGAGTGGAGGTTTTTCTTCAGGCGTTTAAGTGCGGAAAAGGAAATTTGTGAAGTCTGTCTGGAAGAGTCTAGTTGGGGGTCAAGCGTTAAGTTCAGGTCTCCCCCTAGGATCACTTCCCCTTCAGCGAATTCCTGCAGTCTTGTCAATGCGGATTCGAGGAATCCTATCTGACCCGTGTTGAGGAGGTATAGATTGGCCAATGTTACTACTCTACCACCCAACGTTCCCTTAACTAACAGGACTCTTCCCTTCCCATCCTCCCACTGGTCACGCAGCTTCCACGGTGTTGTGGCTCGGATTAAAATACTGACTCCCTTGGATTTGGACTCATCGGAGCAGCCATGGAATACAGTTGGGAAATATCGATCGTGGAATTTAGGTATTTTGTCGGCTCTGAAGTGGGTTTCTTGGACAAAGCAGATATGAGCTTTGGAGCGTCTCAAGCTGGATAAGACTAGTGAGCGCTTCTCAGGAGTATTCAGGCCCTTTATGTTCCATGACATTATTCTAAGGGGATATGTGGACCCCATGGTCCGCGTCGGGCTGGAGGAAGAGAGCGCGAGAGAAAGAGGGAGAAAAGAGAAGAATGAGAGGTGGAGGAAAAAAAAAAAAAAAGGGGGGAGAAAAAGGGAGAAGGGGCAAGATAGGTAAGTAACCGAGGGGGGAGTATTAGTATGGAGGGGATGAAGTTTGAGGAGGGTGTTGGGGGTGGGGGGGGGTTAGGTCTGGGGAAAGGAAGGAGGGATGAGGGAATTAGGGGTGTTCCCAAATTTGGGAGCCCCTATTACTAAGGCGCACTCTGCGCTTTTGAGACCAAGTCTCAAACCACCCTTAAGGCCCTCTAAAGACAGGGCCCCAGCGGGGCGGGTTCCTATGTGGGTGAGTGACTGGACACTACGGGAGCCCAATACTCCCCAACCAGACCCAGCACACCTAATGAGATCAACTTAAAGCGTAGCTTCAGCAAAAACAGCCATAAACATAAACATTTTAAAGCTCTAGAACTTTTAACCGCATCAGATTTGAGGGTCTTCCCCCGCTCCCCCCCCCCTCCACTGGGTATCTTGTTACTGAACCTGGGGGGGTATTCCCAAATCCTCCCCCATCGGTACTGGAGGGTAGTAGAGGGGTGAGCAGCGGGCGGAGACCCTTCAGAGAATCAGAGACACATAGCACATCAATGACAGTCCCGGGCACATATGTTATTATATTGTTGAGACTGACTAACTTTAAAAAAAAAGAAAAAAAAAAAAAAAAAACACAACAGAAAGCCTTGCTGACTTGCATATTATCCAGCTTCTCCCCTAGCAGAAGACGAGCCCCCCCCCTCCCCAGGCTCTGTTGCTCCTGCCGTATCCGGACACCCCCAACACACCACGGGATACTCCCCTGGGCGGCCACCAACCAGTCAAATCGTTGATCATGGGTTTGCACAAGCGGCTGGGGCCTGTATAATGTTCGCCTCCATTTACCTTCCCCAGTGTCCCGGGGCGTCCGGCTCCGGCTCCACAACCTAAAACACTTCACAATCCCCGCAACCCCCTCACCCCCCCCCCCCGAAGACCCCCCCGGCATGATCGGGATAGTAAAATAATAACCACATTTCCGTTGGCATGCTGTACCACATAAGATGAACCTGTGTACCCACCAGTCAGTTTGTTATAGAACACGGAGTCCACTCCACTCCCCCCCTTGTTGGATGTCCGGAGTTCCAGCAGCCAAATGGCCACCCCAGCCCCCTAAACCTCCCCTCTGGGGAAGCTCTTCCGACCGGAGCAGGAATCAACCAAAAACTTCAGGGGGTGGGAGTGTTAATTCTGATGGCGGGGTACCCGCTGAATGTCCAGCCTTGGAAGCATGCTCGCTGTGTTCCAGGGGCAGGATGGGGAGCGGGGGGTGCAGGGAAAGCACTACCCTCCGCCGAGGGGGGGTGGCAGCAAGGGAGGTCTACAGGGGTAAAAACTCCAAATGGCCTGGGCAAAAACTTGTCAGCTAAGCTTTAAAAAAAGAAAAACGAGAAAAGGGAAAAGAAAAAAATAACCTGTCCAGTCTCGCCATTAAGCTGTGTCCCGAGCCCATCACTCACGTGCTTTCATATGTTGCCTCACGGCTCCGGTTCCCCCCTCCCGATTGGAGTGGGTTCCCTCTGTCGCCGTCTCGCTGATCTCCTTGGAAGGCCTCTAGCATTCCCCTGGAATGCCGGACGCGGTTCTCTGTAGGAAAGCGGGCTCAGCCAGTCTCGTATCGGGAACGGCTCCATCCCCAAGAACTGGAACAAATCAGGCAGATCAGCATGCCGCCGGAGCGTGAAGGATGTGTTGCCTCTCCGGATGGTGAGTTGGAGGGGGAATCCCCAGCGATACGGCAGCTCCGCTCCACACAGGCGCTCCAGTAGGGGCTTCAGCATGGCTCTTCTGATGAGCGTGGCACGGGATACATCCGGGTATATGGATATTTGCGCGCCGTCGAAGTCTACTGGTCCCTGGAGTCTGGCCGCTCTGAGGATTAACTCCTTGTGGCTGTAGCGGTGTAGGCGGCATAGAACATCTCTTGGACGGTCTGCCTCCGTGGGTCTCGGGCCTAGCGTCCTATGGACTCTGTCGATTTCCAGCACCGCGGGACAGTCTTGTGCCAGCAGTTTTTGGGCGATCGCCCGCACTGTTTCTTCCAGGTTCTCCGCTTCTGTGGCTTCGGGCAGGCCCCGGAACCTCAGATTTTGGCGGCGGCTGCGGTTCTCGAGGTCTTCAGCGTGCAGTTGTACCTCCGCTAACTGCTCCTGGTGCCTCTGTTGTTCCTTCTCCAGGAGCGCGACCCGGGATTCTAGGGACCCCACTGTGGCTTCTTCCCTGGTCAGTCTTTCGTCAATATCCTGCACCTCGGTGCGGATCTCTTGGAGGTCCCGTCTATGCTGCTCCTCCACCCGCTGAACCAGTGCCTCCATGTCCGCCTTAGTGGGGAGAGCTTCCATGTCAGCTTTTGTGGGAAGGGCCCGTAGCAGCGCCCGAATGTCCGTGTCATCCCCCAGTTGTTGCGAGGGGGTCTGGCTGAGCGGCTGCGGGTTCAATAGTGCTGGTAATCCATATAAGAACTGTGAGCCCGAGGCTTGTGGAGACGCCATGGCGTTCACGGAGAGGGACTCCCCACGTGTCTGGTCTGTCTTGGCTCTTTCCTTAAGAAATCTACCGATCTGAGCGGCTGGGATAGGTTTGGCAAGTCCCTTGTTCTTCCCTTTCTTGCGGTAGCTCATTGCAAGACAAAAATAAGCTGTTTTTCTGGCCTAATGGCTGTGCTTGCTGGGTCTAGCAGAGGGAGCTCAGGCACCTTGCGACTTCAACCCGCCATGTCCAGGCCACGCCCCCCCCAATAATTTTTTGACAATATATACAGTACATATATATATATATGATTACTATAGAGCAGGGATATGCAATTAGCGGACCTCCAGCTGTTGCAGAACTACAAGTCCCATGAGGCATAGCAAGACTCTGACAGCCACAAGCGTGACACCCAGAGGCAGAGGAATGATGGGACTTGTAGTTTTGCAACACCCAGAGGTCCACTAATTGCAGATCCCTGATTTAGAGCAACAGCAACACAAATAATAAATACAAAAAATGCAATGGAAAAAAAACCCCTCAAAGAACACAAAAATAAATAAAGTCAACTTCCCAGATAGACCAAGCTCCTCCCCCTCCCTCCCCTCATTGAAGGATTAGATTTCAGTGACGGCTGGTGGTAATTTTTTTTTGGGGGGGGGAGGCAAACAGTGCACATGCCGATCCCCCCCCCCCGTTCGGGTCGGTCGGTGCACTGACCCCATCCATGGCGGGCAATCACGGGCGGCTTCCCTGGCTCTCCTCCGCTTTTTTCAAAATTGTCGCTCTATTTTTGTTTATAGCGCAAAAAATAAAAACCGCAGAGGCGATCAAACACCACCAAAAGAAAGCTCTATTTGTGGGGAAAAAAGGACGCCAATTTTGTTTGGGAGCCACGTCGCACGACCGCGCAATTGTCAGTTAAAGCGGCGCAGTCCCAAATCGCAAAAAAGGGGCCCGGTCCTTTGGCTGCAAATTGGTCCGGGGCTGAAGTGGTTAATGAGCAAAAGTAAACATTTCCTCTTTCGGTAAAATGTTGCAATAAAATCTATTTTTCGGCAAAAGCACTCGGCTCCTCCCTGTCTACTCCCTTATTGATAAAGTCAGAATTCCTCATAAGATAGATGAACTATAGAAATTGTTTAGCGTTTCGCTGGTCTGCTGGTTGTGTTTCATCTACTTGCCTGGCCCCCGTCCCAAAACCAGAGGAGATTAATGGGAATATTTTTGTGTTAGACTTCTGTGCCCAGGGTTGGCACTGTGTGTGGCAGTTGTATTAATACTGAGATTAGCACCATTCTGAACATGTTAGTAGCAAGGAGGCAGATGGCACCAGAAAGGTAATGCGAGAGATTTGTGTACAGATTTTCTTGCAGGACTCGGAATATTCCTTGGCAGAGAGAGATGCGTTATATATAAGAAGTAGACATGTGCACAATAGAAAAATGTGTTTATTTTCGTTTCGTTTCTTTAGTTTCCGTTGATTCGTAACGATTCGTAAATTCGTAAGTCGTCGGTGTTCGTATTCGTAACGATTCGTATTTTCGTAAGAGTTCTTTTTTCATTGATTCGTTTTTCCGTTAGTTTAATTTTCGTTTATTCGAAATTCGGACGCATTCGTATTTTCGTAGATTTCGTTACATTCGTACTTTCGTAAGATTGATTTATTCGTACTTTCGTAACATTGTTTTCGTAGATTCGTAATCGGAGCATAATTCATAATGTTATGTAATGTGTATGCTATTATTACATTTTAAGAGACACGGAAAATTACGAATCGAAAAAAAAAGTTACGCATGTACAAATTTTTTCGTTCAATCCATTCGAAGCACGTTAAGCAGCGCCATTGTAAGGGACACGGAAAATTACCAATTCAACAAAAAAAAAAAGTTAATGGGTGGGGCGAGAAGACACGGAAAATTACCAATTCAACAAAAAAAAAAAAAGTTAATGGGTGGGGCGAGAAGAATGGGTGGGGCGAGCGGGGGGAAACCTCTGATAGCCCGCAGCTCGCCATTCTTCAGTCACAGCACTGCCAAGTTCTCTGCTGGACTGAGCAGAGAAAAGATCCCAAATTCACACTACACTTGACAGCACCTTAATGGTGTCACCCCACTGGTGGGTGGCACCCAAGTGCGGCACCTCGATAGAGACACAACTGTGCTGAATTTAAGATCCGATCCCTGATTCCAGGGGGGGGGCACTTGACCCCCCTTGCCCCTACCTGCGGACGCCTAAGGCTGGATGGATGTCTGATGAACAGCAAGCAGTGCTAGGCCCTTCTCATCCGGGTTGCAATGTTGTACCAAGCGTGGTGGGCCACGACCTCGCTCTCCATGCATGGAGAGGTCCGTCACGCATCAGGCCCAGGAGGAAGGGAGCTTGGGAGCGGGTCTCTGGCTTCTTTTATAGCTGGTCCCAGCAATCTCCCCGGCGGTAGCAAAGATCCCCGGGATATGTAGTCCAGGTGTATAGTCATGCGGAGCAGTTGCCGTCCTGAGGAACTACTCATCCCACAATCCCTTAAGTTTGGCTCACAAATATGATGTCAGTTAGCAACGCTAGGCACTAGAGGGACATGCGATATATAGAAACACCGGAGGATCACTGTACTTTGCAATTGTAGTCCATTGCTACAGTTTGACCGGTTTGGGGTGGAGGAACTCTAGCAGCCTGTGCAGAGCCCTGACTCTAACCCTACTGAACACCGTTGTCATGAATTGGAATGCCAATTGTGAGACAGATCATCTCATCCAACATCAGTACCTGCCATTAGAAATGGGCACAGGCTCCTACAGACACCCTGTAAAATCTTGAGGAAAGCCTTCCAAGAAGAGTGGAGGATGCCCAGGGCTGGTGCAAAGATTTTTGACACCCTAGGCGAAACCTAATCTTGCCGCCCCCCTTGACTCCACAACTGCCCTGCCTTTTCCCTGCCCATGTAAACCCCACCTTTTTAACGAAGCACCCATCAATGCAGCCTACCAGCGCCCATCAATACAGCCTACCAGCGCCCATCATAACAGCCTACTAGTGCCCATCAATGCAGCCTACCAGCGCACCATCAATGCAGCCTACCAGCGCCCATCAATGCAGCCTACCAGCGCCCATCAATGCAGCCTACCAGCGCCAATCAAATGTAGCCCATCAAATGCAGCCCACCAGCGCCCATCAAATGCAGCCTCACCAGGACCCATCAAATGCAGCCTACCAGTGCCCATCAATGAATGTTTGCTTGCTTCCATTCATTCAGGAGTCGGGACACAGACACAGTCCTTCACCGCCGCTGCGCCTCTGACACTATCTGCGAACAGAGGGGTGGCTGCCTGCTGATGCTGAGACTTAGTTTCTTGCTGCAGAGAGAAGAGAGTAGAAAAACCAGTGGCCAGGCGCCCCCTAGGCAGCATGGCGCCCTAGGCGGCTGCCTAGTTTGCCTAGTGGTAGCACCGGCCCTGAGGATGCCACATGCACAAAGGCAGGGAAACTCCACATTAATGGCCATGGTTTTGGAATGGGATGTCCAACAGGCTCATATACTGTAGGTATAAACTTCACTAGAAGCTTATTAGAGTCACTATGGTGACACTAAACGACTCTGATGACAGTACGTAAAACAAAAAAATAAGAAATAAAAGAAAAAAAAATATAAAAAAAAAAAAAAATGTATAAAAAAAATGGAATAAAAAATTATTATATATTTTTTTTCACATGCTGTATCCCTTATCACCACCACAACAGTCATACAATGATGCTGTACTGCACTGATGGCAGTATGTAATAATAATAAAAAAAAAAAAACACACACACATTTTATTTAATTGCTTCATTTTCCAATAAAAAAAATTTAAAATTAAAAAAATACATAAACCTTGGACTGTCTACTTTCCAAAAATGGGTAATTTGGGGGGTAATTGTACTGTTCTGGCATTTTAAGGATCTCATCAGGATTGATGAATTTTGTAATATATTTATATATACCATGTTTGTAGACGCTATAACTTTCACACACACACCATTTAATATCCTTCTTTTGTTTATTTTTTACAAAAGACATGTAGAAGAATACATGTTGGCCAAACATTATGAAAAAAATTGATTTTATTGGATATATTTTATAACAGAAAGTAAAAAATATCGTTAGTTTTTTTCAAAAAAATTATTTAACCACCTCAGTACAGTGCATTTTCACCCCCTTCCTGACCGAGCCATTTTTCAGCTTTCAGCGCTGACGCACTTTGAATGACAATTGCGCGGTCATACGACACTGTACCAAAATGAAATTGTTATCATTTTTTCCCCACAAATAGAGCTTTCTTTTGGTGGTATTTGATCACCTCTGCGTTTTTTATTTTTTGCGCAATAAACAAAAGAAGAGCGACAAATTTAAAAAAAAAAACAATATTTTTTACTTTTTGCTATACTAAATATCCCCAAAAAATATATAAAAAAACATTTTTTTTTTCCTCAGTTTAGGCCGATACGTATTCTTCTACATATTTTTGGTAAAAAAAAAATCGCAATTAGCGATTATTGATTAGTTTGCGCAAAAGTTATAGCGTTTACAAAATAGGGGATAGTTTTATAGCATTTTTATTAATATTTTTTTTTTTACTAGTAATGGCGGTGATCAGCGATTTTTATTGTGACTGCGACATTATGGCGGACACATCGGACATTTTTGACACATTTTTGGCACCATTGTCAGTTATACAGCAATCAATGCTATTTAAATGCATTGATTCCTGTATAAATGACACTAGCAGTGAAGGGGTTAACCACTAGGGGGCGGGGAGGGGTTAATTATGTTCCCTGGGAGTGATTCTTACTGTGGGGGGAGGGGACTCACAAGGGGAGGAGACCGATCAGTGTTTCTCTGTACAGAGAACACACCATCGGCTCCTCTCCTCTGACAGGACCGTTGATCTGTGTGTTTACACACACAGATCCACGGTCCCGCTGTGTTACCGGGCAATCGCGGGTGCCCAGCGGACATCGTGGGCCGCTGGGCACGCGCATCGGGTGCCCAGAGACACGGTGAGAGAGCGCGCGCGCTCCCGGTGGCGCGCGTGCGCTCCCTGGAGTGCACAGAAGGGGAGGACGTCATATGACGCCCTCCCACGCTAAGAGCTGCGCCGCCTGGCCGTCATTTGACAGCCGGCGGTCGCAAGGAGGTTAAATTTCTTTTTTCAATTAATTTGCATACAGTGTTGCATGACCGCTTAATTGACAGTTAAAGTAGCACAGTGCTGAATAGCAGAAAATGCCCTGGTCATGACGGGGGTAAAACCCTCTGAAGGTCAAGTGGTTAATGGACACAAAAATCCATTTATGGTCCAGTGTATGGCTGACCTTCTCCCTCAACAGAGGGAGAGCTGAACCAGGGAAGGTCACTACCATCATCTGCTGTTCTTATCGGTTAAGCTTAGTAAAGTGAATCTTTCTCATCTTGCAGGTAAATTGCCGCCATGTGTGCAGATATGACCGTGTTTGGGGAGGCTGCGCAGTATCTACGTAAGTCTGAGAAGGAGCGGATTGAGGCCCAGAATCAGCCCTTCGATGCCAAGACCTTTGTGTACGTGGCGGACAATAAAGATCTTTATGTGAAGGGGGTCATACAGAACAAAGATGGAAAAGGTGTCACCGTGCAAGCCGAAAGTGGAAGCGTAAGTACTGAGCTCTGTACAAAATTCGACATTTACTATTATAAATTGAAATATTTAATATTTATACTTTGTTTTCTGTGATTATTGAAACAAAAATCTTCAGAGATTAATTCAATTCTGCTCAATATTGGACAGAGGAGGTGGAGTAACAGTAGGGTTCCAGGTGAATGCTCGTAATCCAAGGTACTCGCATATCAAAGTTTCCCCTTTGAAGTCAATGGAAATGAAAATAATTAGTTCCGCATTGACTTCAATGGCATGCAATACCGCATAAGGCCAGAGGTGGGGGGCATCGGAGAGCCTTATAAATGGCTGGAAAGGCCTGAGGACACCTCGACTGACCTCGGCAAACCTCGGAAAGACTCCATTCCTGAGGTATGCCGAGGTCAGCCGTGCTGTCCTCGTGCCTTTCCGTGCATTTCCGAACGGCGGCGATCGGCGCCGCTCAGCTCCGGCGCCCCCCCCCCCCCCCCCACCTCAGGCCAAACGCGGTACTTCACACGTTTTGGTCTGTATTGTGCTTGTTTTGCGAGACAACACTCGCAAACCCAGTTATGATTTTTAAAAATACAGTGCTCGTATTGCGAAACACTCGTTAACCGCGTTACTCGCAATCCGAGGTTCCACTGTATTTGCATACATTCCAGCAATGACATTGGATAAACTAATATACAGTGGGGGAAATAATTATTTGATCCCCTGCAGATTATGTAAGTTTGCCCACTTACAAAGAAATTAATAGTCTATAATTTTTATCATGGGTGTATTTTAAATGATAGAGACAGAATATCAACCAAAAATCCAGAAAAAAAACACGATACAAATGTGATAAATGGAGTTGCAGTTCAGTGAGTAAAATAAGTATTTGATCCTTCACCAACCAACAATAATTCTGGCTCCCACAGACTGTCTACAGTAGGTGCTCATAAGGTAAACAGATTAGTCCTGTCAATTTAAGAAGGAGCTCCTAACGACAACTCGTTATGTGTATAAAAGACACCTGTCCACAGAATCTCTTTCCTCCATTCAAACCTCACCATCATGGGCAACACCAAAGAGCTGTCATTGGATGTCGGGGACAAGATTGTAGACCTGCACAAGGCTGGAATGGGCTACAAGACCATCAGCTGAATTGAAATAGATTGAACTCAGTTCTCAAGGCACATGTTGGTTGCCATCATCCCCAAAACGAATATGAAAAAGAAACCTCAAAAAGTGGGACTATACCGGCAACAAGGTAAACCATATAGGCTGCATATAGTAATTTTATAAATTTATTTTCAAAATACAAAAGCATATAAACATTGAAAAAATCCTTTAAAAACAATATGACAAGTGGTACAAAATGATATGCATATCTGAAGTAGGTGAAGGTGTAGAATTCCGACGCGTTTCCAAATGGCTGAAAGTATGCCTATCTTCCTCAGGGAATTATAGTCACCATCTACAGAATATCAAGACATGTCAATTATATAAAAAGAGAAAGGATTCCCCACCCCAAACCAACATAGGGTAGAGGATCATACATTACATGTAAGTATAAACAAATATTCAATACATATCTATAACATATTCTGAATAGTACACTTACATAGTCACATATTGCATCACATATATATAGCATTGCCTCCCATTTACTCTCCGAGAAGAAAAGACGTCCAAAAGTTGGCAAAGGATAAAGGCCACATTCCCATACTCTCTACAAGACGGTACAAGTAAAAGAGTTCCATAAATCTAATGGCGTGAGAACCTAAAAAACCACCAATGGAAAAAGAAATAATATTTTAGAGCCTGAACATGAGATTAAATGGTATGGCAATCCTGGAAGACACTCCCCAGGATGCCAGACATCTATCCCATATAAATTGCTTACCAAAAGGTCCATGATCCAAGGGTCCAAGAGTGGAAGAAATCCCAGGAAAAAAGATCCTCAAGGAATCCTAATGTGGAGAGTGATACACACAGCACAATGCTGTGGAGCGGAATGACGCCATATACCATCTCTGGCGTCCTTAAATAGGTGAAATGAACCTCGATCCCGCCCCAGTGGGTGTGTTTGGGTGACGTCAGACGCAAACAGCGTCCCGCGTCATCACCTACAAGTCCGCCCATCGGGCTGGGTCCCTTACCAGATGGACATAGGAGGCAGGGGCCCAGCCGAAAAGGGCGGTATGCGTGCGTGAGTGCCGCCTACCGCATCACAATAGGCGCTGTCCACAGGACGTCATAAGACGTCCCTGCCCAATACAGCACAATCGCATGATGCGATATGCGCTTGCGCAGTGTGGAGAACTCAGCCTGGGACAGTCCGTCTATAGCAGCGGCGCCCAGCGTGGAGAGGCGCATGCGCAGTGTGATCTGTCTGGGGCAGAATTGTAGACACCGCCAGGAGCGCAGGCGGCCGCGCACGTCCCCCCAGAGCGTCATCCCCTCCGCCCGAGTCTGGGCAGAGAGAGTGCAACATGGGGAGAGAAACCACTGGGAAAATGGATCCCCCTAAAGTCCCCAAGTGCGGAATTAATTCCGTAACAGGGTGTTAAAATGTGGGGTGGGCGGATCCAGGCTGGGAGGGAATTGATTGTTGCATGGGGGTAATAAATGGGGAAAAGGCCCCCCAATCCAATGTCCCGAGGCCAACTCAGGGCCCAGGCACATTGGTGGGCGGAAATACCCCATCCCCCAAAAAGCAAAACAACCATGGGGACTAAGACCACTGGCAAAACAACAAAGGGGATATATAACTGGGAATCAGAGAATGAATCTCCGAATTCCAGAATAACCCCTACCTCCAAAGGACCTAGGGTGACCTCCAAACCATAATAGATGGGACATGAAGGAGCTGCCCCCCTAAGGGATAAACTCCCGTGATGCCCCTCATCACGGGATGGAGAAACTATGGGTCCATTTGGGGTTGAGCTGCCAGGTAGAGAATAATGGGAGGGCACTGAAAAAAACCTTGCAAAACAAAAATAAGGAACATCAGTATAGATTTCTCGGTAAGTAAAACCCCCCGGAGGCAAAGCCATTTACAATTGCATGATCAGAGCATACATTCTACAAAAGTTGTCCTATTATGGACAGATAAACAAAACCAAAAAACTGAACCATTCACCTAGCCCAGTAGCTTACTTAAGGAAGACAAGGAGTGTAAGGGGAAACCCCCCTAGAAGTGTGGGACCTGCAGTTGAAGAAATGGATAAAGAAGAATAAAGAATAAAAATAAAATTAAAAACAGGGAATCATATAGGTAAAGAGTTGTTGTTGTGTAATGGCTATATAGAGGAAACCCGACAATTTAGTCAGTCTTTCCTGAACTATAGCCATCCAAGAATGGTCTAAAACTTTCCACCTCGTTTAACCCTGGTGGAGTGGTTGCCTTCAAGGTTCTGATCCAACGCATTTCTCGCTGAAGAAGAACCTTGTTCCAATCTCCTCCTCTGATTGGAATGTGCAGTCTATCAAGAACAGTAAAGTTTACTTTCGGCAATCTATAATTGTGTTTCTTAGCTATATGGCGCCCCAACGGCAAGTACAGATTGCAGATCTTCATATCATGCATATGTTTTTCAACTCTCTTGCAGAGTTTTTGTCTAGTTTTGCCTACATAGAAAGAACCACACTGACACTGCATGAGGTACACCACCCCCTGAGTTTGGCAGGAGGCATAATGTCTCAGGGAGAAGTCTACCCCATTTGGCAGCGTCAGTGTGGTCCTCTGGCCAATGACTGAGCATTGAGCACAATTTCCACATGGAAAAGTTCCAAAGTTCCTACAAGGATCCTTTCTGGAGATTCCTTTGTATTCGCTTTGTGTGACTAGATTGCCAACAGAGACCGTTTTCCTATAGGAAATCAAAGGGCGAGGTGAGACCAGAGTGCCCACTACTGGATCATCTGTGAGGATTGACCAATTCTTGTTAATGATTTTACGGATCCTCTCATGTTCATTTGAGAATCGTAGTATAATACGAGTATTCTCATCAACATTCTTTTTCTTCTTTTTGAAGAGAAGATCTCTCCTACTGAGTGCCTTAACCCTATTGAAAGCCTTTTTGAGGCATGTTTTAGTATAACCCCTATCTAGTAGTCTTAGGGTAAGTGCATCACTCTCTCTCTGGAAATCCTCTTCCTTCGTACAATTCCTCCTTATCCGGAGGAATTGGCTGAAGGGGATGGATCGTTTTAATGGAAGTGGATGGAAACTGTCTGCGTGCAGCAGGGTGTTGCCGGCAGTTTCCTTCCGAAATAGCCTACTAGTTAGATTTCCATTGGGGGCTTTTTTAATACAGATATCCAAGAAGTGAGTCTCACTGTAGTCAAAGCTCATAGTAAAAAACAAGTTGTAGGCATTGTCATTCATGAGCTTCAGACATTCTAATAACTGTTTCTCTGAACCGTCCCAAATAATAAAAACATCGTCGATGTACCTCTGCCACATCAAAATGTGACAGGTGTACATCGACGCATGTTCACTAGCCAAAAAATCTTTTTCCCACTCCCCCAGGTACAGATTCGCATATGAGGGCGCACAACACGTCCCCATAGCTACTCCCTGTACCTGGAGGTAGTGGGAATTCTTGAAAACAAAAACGTTGTGTCGGAGAATAAAATCCAACATTTGGACAATAAAGGAATTGAATTTCCAATCTGTCGTAGTTCTCTGTTTTAAAATCCTATCTATTGCCTTAATCCCTAGATCATGTGGAATGCTATTATAAAGCGATTCCACATCGATGGTTACTAGGATTGCTGTCTCTGGGATGATTAGCTCTTCAATGATCTGTAGGAGATGAATAGTGTCCTTAGTGTAGGACGGTAGATCCATGACGTGGGGTCTCAGGTGGTCATCGATGACCTGACTGATTCCCTCCGTGATGGATCCATTGCCCGAGACGATGGGCCTTCCCGGTGGATTTTGAAGATTTTTATGCACTTTGGGGAGGGCATATAGAGTGGGTAGTCTGGGATATCTAGTTCTGATGAAATCCCAGATTTCTCGAGTAATTGTCCCCACATTGAAAGACTCATCAACCAGTACATAAAAGTCATGGTTGTATTTATCCACCAATGAGGGGGCAATTAATTTGTAACAATTGAAATCATTGAGTATCTTAAAGACCATATTTTCATAATCTAAATTATTCATGATTACGATATTTCCCCCTTTGTCCGAACTCTTGATTGTGATATCAAAATTATTTTTGAGAGATTGAAGCACCTTCCTTTGACCCACATTTAGATTTTGTTGTCCTGAGTCTTCTTTCAATCTTTCCAGATCTTTGGCAATTTGTTTAACAAATAATGCCAGAGCTGGATTTTGGTCGAGTTGTGGGAATACATGTGATCTTCGTTTAAACTTTTTAGGTTCATATCTAACACTCTCCTCTTCCTCCTCCTCACTCCCCTCACTATCAAGAGGATCATCCTCTTGTTCATCCCAGGCCCCACTTTCCAATAGAAGGAGGTTTAGGTCCCTCAAGGCTTTGAAATCTGCTGCTCTTAGATTGGGTGGTACCTCATCTTCTTTTTTAATTTGTTTTTTATTGTACAGACTTTTATAAAACAGATTCCGAGCAAAGAGATGAATGTCTTTAATCACCTCGAAGACATCTGAATTTTTGTTGGGACAAAAGGATAACCCCAAGGATAGTACTTCCTGCTCACATTTCGAAAGTATATGTGGCCTTTATCCTTTGCCAACTTTTGGACGTCTTTTCTTCTCGGAGAGTAAATGGGAGGCAATGCTATATATATATGTGATGCAATATGTGACTATGTAAGTGTACTATTCAGAATATGTTATAGATATGTATTGAATATTTGTTTATACTTACATGTAATGTATGATCCTCTACCCTATGTTGGTTTGGGGTGGGGAATCCTTTCTCTTTTTATATAATTGACATGTCTTGATATTCTGTAGATGGTGACTATAATTCCCTGAGGAAGATAGGCATACTTTCAGCCATTTGGAAACGCGTCGGAATTCTACACCTTCACCTACTTCAGATATGCATATCATTTTGTACCACTTGTCATATTGTTTTTAAAGGATTTTTTCAATGTTTATATGCTTTTGTATTTTGAAAATAAATTTATAAAATTACTATATGCAGCCTATATGGTTTACCTTGTTGCCGGTATAGTCCCACTTTTTGAGGTTTCTTTTTCATATTCGTTTTGGGGATGATGGCAACCAACATGTGCCTTGAGAACTGAGTTCAATCTATTTCAATTTATTCAGGGTGGAAAATACACCCATACCTCACCTATGAACTCATTTCCCTGACACAGCCTTAATACTGAACAATTAATCATAATTGGAGTTAGTTCATAGTCCCCTAGTAACCAGGTTATTCTTATATCTGATTTATAACTGGGGGGTTCTTTTTCTCCTACTTAGACAACATTTTTCTCCCTATTTTGGGGGTGTCACTTATTCTTTTCTTTTTTCACTTTTTTCTAGTGGTTTCTTTTAGATGGATATGGAGTCTTGTGGGGGAACCGGGAATATGGGGGATCTGCAAGGGAGGGAATGGGATGATCTTATGGCAAATATTCACTGCAACTATCAAGGCAAGGAACAGACGTCCTCAAACTTGACTGCTTTGTTTTCAAATCTCACCAAAGTGTTGGAAAGAAAATCAGCCTTACATTGGCATATCCACTCTTTGGAGCGATATATTCGTGAAAATATCAACCCTATTGGCTTACGCATACAGATTTTTCCAATCCTGGAAAATATCTCTAAAGAGCTCAGAACCAACTGGGAAAGCAAACTAAATGATTGTTCTAGAAATCTTATGTTATTATTACAAAATGAATACAAGTCACAATTAGTAACAATGAACGATGAGATTGGATCTCTTTATACACGGCTCACCCCTCTAAAAAGTCATGAAGAATATAACAAATCAGAAATTAAACTAAGGGAACATTTGGAAACTTTTGGTAAACAAATTTTGATCAAGAAAGAGAAAAAATATTGGAGAGATAAGAATGCTTTTGGAGAGAACCGTGCTTATAAATGGAATACAGATAAAAATAAGAATGGCAAAACGACCCGAAAAATTAAAAAGGGTCAAGTTGACAATTTATTTAAATCAAATGATGATTTATCAGATACACCCTCTAACTCCTCCTCCTCAGTCTCCTCCCATACAGGCCGGCAATCTGGGAAAAGGAAAAGTTTGTTCCCTAGACAACAGGACCTGGAAGGTGAGGTCCATCAATTACCTAAAAAATCGGCTACTGATCTCCATATGGATCGGGACGGTAAGACAGGCATTACTGCAAAAAATTTAACAGGTGGAATTCTTAAAAACAACCCTTCTAATCGTAACACCAAAAATATTAAAAAGGACCAAGGAGCGATCCCTAAAACTCAACGTACACAACTAGATGATTTTTTAGACCGGAACCGGATTTTGCAGATCCCTCCGTTACCAATTCCACCGACCCAGACAGGAATTGCCCAGTCAGTGGTAACTCAGATAGAGACGGAGCCCATTATGGTCAAGGGTCTAGTGAAGGAGATCTAAACATTATAAATTTGTCTTCCCATATACTTTCGAAATGTGAGCAGGAAGTACTATCCTTGGGGTTATCCTTTTGTCCCAACAAAAATTCAGATGTCTTCGAGGTGATTAAAGACATTCATCTCTTTGCTCGGAATCTGTTTTATAAAAGTCTGTACAATAAAAAACAAATTAAAAAAGAAGATGAGGTACCACCCAATCTAAGAGCAGCAGATTTCAAAGCCTTGAGGGACCTAAACCTCCTTCTATTGGAAAGTGGGGCCTGGGATGAACAAGAGGATGATCCTCTTGATAGTGAGGGGAGTGAGGAGGAGGAAGAGGAGAGTGTTAGATATGAACCTAAAAAGTTTAAACGAAGATCACATGTATTCCCACAACTCAACCAAAATCCAGCTCTGGCATTATTTGTTAAACAAATTGCCAAAGATCTGGAAAGATTGAAAGAAGACTCAGGACAACAAAATTTAAATGTGGGTCAAAGGAAGGCGCTTCAATCTCTCAAAAATAATTTTGATATCACAATCAAGAGTTCGGACAAAGGGGGAAATATCGTAATCATGAATAATTTAGATTATGAAAATATGGTCTTTAAGATACTCAATGATTTCAATTGTTACAAATTAATTGCCCCCTCATTGGTGGATAAATACAACCATGACTTTTATGTACTGGTTGATGAGTCTTTCAATGTGGGGACAATTACTCGAGAAATCTGGGATTTCATCAGAACTAGATATCCCAGACTACCCACTCTATATGCCCTCCCCAAAGTGCATAAAAATCTTCAAAATCCACCGGGAAGGCCCATCGTCTCGGGCAATGGATCCATCACGGAGGGAATCAGTCAGGTCATCGATGACCACCTGAGACCCCACGTCATGGATCTACCGTCCTACACTAAGGACACTATTCATCTCCTACAGATCATTGAAGAGCTAATCATCCCAGAGACAGCAATCCTAGTAACCATCGATGTGGAATCGCTTTATAATAGCATTCCACATGATCTAGGGATTAAGGCAATAGATAGGATTTTAAAACAGAGAACTACGACAGATTGGAAATTCAATTCCTTTATTGTCCAAATGTTGGATTTTATTCTCCGACACAACGTTTTTGTTTTCAAGAATTCCCACTACCTCCAGGTACAGGGAGTAGCTATGGGGACGTGTTGTGCGCCCTCATATGCAAATCTGTACCTGGGGGAGTGAGAAAAAGATTTTTTGGCTAGTGAACATGCGTCGATGTACACCTGTCACATTTTGATGTGGCAGAGGTACATCGACGATGTTTTTATTATTTGGGACGGTTCAGAGAAACAGTTATTAGAATGTCTGAAGCTCATGAATGACAATGCCTACAACTTGTTTTTTACTATGAGCTTTGACTACAGTGAGACTCACTTCTTGGATATCTGTATTAAAAAAGCCCCCAATGGAAATCTAACTAGTAGGCTATTTCGGAAGGAAACTGCCGGCAACACCCTGCTGCACGCAGACAGTTTCCATCCACTTCCATTAAAACGATCCATCCCCTTCAGCCAACTCCTCCGGATAAGGAGGAATTGTACGAAGGAAGAGAATTTCCAGAGAGAGAGTGATGCACTTACCCTAAGACTACTAGATAGGGGTTATACTAAAACATGCCTCAAAAAGGCTTTCAATAGGGTTAAGGCACTCAGTAGGAGAGATCTTCTCTTCAAAAAGAAGAAAAAGAATGTTAATGAGAATACTCGTATTATACTACGATTCTCAAATGAACATGAGAGGATCCGTAAAATCATTAACAAGAATTGGTCAATCCTCACAGATGATCCAGTAGTGGGCACTCTGGTCTCACCTCGCCCTTTGATTTCCTATAGGAAAACGGTCTCTGTTGGCAATCTAGTCACACAAAGCGAATACAAAGGAATCTCCAGAAAGGATCCTTGTAGGAACTTTGGAACTTTTCCATGTGGAAATTGTGCTCAATGCTCAGTCATTGGCCAGAGGACCACACTGACGCTGCCAAATGGGGTAGACTTCTCCCTGAGACATTATGCCTCCTGCCAAACTCAGGGGGTGGTGTACCTCATGCAGTGTCAGTGTGGTTCTTTCTATGTAGGCAAAACTAGACAAAAACTCTGCAAGAGAGTTGAAAAACATATGCATGATATGAAGATCTGCAATCTGTACTTGCCGTTGGGGCGCCATATAGCTAAGAAACACAATTATAGATTGCCGAAAGTAAACTTTACTGTTCTTGATAGACTGCACATTCCAATCAGAGGAGGAGATTGGAACAAGGTTCTTCTTCAGCGAGAAATGCGTTGGATCAGAACCTTGAAGGCAACCACTCCACCAGGGTTAAACGAGGTGGAAAGTTTTAGACCATTCTTGGATGGCTATAGTTCAGGAAAGACTGACTAAATTGTCGGGTTTCCTCTATATAGCCATTACACAACAACAACTCTTTACCTATATGATTCCCTGTTTTTAATTTTATTTTTATTCTTTATTCTTCTTTATCCATTTCTTCAACTGCAGGTCCCACACTTCTAGGGGGGTTTCCCCTTACACTCCTTGTCTTCCTTAAGTAAGCTACTGGGCTAGGTGAATGGTTCAGTTTTTTGGTTTTGTTTATCTGTCCATAATAGGACAACTTTTGTAGAATGTATGCTCTGATCATGCAATTGTAAATGGCTTTGCCTCCGGGGGGTTTTACTTACCGAGAAATCTATACTGATGTTCCTTATTTTTGTTTTGCAAGGTTTTTTTCAGTGCCCTCCCATTATTCTCTACCTGGCAGCTCAACCCCAAATGGACCCATAGTTTCTCCATCCCGTGATGAGGGGCATCACGGGAGTTTATCCCTTAGGGGGGCAGCTCCTTCATGTCCCATCTATTATGGTTTGGAGGTCACCCTAGGTCCTTTGGAGGTAGGGGTTATTCTGGAATTCGGAGATTCATTCTCTGATTCCCAGTTATATATCCCCTTTGTTGTTTTGCCAGTGGTCTTAGTCCCCATGGTTGTTTTGCTTTTTGGGGGATGGGGTATTTCCGCCCACCAATGTGCCTGGGCCCTGAGTTGGCCTCGGGACATTGGATTGGGGGGCCTTTTCCCCATTTATTACCCCCATGCAACAATCAATTCCCTCCCAGCCTGGATCCGCCCACCCCACATTTTAACACCCTGTTACGGAATTAATTCCGCACTTGGGGACTTTAGGGGGATCCATTTTCCCAGTGGTTTCTCTCCCCATGTTGCACTCTCTCTGCCCAGACTCGGGCGGAGGGGATGACGCTCTGGGGGGATGTGCGCGGCCGCCTGCGCTCCTGGCGGTGTCTACAATTCTGCCCCAGACAGATCACACTGCGCATGCGCCTCTCCACGCTGGGCGCCGCTGCTATAGACGGACTGTCCCAGGCTGAGTTCTCCACACTGCGCAAGCGCATATCGCATCATGCGATTGTGCTGTATTGGGCAGGGACGTCTTATGACGTCCTGTGGACAGCGCCTATTGTGATGCGGTAGGCGGCACTCACGCACGCATACCGCCCTTTTCGGCTGGGCCCCTGCCTCCTATGTCCATCTGGTAAGGGACCCAGCCCGATGGGCGGACTTGTAGGTGATGACGCGGGACGCTGTTTGCGTCTGACGTCACCCAAACACACCCACTGGGGCAGGATCGAGGTTCATTTCACCTATTTAAGGACGCCAGAGACAGTATATGGCGTCATTCCGCTCCACAGCATTGTGCTGTGTGTATCACTCTCCACATTAGGATTCCTTGAGGATCTTTTTTCCTGGGATTTCTTCCACTCTTGGACCCTTGGATCATGGACCTTTTGGTAAGCAATTTATATGGGATAGATGTCTGGCATCCTGGGGAGTGTCTTCCAGGATTGCCATACCATTTAATCTCATGTTCAGGCTCTAAAATATTATTTCTTTTTCCATTGGTGGTTTTTTAGGTTCTCACGCCATTAGATTTATGGAACTCTTTTACTTGTACCGTCTTGTAGAGAGTATGGGAATGTGGCCTTTATCCTTTGCCAACTTTTGGACGTCTTTTCTTCTCGGAGAGTAAATGGGAGGCAATGCTATATATATGTGATGCAATATGTGACTATGTAAGTGTACTATTCAGAATATGTTATAGATATGTATTGAATATTTGTTTATACTTACATGTAATGTATGATCCTCTACCCTATGTTGGTTTGGGGTGGGGAATCCTTTCTCTTTTTATATAATTGACATGTCTTGATATTCTGTAGATGGTGACTATAATTCCCTGAGGAAGATAGGCATACTTTCAGCCATTTGGAAACGCGTCGGAATTCTACACCTTCACCTACTTCAGATATGCATATCATTTTGTACCACTTGTCATATTGTTTTTAAAGGATTTTTTCAATGTTTATATGCTTTTGTATTTTGAAAATAAATTTATAAAATTACTATATGCAGCCTATATGGTTTACCTTGTTGCCGGTATAGTCCCACTTTTTGAGGTTTCTTTTTCACAAGACCATCAGCAAGAAGCTTGGTGAGAAGGAGACAACTGTTGGAGCGATTATTCACAAATGGAAGAAATCCAAAATAACCATCAACCCTCGGTCTGGAGCTCCATGTAAGGTTTCGCCTCATGGAATAAGGATGATCATGAGAAAAGTGAGGGATCAGCCCAGAACTACACGGGAGGAGATTGTGAATGATCTCAGGGCAGTTGGGACCACAGTCACCAAACAAACCATTGGTAACACAATACGCCGCCATGGATTGAAATCCTGCAGCGCCCGCAAGGTCCCCCTTCCTCAAGAAGACAAATGTACAGGCCCGTCTGAAGTTTGCCAGTGAACGTTTAATGGATTCAGAGAAGGATTGTGAAAAAGTGTTGTGGTCAGATGAGACCAAAATTAAACTCTTTGGCAATAACATGACTCACCGTGTTTGGAGGAAGAAAAATGCTGACTATCACCATAAGAACACCATCCCTACAATCAAGCACAGAGGTGGAAACATTATGCTTTGGACTGTTTCTCTGCTAAAGGTACAGGCCGACTTTGCCACATTGAGGGGCCAATGGACGGGGCCATGTATTGTAAAATCTTGGATGAGAACCTTCTTCCCTCAGCCAGATAACTAGAGATGGGTCCTGGATGGGTCTACCAAAATCCCTCCTGAGATCTGTGCAAATCTGGTAACCAACTACAAGAAACCTCTTACCTCTGTGCTCGCCAACAAGGGTTTCTCCACCAAGTACTAGGTCATGTTTTGCTTGGTTGATATTTTGGTTGACATACTGTCTCTATCGATTAAAAAACACCTATGATACAAATTATAGACCCTTCACTTCTTTAGGAAGTGGGGAAACTTATAAAATCTGCAGGTGATCAAATAATGATTTTTCCCCACTGTAAGTTTGGTCAATATCATATATTAAAGCCCCATTCTACACCATTTATAGATTTATGCCCATATGAGATAAATCTACTAATAGGTACCTTATATGTTATTGAACCAATCAGGCAGGGAACGCCTGATTGGTCAGGAATTGGATAATTATTTCTTGCAAAAATCTCTCAGTCTGGCTGTGCCATTACCCATAATTCCTAGCCGGTTCCACAAAACATAAAATTTCCAAGGACTGGATATCATTTTGTGCCTTAATGAACACATGGACATCCGAAGTCCCCCAATGATTCTGCCAGTGAAATCTGCTACCGGTAGACAGCCAGTGCCGTCCTCTCTGGTACCATAACATCTGTTGTCTTTGTGAAACTAATACTGGCCATACATGGTTAGGCTTGCTTTTGAATGTTCATAGAAAAATCATTGGTCATAATGTTCTCTCTTGCCATCAATGAGTTAACTTATTTATTTCAAAAGACCTTACAATTTGGGCCAGATCTTTATTTTAATGGAATCCCAGTTGGATTAAACAGGTTTCATTACAATATGTACCATTTTTCCAAAATGAAAACCACATTCACAGTTGGAATTTCATTCATCTGAGAAAATTTGTTTTCATCCTGCTCAGAATTGTCTCATCACTATGGTAAAAAAATAAATAAAATAAAAATAAACAAGCATCGATTTGATCAGAGTAACAGAAAATGGGAAGAAAGTTCCAAAAACTAATTTTTTTTTAACAAAATTCTAGTGATGTATGGACAGCTTAAATTTGGTAGTTGTGTTTTCCCGCTAAGTATCTCGAAACGAAAAGATAAGAAGTTTTGGGTTTGAGGCTGCATGCCTTGTCCTGCTTGGCTCCAAACATGGTGGGCAGAGAAGGTGGCATGAATCCATCTCTAAGATTGGTGACGTGGGCACTCTTCTTATTAGATCACTGAATTCTGCACAGTCTTGAATTCTCTGCTTTTGGTGAACTTAGTTTGTCTTTAGTTAACTTTACAGTTTTAAAATTCTATTTGAAAAATGGATTAAAGTCTATGTATGCAATAATAACCATTCACGGTTTACAATGAGTTTACCAAAAGACCCAAACTAAATCTAGATTTGAAAATATCACTGTTCTTCGATTACCCAAACTGATTACATAGTTTTACATAGACATGTGCAATTCGTTTCGTTGCAAATTTGTTTTTTATCTAATTTCGGAATTTTTCGGAATATTCGAAAATTTGTAAATTCGTACATTCGTAAATTCGTACATTCGCACATTCATAAATTTGTACATCCGTAAATTCGTACATTCGTAAATTCGTACATTCGTAAATTCGTACATTCGTAAATTCTTAAATTCGTACATTCATAAATTCTTAAATTCGTACATTCATAAATTCTTAATTTCGTACATTCGTAAATTCAGAAAGTAGTAAATTCGGAAATTCAAAAATCTGAAATAATAATTACCTAATAATAACTTAACTATTACTTACTATTAAATTATAGTTATTGTAATTTCCTTTCAAAATTGTCTGACGTAACAAATGCAAATTTATCCCAAGTTACGAATTATCCGAAATAACGAATGCCGTATCTAAACGAATGGAACATAATGAATTTATAATAATAAATAACAATAATAATAAAAACTTTTTATTATTATTATTTATTATTAATTCGTTCCGTTCCATTTGTTTAGATGCAGCATTCGTTATTTCGGATAATTCGTAACTTGGGATAAATTCGTATTCATTACATTCACTAACAGCCAAATTTGAAAGGAAATTACAATACCTGTACCTAATTTATTAGTTAGTTACTATTTCAGATTTTCAAGTTTTCAAGTTTTCGAATTTCCAAATTTACGAATTTTCTAATTTACGAATGTATGAATTTACGAATTTACAAATTTACAAATTTACAAATTTACGAATGTATGAATTTACTAATTTACTAATTTACTAATTTACTAATTTACGAAAGGTACGAATTGCGATCATAACGAATGACCCGAAAAACAAAAAAAAACAAAAAACGAACAAATTTTTTGGCAGTGCACACGTCTAGTTTTACATATCTGCAGTTTTACTGACTACATTGGAACCATATGCTTTTGATTGTTAGGTTGTCACTGTGAAGGAAGACGATGTGTATCCGAGGAACCCACCAAAGTTTGATAAGCTGGAAGACATGGCTCTCCTCACTCATCTGAACGAGCCATCTGTTCTCTTCAACCTGAAGGAACGATACGCGGCCTGGATGATCTATGTAAGTCATTACTCCTTTGAGGACTATATCTCTGCTAGATCTCATAAGTAATTTTCTATGACCTAACATTCCTCCAGGTTGGGCTCTGATTATCTCTACCAACTGCCGACTCTGTACAGTTGTGGCTTTTTCCATCATTTAACCTGCCGTGTTTTGTACCAGATTATCCAGGTGAAAAAACAGACAGCAAATATGGCAGATAATGTACCAGATTCATCCTCTCTCATACCAATTAATGTACCCTAAAGTGTGCTGAAGTTATGCTAATGAAGGCCTCTTGAGCCCCTCCCTAGGGAAAGAGAGCCTTGGCTGATGGGGGCATGGCTAAGTGTGTGACAAGGGGAACGATTGGTTGGGACATGTGGGATGGGGTGGGCCTGAGCTCAGGAAATCGTGTGTCCCAGGGAATTCTGGGTCTTTCGGAAGAGTCGTTGGAAGAACTGCCCACCCTCCCGCCCCCTTTTTTCCTATGCTTGGTATGTCACAGCTTGCTGCGGTTTTCTTGACCCTGCCAGCAGTTAAAGTAATGGGATAGAAAATTGGAAGTAGGCTGTCTGCCACGCACTTATGGTAAGGACAGGCCCCGCTTCCCTCTTTTGGTTAAATGCTCACAGTACGACTGTGACTGGCACTGGTTAAATATGTTCACATGTTATGTGTTGGAATTTAATAAAGCTGTGGCCTTGCCCTTTCCAACCAAATGGTTGTAAATGTCTTATTCAGTGGGGGAAAAGGGCAAGGGTGGTGGGGGATTTGGTTACGTTAAGTGGGACCTTAGCCTATTGCGCCTCAGTAGTCAAGTGGCCTCTCTTGGTCAATAACATTGAAGGTGTTTGCACATGCCTTGTATAGTACTAAAGCCTTGTTTTGTTTTATAAACAAGCACATACGTATTGAATTCATTATCATATCAAATTAATCCATTTGGTTCCATTCTGCAAATTTAGGAGCACAAGGACATACTCATGCTGTATTCAAGTGGTGGGATTTTTGGTGTTTTTTTCTGAATGTGATGTCCGAAGCTTTAGCCTTATTGTAGTCTGAGCCATGGAGTAGAAAGAAACATTCACTAAGCTTTCTGAAAGAACTTCTATTGATGTGCATTGTGGCATCACAAGTAGAATGTTTTGAGTTGCAATACCATTTGGAGGGCCCTCCAAATTGAAAATACAAGTCAGAACCTCGTATTTACCAAGCGCCCGACATGAACACAGCATCAGAAGGAATTGTGGAAAACGTATGACCTTGGAGCCGTGCAGTCAACAGAGCTGAAACCAAGAAGTCATAGAGAGTTGTGTCTTCTTCCCTCAGGGGTCTGCAAACTGTGGCCCTCCAGTTGTTCAGGAACTACAATTCCCATCATCCCTAGTCATGTCTGTGAACGTCGGAGTTTTACAATGTCTCATGGAACGTGTAGTTCCACAACAGCTGGAGGGCCGTAGTTTGGAGAACCCTGCTCTATCACAATCATTGCTAGAAACCTCAGAATTGACACATTGTACCATTCACTTCCCCTCCATATTGCCACTATTTTACTTGTCAGTTGGTGGAAGTGGGATACGTTTTTCTGATTCATTGCAGAGATCTAGAAGGGGAAAATTTCTGTAAATTATGTAGTTCAAAATTGTTCTATTAATTTAAAGTCCATGTTGTCCAACTTGTATCTGATGCTGTTTCAGACATATTCCGGTCTGTTCTGTGTCACCGTGAACCCCTACAAGTGGCTGCCCGTGTACAACCCCGAAGTGGTTAACGCCTACCGCGGCAAGAAGCGCATGGAGGCTCCGCCCCACATCTTCTCCATCTCCGACAATGCCTATCAGTTTATGTTGACTGGTGAGACTATCAATTGTCATTCATCTGCTGAAATAAAGTCGGGTCCTTGGGCATTGCATGATAGTTACATAGTTAGCTAGGCTGAAAAAAGACTCAAGTCCATCCAGTTCAACCATAAAAAAAAGAAATAAAAATAAAAAATATTGTACAATCCAATATACCCAATTCTATACCCACAGTTGATCCAGAGGAAGGCAAAAAAAAACCCCCAGCAGAGCATGCTCCAATCTGCTACAGCAGGGGAAAAAAATCCCTTCCTGATCCCCCGAGAGGCAATCGGATTTTCCCTGGATCAACTTTACCTATAAATGTCAGTACCCAGTTATATTATGTACATTTAGGAAAGTATCCAAGCCTTTCTTAAAGCAATCTACTGAGTTAGCCAGAACCAGAGGGAGTCTATTTCACATTTTCTGTGAAGAAACCTTTCCGTATTTGCAGATGAAATCTCTTTTCCTTTAGCCGTAAAGAGCCCCCTTGTCCTCTGTGTTGACCGTAAAGTGAATAACTCAACACCAAGTTCACTATATGGACCCCTTATATATTTTAACATGTTGATCATATCTCCCCTTATTCTCCTCTTCTCAAGAGAGAATAAATTCAGTTCCTCTAAACTTTCCTCATAGCTTAGCTCCTCCATGCCTCTTATCAGTTTGGTTGCCCTTCTCTGCACTTTCTCCAGTTCTCCGATATCCTTTTTGAGAACTGGAGCCCAAAACTGAACTGCATATTCCAGATGAGGTCTTACTAATAATTTGAACAGGGGGGCAAAATGATATCTCTCTCTCTGGAGTCCATACCTCTTCTAATACAAGAAAGGACTTTGCTCGCTTTGGACCGCAGCTTGGCATTGCATGCTATTATTGAGCTTATGATCTACCAAAACCCCCAGATCCTTCTCCACTACGGATTCCCCCAGTTGTACTCCCCCCTAGTATGTATGATGCATATTGTTAGCCCCCATGTGCATAACTTTACATTTATCAACATTAAACCTCATCTGCCACATAGTCGCCCAATTAGACAGAGCATTGATGTCGGCTAATGATGTGTCCCCTTCAAAAAAATGGCAGGGATGGGAGGGATATTTTTTAGAGATGTCACCAAGTGTTTGACCTGCTGAACTGTCTGCAGAGAAAGAAGTCCCCTCTACCAGTTCTCTGCAGAACAAACATATTCCACAGCATTCTACAGAGAACACAGCCTTCTCTTTCCTTTGTCTATGTTGAGGTCTCCTCTTGCTAAAATAAATAATTGTTACATTTAAATTTGGGCAGTAACAGGATGTTAGGCATGTAGTTCTCACTTTTCATCACTAGATGCCTCTGCCTGTCCATAGTTCCTTAACTGATTCAACCCCGAAGATTTTACCCCCTTACTGACCAGAGCACTTTTTACAATACGGCACTGCGTCGCTTTAACTGACAATTGCGCGGTCGTGCAACGTTGCACCCAAACAAAACGGATTTTCTTTTTTTTTCCTACAAATAGAGCTTTCTTTTGGTGGCATTTGATCACCTCAGCAATTTTTTTTTTTAATATAAATTATTTGGGTACGACGTTGCACGACCACGTTAAAGCAACGCAGTGCCGTATCGCAAAAAAATGGTCTGGTCACGAAGGAGGAAAATCTTCTGGTCTGTAAGTTGTTAAGGAAGCACACCTTGTGCAATCACGGTTAGCTCTGCCCACTAGTGGATATCCTCCATGTTATTTCCTTGTGACTTCAAGGTGCTTAGTGAGTCTATTTGGGGTTGGAGTGAAGGATCATGGGGGGGTTTCCCCAGGCTCTGATTGGGTATTATTATAAAAGGGGTCTAAACTCTTGTTATAAAGACTTGGGGACATGTTGCAGTTTACCAAGCCCATCAGTGTGGAAGATATGCAGATTTTTTTGAATAAAATGAATAATAAGGTTGAAAAAAAAAAGAAGAAAAATATTGGATCGTATGTAAATTTAATATGACTTTAGAATCCCTAAAACTATGGCTGGTGAGATGATTGTTCTACAGAAAAAGGGTGAGCTAAGACTCTTCTCTGTAGTGCCGGGTCTGTAAAGGCGCCACTGCCTGTGTAGGCGATATGAGCGGCATAATATAGTGGGATATTCACATAAATTGTAATACAAGCAGACATGCAGAATATGAATGTTACCAGTCCAAAGGTAATAACTGAGCGCTTCTCTGCTTCTTTCCAGATAGAGAAAATCAGTCTATTCTGATCACGTAAGTACATGATTTATCCTCCTCTCTTTTTATTTAATTTACATTTAAATTTCGCTTTTTTATCAATTTATAGCAGTCAAAACAAAGATAAATGATGGTCAATTGGCTGCCGCAGGTCCCTGCACGCTACACATTTCTCTTTGTGCTTTAAAGAAAAATCTGAATACAGTACCATTTTCCATTCATTGTAGGTGGGCTATTTAATGATTTAAAGGATTCGGCTCCTTAACTTCCACAGGGCTGTGTGCAGTGGCGGCTGGTGCTCAAAATTTTTGGGGGGGGGCGCAAACAAACTGAAAAATTCAGAAAAAACCCCCATCAATTGCAGCCTCACTGTGCCCCAAATGCTACCACTGTTCCCATTAAATGCTGCCACTGTGCCCCAAATGCTGCCACTGTTCCCATCTAATGCTGCCACTGTGCCCGTTAAATGCTGCCACTGTGCCTGTTAAATGCTGTCACTGTGCCCCAAGTGCTGCCACTGTGCCCCAAATTCTGCCACTGTGCCAATTAAATGCTGCCACTGTGCCCCAAGTGCTGCCATTGTGCCCCAAGTGCTGTTACTGTGCCTAAAATGCTGCCACTGTGCCCATTAAATGCTGCCACTGTGCCCCAAGTGCTGCCAATGTGTCCCAACTGCTGCCACTGTGCCCCAAGTGCTGCCAATGTGCCCCAAGTGCTGCCACTGTGCCCCAAGTGCTGCCTTCCAATGTGCCCTAAGTGCTGCCTGCCACTGTGCCCAAGTGCTGCCACTGTGCCCCAAGTGCTGCCAATGTGCCCCCCGCCCGCCATCTGCCCGGCACTTACCTTATGTCTAGTGTGCAGCGGGTGACAGTGGCAGGTGGCGCGAAGTGTCCGGTGTCCTCCATTTCATCCAGACCCGATATCTTCTCCCGCGCTCCTTCCGCCAGCAAAGGTCTGATGGAGCATACACACAGTCAAAATTTTCGGCCAAAAGCTCACATCGGACTTTTGCTGGCAGAATTTCCGATTGTGTGTACAGGGCATTACTGTGAAGAAACCTTTCCGTATTTGGAGATGAAATCTCTTTTCCTCTAGATGTAAAGAGTGCCCCCTTGTCCTCTGTGTTGACCGTAAAGTGAATAACTCGACACCAAGTTCACTATATGGACCCCTTATATATTTTTACATGTTGATCATATCTCCCCTTATTCTCCTCTTCTCAAGAGAGAATAAATTCAGTTCCTCTAATCTTTCCTCATAGCTGAGCTCCTCCATGCCTCCTATCAGTTTGGTTGCCCTTCTTTGCACTTTCTCCAGTTCCCCCATATCCTTTTTGAGAACTGGTAACCAAAACCAATATTTAACTAGTTGGTAGAAGATGTCAGTCTCTGCTATGGAAGTTGAAGTGACTCTTTCTTTGCTATATTATTTATAAATGTGTTTATTTTCCCGAATTTTTCTTCATCCAGTGGAGAATCCGGTGCCGGGAAGACTGTGAACACAAAGCGTGTCATCCAGTACTTCGCAACAATTGCAGCCACTGGAGATGCCGGCAAGAAGAAGGAGAACTCCATGAGTAAGATGCAGGTGAGGCTCGTGTGTGCGGCAGGAAAGCCCCGCTACATCACAACTGTCCTTTATTTCTTCTTATTGCAAAGGAGGGCAAATACATTACTAATTTGTGTTCATAGATACAAAGCCCAGAAGTGCTTATTATAACTTTCCTGTGCTCCTCCCTAAATCCATATCTTCAAACTCAAACATAAAAAAAGCTTCAGAAGTGACACGTTTTACACAAGTGTAGCACTACCCCCCCCCCCCCCCCAAGGGCTGCCCCATTTCTGCATTTCAACATGCATTTTCAACTTGCATCCAGGCACAATGAATCAGTCCATGAGCTTGTTTTTGTTATTTTATTGGGGAAAACAACTGAATGGATCTTCCTAAGCCAGCCTGAGCCTAGCCTGGAAGTAAAGGCACCCCTAGACCTAGGGGTCCCCTCTTAGGCCACTGACAGCCTCCTCAGCAGTCCATCATCCACTCGACTCCCCGACTGGCATGGCTCCACCATATTTAGTGGCTGGTTCAGCCACCCGGACAAAGCATTCTGGGGATTGGCCAAGTTCCCTCAAGCATGCAGATCAGTCCTCCTGGTCTCCGTCCACTAACTTCTAGAAGTTTCTCCAAACTTCCAGAAACAGGAGAGGTACCAGAGGCCTGCCTGACCTCCAGTAAACCCTAACCCAATTTCAGACTCGCAAGCTAAACCATGAGTCCAACATAAATGATCCTGCACTAATCTAGTAGCATATGAGAGGGTGCTACATAGGATTATACTGAAAGGGGTCTGGGTGTCAACACCGAGGCCATTTTCATAAATAGGCAAGAAGGGCATTTGGGCTTCTTTACTGGAACAAAGAACTTGCTAAGTGAAATATTTTAAATCCTGGAGTATTATGCTGTAAATTGCTTCATAGCAAGACTTAATGACCATTACCAAACCATGAGTTTAGGGTGAGCCTAACCTTACACTTTAAGTCCATTCATAATCAAAAGTTAAAACCTTTTATAACATATTTTTGTTCGTATTCTACTGGGGAAATTTGGGAAATAAAAATAAATCTCTCCATAGTGAGGGAAATTGCCATCCTAGACAGTTTGTCTCTGGGACAAGTGCTCCTATTGGAAGAGTTCCCATCACTTCTTGTCCAAACCCTTGACCCCTAAGCTACCTCTAGCAGTAAATTATCCCCTGAAAATAAATCCTTACCTCACTGGGCACCAAAGAAATACATTGCCACGCTGTAAATAATAAACACGTTATGACTGGTCATGTTTTTGTCTGTATAATTCTAGGGGACTCTGGAGGATCAAATCATCCAGGCTAACCCACTGCTGGAGGCCTTCGGTAACGCCAAGACCGTCAGGAATGATAATTCATCCCGTTTTGTAAGTGTTTTGTGATGTTTTGTAGCTATGGTGAAGGTCTCTTAATACATTTGGTAAGATGTTTGGAAATAGTCACAATTAGTTTTTTTATATAAAAGGAAACAAATGCCGATCAGATTATGGAAAAGTGAAATCGTTCACCAATCACTATGGGTGTTCTGCACTTTGCACTCCATTATTGTTGGTGGATTGTTGGGACTTACTCCTGAGATAAAACTATAATCCTGCCACTTTATAAAACTCTGGTTCGGCCACATCTGGAGTATTCTGTCCAGTTCTGGTCACCAGTCCTCAGGAAGGATGTGCTGGATCTGGAGAGAGTCCAAAGAAGGGCAACAAAATTAATAGGGAACTGGAGGACATCAACTCTGAGGGACGGCTACAAGCACTAAACGTTTTCTCCCTGGAGAAGAGACCAGTGTAGGAAGAAAAAGTTTCAGTCCCAGGGAGTGTAATGCCCCGTACACACGATCGGAAATTCCGACCCCAAAATCCGTCGGATTTTTTCCGAAGGATTTTGTCCAACACTGGTGTTGCATACACACGGTCGGACAAAGTTGTCGGAAAATCCGATCATCCTGAATGTGGTGACGTTCGTTGCGTACGACGGGACTACGTAGAGGCTAGTAGCCAATAGCTTTGGTCTTGTAATGTGATCTGAGCATGCGTGGCATTTTGTCCGTCGGAATTCGCTACACACGATCGGAAAAAGTCCGATAGGACTTTGTTGTCGGAAAATTTTAGAGCAGGAGATAAAACTTTGTCCGTCGGAAAATCCGATGGAAAAAGTCCGATGGAGCCTACACACGGTCGGAATTTCCGACAACTTTGTCCGATAGGACATTTTCCGTCGGAAAATCCGACTGTATGTATGGGGCATAAGAGGACACAGAGCCACACAATGAGACTGGAAGAGAAGCGGTTTAACCTTAAGCTGCGTAGGGAGTTTTTCCACTGTCAGGGCGGTAAGAATGTGGAACTCTCTTTCACAATGGTGTAGGGGCGGCACAGTGGTGTAGTGGTTAGCACTCTCACCTAGCAGTAAGAAGGGTCACTGGTTCAAATCCCAACCACGACACTACCTGCCTGGAGTTTGCATGTTCTCCCTGTGCCTGCGTGGGTTCCCTCCAGGTACTCCGGTTTCCTCCCACAATCCAAAGACATGCAGGTAGGTTAATTGGCTTCTGTCCAAAAATTGGCCCTAGTATATGAATGGGGACCTTGGATTGTGGGCTCCTTGAGGGTAGGGACCGATGTGAGTGTACAGGAATAGGGAAAATTGTAGACACTCACTCAGGTTGAACTGGATGGACTGATGTCTTTATTCAACCTTACTAACTATGAAACTATGAATTGGTGGTATCAATGGGGAGTATTAATAGTTTTAAAAGACTCTTGGACGTGCATCTTAGCGAACACAATATACAGGGATATGGGAAATGATTATTGACATGAACGCACATACACCTACACAGGTTGGACTAAATGGACTGGTGTCTTTATTCAACCTTACCAACTATGAAATTGTTAGTTAAAAATTAAATAAAGGATCATATATACTGTCTATACCAGTGGTTCTTAACCTTTTTTTCCCAAACTCACACAATAAGAGTATGGGAATGTAAAACATATATTGAAATGCTAGATAGCGCTGGGTGTCACTGTGTATGTATGGGATGGGGATGTGGAGTGGATTAGGTGACTCTGCAGCAGACTTGGTGGCCCTGTGGGGGTTGAGGTTTCTGGAGGAATCGGAGGTGCAGAGTGGAACACTGTTGGATGTTAGAGGCACTATGGTGGGCTGGAGGCTGTGCAGCAGGCTGGGGGGCACTGTGGAAGTGGGGGGCACTCTGAAGCAATGGGCTTTCAGGGGCTAGGGGGTACTGGGGGTCACTATGATGGGTTGTGGGTCAGAATAGGAGGCTGGATTCACTGTGGGAGTGTGGGCTAGGTGCAGCTTGGGCGGTGGGCAGAGAACACAAAGACAGTTCAAGTTTGGCAATAGCAACATATTGTCGAAAAGTTCAGCAAACACAACCAGGCCTGGTTGAAGAATGGAAGATGCCGACAGCATCTCCCACGAGATGCAGAATTTGGCCTGACCGGTCCACACCCAAAGAGGAAGCTTTCTGGAAGAGTTAGATGTAGTCCATGTACTGTCCCTACTCCTACAGAACCTTTTCCTATCTCTAAATACTGTCCCTTACAGATGAGGTACCTATCCCTATGCTAGCCACTTGCATAAAGCGTGACAAGCCTGGGAGCCTGAGTCTTAAATAGACTCTGTCTGACCCAAGATGGCTGCCAAAGTCACATGGGGTGCCAGCATCCAATTGGATTTATGGCCCCCCGTTGATGGAGGAAATCATAGAGGAACCCGGTTTCCCTCAACTTCCTCCCCTGTCTGCATTGCCGCTACGGTTGAGCATCACCTGCATGGGAGAATACGGCTGCACCTTCCTACAAGAGGTTTTGGAAACCTGTAGATAGCTGGAGGCCCAGGAGAGGGGAGGCCATGGTTGAGAACCACTGCTCTATACAGTCCCATTTTCTGGTATATAACTGCATTGTGTGTGATGAATGTAACACAAATCTTCATTTACACAGGGAAAATTCATCCGAATCCATTTTGGAGCGACGGGAAAACTCTCCTCTGCAGATATTGAAACGTGTAAGTTGCAGATTGTAATTCCAAGTTTGCATTTTGTCTGTCCTAAACACTGACATCAGTGATTGGCCAATTTGTACTAAATAAATATCTTCTGGCAGATTTGCTGGAGAAGTCCAGAGTGACTTACCAGCTTCCCAACGAGCGGAGCTACCACATCTTCTACCAGATCCAGTCCAATAAGAAGCCGGACATTGTTGGTGAGCGGAGGGATGGGTTGTTCTATACATCACCTGTAAAGTCAGAAAATCCAGGCTATGGGCCCAAATCTAAGCAGGTGCTGGGGTGAAATGGCAGATGGGGCTTCATACGAATAGGGCTGGCAATGGGGCATCACTAGCACACCATAGTAGAAGGTTCAGTAACAGTATATTGTAGAAGATTTTAGCAAACTCAACACGCCCAATCGGGAAGCACACTCGGCCAGTGCCACTTGCAACTGAGACTGCGGTGGACCTACGAGATGAAGAATGGAGGACGCCTACAGCTTCTGCCTTGAGGAGCGAAATGCGACCTGGCCGGTCCACACCCAAAAGAAGAGGCTTCCTGGAAGTTAGACGTAGTCCCTGCACTGTCCCTACTCCTCTGATACCTTTCCTTATCTCTAGCACTGTCTCTGACAGACGGAGATCCTTTCCCTATGCTTTTAACTCACAAAAAGCATGGCAATCCCAGGAGCTGGAGTCTTAAATAGACTCTGCCTGACCCAAGATGGCTGTCAAAGTCACATGAGGCACCAGCATCCAATCAGATGGCCGCCTCGATGTGACCAAAGAAATCATAGAGGAACCAAGTTCCTCTCGACTTCCTCCCCAACCTGCATTGCCGCTGTGTTTGAGCACCACCTGCAGTGGAGAATATAGACTGCACCTGCCTTCACACTGAGGACCCTTTCCTCAAACCAGAATGACTACGTGAGTAAGGGGTCCTCGGTGGCCCTGAAATGTCGCTGTTTGGTGCCCAATAAATGTCCTGTCTTGAACTTTCTACTATGGTGTGCTCTTGATACCTCATTGCCTGGACTCATTTTTACCTGAACACCCTTATTGGTCATTACAATCCATTTTTGCCATGTATCCAATCAACCCGTTTTAGTAAGAAAAATATGGAAAATGGGGAAGGCAGTCCTGTGTAATGATGGGGTTAGTATTTGGGGGTGGGGGGTCCTGTATAATGGTGGGGGCAGTATGGGGGAGGGGACCTGTGTAATAATGATGAAGAAGGGTCCTGTGTAATGATGGGGTAGTATGGGGGAGGGGGTCCTGTGTACTGTTGGGGACAGTATGGGGCAGGGGGGTCCTGTGTAATAATGGGGTTAGTATGGGGGAGGGGGTCATGTGTAATAATGGAGGTGGTATGGGGGAGGGAAGTCTGTGTATTGATGGGTTAGTATGTGGAAGGGAGTCCCGTGTAATGATGGAGGATGGGGGTCCTGTGCAATGATGGGGGTAGTATGGGTGAGGGTCCTGTGTAACAATGGGGGTAGTATGGGGGAGGGGACCTGTGTAATAATAGAGGAGGAGGGTCCTGTGTAATGATGGAGGTAGTATGGGGGAGAGGGTCCTGTGTAATGATGTGGGGGGGGGGGGGGTCCTGTGTAATGATGTAGAGGGGGGGGGTCCTGCGTTATGATGGGGACAGTATGGGGAAAATGGTCCTGTGTAATGATGGGGGTAGTATGGGGGAGGGGTCCTGTGTAATGATGGAGGGGGGGTCCTGCGTTATGATGGGGACAGTATGGGGAAAAGGGTCCTGTGTAATGATGGAGGTAGTATGGGGAGGGGGTCCTGTGTAATGATGGGGGTAGTATGGGGAGGGGGTCCTGTGTAATGATGGAGGAGGGAGTCCTGTGTAATTATGGAGGATAGGGGTCCTGTGTAATGATGGGGGTAGTATGAGGGAAGGGGTACTGTGTAATGATGGAGGAGGGGGTCCTGTGTAATGATGGGGGTAGTATGGGAAAGGGGATCCTTTGTAATGATGGGGGAAGTATGGGAGAGCGGTCCTGTGTAATGATGGGGGTAGTTTGGGGGATGGAGGTCCTGTGTAATAATAGAGGTAGTATGGGCAAAGGATCCTGTGGGGGGGGGGGGGGGGGGGGGGGGTCCTGCGTTATGATGGGGACAGTATGGAGAAAAGGGTCCTGTGTAATGATGGGGATTGTATGGGGGGTGGGGGTTCTGTATAATAATAGCGGTAGTATGGGCAAAGGGGCCTGTGTAGTGATGGGGGTGGTATGGGGGAGGGAATCCTGTGCAATTATGGAGGACGGAGGCCCTGTGTAATGATGGAGGTAGTATGGGGAGGGGGTCCTGTGTAATGATGGAGGTAGTATGGGGAGGGGGTCCTGTGTAATGATGGAGGTAGTATGGGGGAGGGGATTCTATGTAATGATGGAGGAGGGGGTCCTCTGTAATGGAGGCAGTATGGAGGATGGGGGTCCTGTGTAATGGAGGTAGTATGGGCAAGGGGTCCTGTGTAGTGATGGGGGAAGTATGGAGGAGGGGATCCTGTGTAATTATGGAGGATGGGGATCCTGTTTAATGATGAGGGTAGTATGGGGGAGGGGATCCTGTGTAATTATGGAGGATGGGGGTCCTGTGTAATGATGGGGGTAGTATGGGGGAGGGGGTCCTGTGTAATTATGGAGGATGGGGGTCCTGTGTAATGATGGGGGTAGTATGGGGGAGGGGGTCCTGTGTAATGATGGAGGAGGGAGTCCTGTGTAATGATGGAGGAGGGGGTCCTGTGTAATGATGGGGGTAGTATGGTAAAGGGGTCCTATGTAGTGATGGGGGTACTATGGAGGAGGGGATCCTGTGTAATTATGGAGGATGGGGGTCCTGTGTAATGATGGGGGTAGTATAAGGAGGGTGTCCTGTGTAATTTTGGGATGTTGGGGGGTGGAGAGCGAAAGTTCATGGGGGGGGGGGCACAACAAGAAGATGTTTGTCTAGGGTCCAATAAGTATTAAAGATGGCCCTGCCCAGCACAGAGGGTTAGTGGTAAGCGGTTCTGCCTTGTACCACTGGAGTTTATGGTTCGAATCCCCACCTGGACACCATCTACATGGAGATTGGAAGTTCTTATTGGAAGGCCTATATGGGTTTCCTCCTACACTCCAAAGAAAGACATTCTGATTGGCTATTTGGCTGATGTCTAAATGGACCCTAATATGTATGTGAGATAGGGACTTTAGACTGTAAGCTCCTCCGGGGCAGGGACAGGTATAAATGAATAGTAAGTAAATTGACGGCACTATATAAAAGCCTGTAGTAATAAATAATAAGGGTCACTTGAACATTTCTATTTCTGAATAGTAGAATCCCCATCTTTGAGTTTTGGTGGAACATTTACTGACTTGAATAGTTTTCATGATTTCATTTTTGTCTGCTTTACATTCACATTTAGTTTCTATAATTTTTTTTATGTTTTTTTTTTTTCACAGAAATGTTGTTGATTACATCCAACCCGTATGACTATCATTACACCAGCATGGGGGAGATTTCCGTAAAAAGTATCGATGACGCGGAGGAGCTCATGGCCACCGACGTACGTACATACAGCGCCTTGGCCTTGTGTTATGGAGAATCTCACTGCAAGTCCAAAGCCTTCTTTATTACTGCCTGAAATAATAACCGTCTGCTCTCGCCAACGGGAGAGGAGCCAATTCAAACCTGACCTTAAAACTGGCAGCTTGAGGATGAAATAAAGACAGTGATAACTTATTCTGTATTGTCCCCTGGTGCCAAAATTTAACCTGGGGTCTGTCATGTCATTAAAAAAATAAAATAAAAAAAAAGATTTAGAGAATAAATCAAAAACATTTATCTAAATATATTCTTTATTAGCCACAGAGGATATAAATACAAATTATTTAGCAAACCCCAGAAATGAACTTATGCAGGTAGTAAAGACATCATTACTGTGCTGTACATAGCCTGTGCAGAGTTGTAGGAGGGACCCAGCAGGCTCCACCCACAACAGGCTGCCTGTAGAACACTACAGGAGGGGGGGGGGGGGGCGGAGACAAGACCAGTCACCCTGCTGAAGGAGAGAGAGCAGCAGTGATTGGTCTGTGTTACAGAAGGCTCTTGCACAGAGGCACAATTAGAAATAGACAAATAGACAAAGGAACAAAGAGTAGTAAGAAAAACATCACACGTCTTTTGTATCTAGACAACATTTTTTTAGCCCCTGCTTCAATTTTAAGTGTCTATTCATTAAAATAAAAATTGGTGGGCAAATGCCTCAGCATTTACACAACCATTAAAGTTCATGTGCGTGTAAAGGCAGGCGTCCCAATATTTTTGGTAATAGAGTGTATGTGTATTTCCTATCATCATCAGCTCCATCTAGTGGCTTAATGCTCCCTTTTCCTTAAATACCGCAATGACGAAAAGCCTGTAGGCAGGTGCAGTCTGTACTCCCCACTGTAGGTGGCGCTGAACCAAAGCACAATCAGAAGAAAGTTGTGGGGAACTTAGTTCCACTATGACTTCCTGCGACCACCAGGAGAACAGCTGTCCGATTGGATGCTGGGGCCAAGTGTGACTTCCGCAGCCATCTTATGTAAGGGCAGAGTTTATTTAAGCCCCTGGCCCCCCTGCATATTATGCGAGTGGCTGGCTAGTGTAGGGACAGATGGCTCTCTCCTGTCCTGTCCGTGTGAGGGAGGAGGGAGTGGGAACTGACAGTGCAGGCTCTGAGCTGTATGAGAGAGATGCTCTCATCTCAGAGTCCTGCTGATGGGTACTGATAGTTGGCATTGATGAGCACTGATATGGGCATTGATTGGCAGCATTGATGAGCACTGATAGGTGGCACTGATGGGCACTGATCGGTGGCATTGATGGGCACTGATAGGCAGCATTGATGGGCACTGATAGGTGGAATTGATGGGCACTAATAGGTGCCATTTATCAGGCACTGATAGACAGCACTGATGGGCACTGGTAAGTGGTATTGATGAGCACTGATAAGCACTGATAGGCAGCACTGATGGGCACTGATAGGTAGCACTGATGGGGCTGCACTGATAATCAGGGCACTGATTATCAGTGTAGAAATGTACTGACAGTCTTGCTGGTAAATGGCTCTCCTTTCCTCAAACAGACACATCGTGGTAAGAAAGGACTGCGGATAACTGGCAAGTCTGTTTACATGCAATCTGCTGATCACATGGTAAAGGGCTGCTGTGGTTAGCCCTTTAGCGTGATCTGTGATCAGCTGTGTCACAGAGCGTGCCAGATGCGCACCCCAGGCGGCACGCAAGAGGCAGGGTTCTGGGGGGGGGGGTGTCCATGGACACCTTCCCAGAACTGGAAGCCCAGGCCTTGGATTGAAGGGGGGGGGGGGGGGTGCATACCTCACAACATTTTGAGATGGGAATGACGGACACCTACCAGCAAATGTATGTAGACATGGGACACGCCCCCCTGCCACACCCCCTTAAAGGAGAATTAACCCCAAAAAAGTTAATTAAAAGGGCTTTTTTTTACCACTACTATACCTTTATATTGGCTTTTAAAATGTACAAATGCAGCAATTTAGAATTTGGATGAAAGGTTTAGCGCTGGGAAACACTTTTTTTGAAAGCTGAAAAGTGCATTTTATATACAACTATATGGATCAGACCAAAATGAGGGACAAATGAGGGGGGGAAGAGGGACAGTCTAAGGACAGTCCCTCGAAATCAGGGACAGTTGGGAGCTATGGGGGGGGGGGGGGTTAGGGGGGCCCTTCATAGTTTCTTAGGATCTCGTTATATCTCTGTTACTCGCCCTCTGTGTGATTCCTGCCACCAGCTCACGATGCCGCTCTCTGCTCACAAGCAACTAGATGGAGTTGGCAATCATAGGAAATACACATATTGGACACATTATGAGGATTATTCACAGCGGATTTGTGAATGTTGAGACATAAGAATTAGAAAATTCCTTAGGAATCTCCACTTACCTTATCCAGCTGCAGGGTTCTGTGGTAAACCAGACAGACCCAATCTTCACCACACACGGTGGGCTCCGTTTAAAAAAAACCTTCAGGGGGCCCTTTTTATCGGGGGATCCACACCCCTGGACCCGTAATGCACCCCGCCAGGAAATATGGCTGGAAAAAACAAGCACTGGATCCCGGGGTCCAGCGCTCTAAAAAGAGAAGCGTTACAGGCCAAACCTTGTTTCTTCCGACACGAGGCCCGGGTACCATTCAATTCGGCCTGAAAAAACACTTTCAATGGATCCGGTTGCATAGCTGGCCCCAGCAAAGGAATACTCCAGTGGAGCTCAGCACAGCACATCTTTACTCGTGACCAACACCTAAGACACTGGCGAAAAAACGGAGGTACTCCCACTAAGGGGAGGGGTTATATAGGGAGGCAACTTCCTGTCTAGGGTGTGCCAGTGTTTCCACACCTGAAGGTGGCTATATAACCCATACAGTAATTACTGTGGCTCTGTGTCCCGTGATGTACGATAAATAGGGCTGTTACTGATTCAAATTTTCGTGTTCGATTAATCGATTTTTTTTTTTAATCGATTAATCGACTAATTTCGATTAATTATAACGCACATACAGATCCAACTACTTTTAGCTGATCTCCTTGCATTGCAACTCTGCATTAGTCAGTGGTAAATGTGGTATACACTATATACAATCACTAGTTAGTTTTCACAATCCATGACTTAACTTCACAGTTCACACAAATACATTTTAAATTCAAACTGTAGCGCTGACGTAAGTCATTTTTTCTTTCCACAGTAGCATGACAATCCCCCCACCTTTGGTCTAACTAATCGCTCTCACCTTATGGCATGGACCCCTGTGCAAACAGGTGGTCATGCAAGCGGGTATCAAAGGGGTTAACACGGACCATAAACTTCTCTCACGTCTCCTTAGATCTCAGCAAGGACGCCGGGTCATGGGTAGAAAGAAAATATCTTAGTGCTCACCGCTTAAGGATAAGATTACATTTTTGTGTTCAAACACAAACTACTCACATAAAGATGATAAAAACACAGCATGTAAAGCCGACAAACGTGTTAGTTGCGTAGGGCAGCAGCGGGTGACGTCACGTGTAGCTCCTCCCCCATACGCGTTACGTTCAATCAGAACTTAAACGTCACTGGAGTCCTCCCCCTTCCCTTCGTTAGCAGACGGACGCCCTTGGGGAAGGGGGAGGAGTCCGGTGATGTCGATGTCCGTGATGTCACCGGATCTCCGACGGAACTCCCTGAAGACCCGGAAGAGGTCTGAAGAATCAAAAGAATTTTGATCAATCAAAAAAATTAACAATTAATCGAGGAATTAATCTTTCATTTTCACAGCCCTAACGATAAAGAAATTTATTTTTTATAAATAGACCTTATGATACTATTAATTGCTAGCAAATGGAAGAATGTCCACTTACATACGGACCCAATTTGTTTTCTTCCCAGGAAGCCATTGATATCCTTGGTTTCAATCAGGAGGAGAAGATGGGGATCTACAAGCTGACAGGTGCTGGAATGCATTATGGGAACATGAAGTTTAAGCAGAAGCCCCGTGAGGATCAGGCTGAGTCTGATGGCACAGAAGGTAAGTAGCCGGGCCGGTTCAGGTACACTTACCTGCATACCGGATCGTAAACGTTTGTTTTTTCAGCTTTAAATGACCTCGGGAAGAGTTGGAAGCTGCTAAGGTTTTTTTTATTAATGCTGCCGGTGTCCCTATTTGGGATATTTTTTCATTACTTTCCTGATTTCCTAGTGGGGATAGTGAAAAAAAAAGAAAAAAATGATCCCCGACATTATATTCTTGATATGTGCCTTCTGTACCATATACTTGTATGGTAAAGTATTCTGTTCTCTTTGTATATTAATGTGAAATCTCTGGGTGTTCCTGTCTGGGTGTTCCTGCTAGTCCCCTTGCTTTTCTAATAAAAATCTGACCACACTAAGCAGGGGAGCGCAGCATGGCCAGTTCTCTAGCTATGTTGGGAACTCAGCCTTCACTCTTCCAATGATCAGACTTGTCCTCACACCCTTCCATACCTCCCAACATTTTGAGATGGGAATAAGGGACACCTACTAGCAAACGTATGTAGGCATACGCCCCCCTGCCACACCCCCTTAACCACTTTACGACCAGCGCACGACGATGTACGTCCCTTTTTTGAAGAGGAATATCTTGGTAACGGCAGCAGCTGCTGCCACAACCGAGATATCCATCTCTTCAGGCGCCGGTCGTATTTACGATAATGGTGGTCTCCGGCGCATTTGCCGCGAGATCACCGCTATCGGCGGCGGGAGAGGTGGCCCCACCCCTCCCGCCGCTCTCCCGCGCCCTCCGCCGCTTACCGGTAGTGGCGGAGGCGATCGGGTCCTTCACACTGCTGGGTATGGAGTTGAGTGAGGCTAAGATGGCCCCCACCCGTCTCTATACCATAGCAGGGCGGAAGCGACGTCAAAACATCACTTCCACCCATACCTCTTAAAGGAACATTTTTTCAATGTCATTTTTTCAAATTACATTTTTTTGTATTTAAGTCCAAATATGAGATCTGAGGACTTCTTGACCCCAGATCTCATATTTAAGAGGACCTATCATGCTTCTTTTCTATCACAAGGGATGTTTACATTCCTTGTAATAGGAATAAAAGTGACCCAATTTTATATATTTTTTTAAAAACTGTGTAAAAATAAATAAAATCAAGTAAAATGAATCCGAAAAAAAAAAAGATTTTTTTTTAAAACGCCCCGTCCCGACGAGCTCACATGCAGAAGACCCCCCGCCCTTACACAAGAGTCCTCAGAGTTCCCCCTTACATCAGACTCTAGAGTTCTCCTTTACATCCCAGTCCACAAAGTTCTCCCTTACATCAGAGTCCACAGAGTGCCCCTTTACATCGGAGTCCACAGGGTTCCCATTGACCGTGTAGGGGGGGAACCCTACACAGTTTCGATGCTTACCCGCAGACATATTTCTCATGGGCAGCCTTTGTCCGTAACGGACATTTACGGACAGTTTGTAAATCAGCCGATTTTTTACAAGCTATCTGTAAATTTACTAACGGTTGGCAACACTTCTCTAGCCATGCTTGATCTATGGCCCAAAAACAGCATTGGGTGGATCCTTACACATCTTCTGAATTGCTATGCCGCGTACACACGGTCGGAATTTCCGATGGAAACAGTCCGATGGGAGCTTTTCATCGGATTTTCCGACCGTGTGTATGCCCATCGGTCTTTTTCTGTTGGACTTTGGATTGAGGACCCGTTCTTAATTTTTCAGACGGAAAACCTTTCTATCGGATTTTCGGATCGTGTGAATGCAATTCCGACACGCAAAATTCCGACGCATGCTCGAAAGCATTAAACTTCCCTTTTATAGTGCAGTCGAACGTGTTGTATGTCGCGGTGTTATTGACCGTCGGAATTTGATGTCACCGTGTGTAGGCAAGACAGTTTGAGCGAAATTCCGTCGGAATTACGACGGGAAAACCGACGAGACGAGAATTCCGACCGTGTGTACGCGGCATTATGTATGCTTGGTCTGTTTGGTGGAATGGAGCCAACTGAAGTGAAGTTGGAGGTGGGCCAGAAGTATGGAAATAATGTGACAGCTACTATTTGTTTCTAAATATTGTTTTCCAGGACTTAGGACTTTAAGGATAGCCATAATTATCTGTATTTTTGCCACACGGTATATATATATATATATATGAATTTTGTGTCTTCCAGCGGCAGATAAAGTGGCATATTTGATGGGCCTGAACTCTTCCGATCTGGTGAAATCACTTTGCAATCCGAGAGTCAAAGTTGGAAATGAGTTTGTGACCAAAAGCCAAAATGTGCAGCAGGTGAGGACCGCCAACTACTCTCCACCTTCCAACTCCTCCAGTCTTATGCTGCGTACACACGGTCGGAATTTCCGATGGAAACAGTCCGATGGGAGCTTTTCATCGGATTTTCCGACCGTGTGTATGCCCATCGGTCTTTTTCTGTCGGAATTTCCTACGGACTTTGGATTGAGAACCTGTTCTCAATTTTTCCGACGGAAAACCTTTCTATCGGATTTTCCGATCGTGTGTAGGCAATTCCGACACGCAAAATTCCGACGCATGCTCGGAAACAATTTGACGCATGCTCGGAAGCATTAAACTTCCCTTTTATAGTGATGTCGAACGTGTTTTATGCCGCTGTGTTACTGACCGTCGGAATTTGGTGTGACCGTTTGTGTAGGCAAGACAATTTGAGCGAAATTCCGTCGGTATTCCGACGGGAAAACCATCAGAGCTTTTTGCGACGAGAATTCCGACCGTGTGTACGCGGCATTAGATAGATGTTATTGACAAATGTCTATTCCAGGTCTACAACTCCATCGGTGCTTTGGCCAGGTCAGTTTATGAGAAACTCTTCTTATGGATGGTGACCCGCATCAACCAGCAGCTGGACACGAAGCAGTCCCGCCAATACTTCATTGGAGTTCTGGATATTGCTGGATTTGAAATATTTGATGTGAGTGATAGATCTTTGTCTTCACTGTTCACATTACGAAGTGATCTTCTGTTCTTGTTCAGGTTGGTTATTATTTTTTCTTCTCCTAAAATTTCAGTTCAACACTTTTGAACAATTGTGTATCAACTTCACCAATGAGAAACTGCAACAGTTCTTCAACCACCACATGTTTGTGCTGGAACAAGAGGAGTACAAGAAGGAAGGCATCGAGTGGGAGTTCATCGACTTTGGCATGGACTTGGCTGCCTGCATCCAGCTTATTGAGAAGGTATGTAAGAGAAGCCCTCTATTATCACTCCAGCATGGGAGAAAACATGTGAGATTTATTATATGGCCAAATGTTTGTGGAGATATGACCATCTCACCACTATAAAACCAAAAGTATGTGGACTTCCTTCTAAATAAGTGGCCTCCAAACTGTGACCCACGTTCCCACTGCAAGTTCATCCCTACCGTTGGGGCTCTAGTGAAGAAGCAGGCTGGGGGTTAGACTCCTGGGGAACTCTGGGTAGGTGTTCTACAAGGGCTCATTACCACAGACTCCTGAGACCAGGCAAAGAGAACAAGAGTCAAGCCTACTTTTTACTGGGATAGTATACTAAGGGCAGGGCCGATCCTGAGCAGGTGCACAGGGTGCACCATGCCCAGGTGCCACGAGCTGAGGCAGAGGGGGGACAACGAACAGTGAAGTACCAGGGGGGGGGGGTCCGGTGCCACACATTCAAGGGGTGTCAGGGGGGTGTCATCCCAGTCAGAGTCCTCCCCTCCCTCCTCCTCTCCCTGTGTGTGTCACGCAGAGCGGCAATCTCCCACTGTGTCACAGAGTTGGATCTGAAATGTTCGACAGCTGCTGTAACAAAGTCCCACCTCCTAGACCGGCTCCTGTGATAGACTGCACACTGATTCAATGCTGGTAAATTTAATCAGTGTGACGTGTATCATAAGAGCCAGTCTAGGAGGCGGGACTTTGTTACAGCGGCTGCCCGGGCAATTCAAATCCAAGTTGTGTGACACAGCGGGAGATCGACTCTCTGTGTGATCCAGGCACTGGTAGGCTGTATTTGATGGGGCACTGGTAGGCTGCATTTGATGGGCACCGGTGAGGCTGCATTGATGCATTGATCTCTTGTATCATGTCCACAGTCTCTGACCATCTCTTGTATAATGTCTGCAGTCTCTGGCCATCTCTTGTATCATGTCCGCAGTCTCTGACCATCTCTTGTATCATGTCCGCAGTCTCTGGCCATCTCGTGTATCATGTCTGCAGTCTCTGACCATCTCTTGTATCATGTCCGCAGTCTCTGGCCATCTCTTGTATCATGTCTGCAGTCTCTGACCATCTCCTGTATCATGTCTGCAGTCTCTGACCATCTCCTGTATCATGTCTGCAGTCGCTGACCCTCTCTAAACTATTGTTCAGTAATGTAGTCTCTCATGGGGCCTGGAGGGGACTCTTTCTATCAGATACTATCTAATGGTCACCAAGAGGGTCTCTGTTAGAGAGACCCCCCCCCCCCCTCCAGGTCCCATTGGATGCCATTGTAGTCTCTAATGGGGCCTGGTAGGGACTCTTTCTAACAGACTCTCTAACAGATGCCCTCCAGAGACCCCTGTCCAGGTCCCATTATGCCCCATACACATGGTCGGATTTTCCGACGGAAAATGTCCTATCGGACAATGTTGTCAGTAATTCCAACCGTGTGTAGCCTCCATCGGACTTTTTTCCGTCGGATTTTCCGACGGACAAAGTTTTATCTCCTGCTCTCAAATTTTCCGACAACAAAGTCCTATCAGACTTTTTCCGATCGTGTGTAGTGAATTCCGACGGACAAAGTGCCACGCATGCTCAGATCACATTACAAGACCAAAGCTATTGGCTACTAGCCTCTACGTAGTCCCTGTCGTACGCGACGAACGTCACCACGTTCAGGCTGATCGGATTTTCCGACAACTTTGTCCGACCGTGTGTGTATGCAACACCAGTGTCAGACAAAATCCGTCGGAAAAAATCAGACGGATTTTGTGGTCGGAATTCCTGACCGTGTGTACGGGGCATTAGAGTACTCTGCTTCTCTTCCTGTATTTTGTTTATTGTTAAGAGATCGTGGGAGGATCCCAGGGTAACGAAGACTCCTTAGGGGAGCATTTCTGTGTTTGAGTCGTTACCATAGAAACATTTGCAAAAGGGGAGGAGTTGGTAAGATGACCACACCTAGGTGGGGGGCGCCAGAAATATTTCTGCACCCAGGGGTCTGTGACCCTAGGATTGGCCCTGGCTAAGGGTACATGTAATAGGGCCAATATGCTCTTTAGATACATTAAAACTTATAGTTACCCAGGTCACATCTCTATCTTCTTTGAGAGAACGACAGATCTAGTCGGCAAACAGACATCTTTTCATGTTTTTTTTGGTTTTTTTTTTAGCCAATGGGAATCTTCTCCATCCTGGAAGAGGAGTGTATGTTCCCTAAGGCCTCGGATGCCACCTTTAAGAACAAGCTCTATGACCAACATCTTGGAAAGTCACCCAACTTCCAGAAACCAAAACCAGGAAAAGGCAAGGGTGAAGCTCACTTCTCCCTGGTACATTACGCCGGCACGGTGGACTACAATGTCTCCGGGTGGCTGGACAAGAATAAAGACCCGCTTAATGAGACCGTGGTAGGCCTGTACCAAAAGTCTTCCCTCAAGCTCCTCGCTTTACTCTACTCCAGCTTTTCCACTACAGACGCCGGTAAGTGCTGTAAATGGAAACCCAATCAGTAAATTCTTATAGAAGCTTTATTTTTTTTATGACTTACCTTCGGGAAGCACTCAAGTACCGGCTCAGCTGAAATAGTGGAAAGTAAATGAAAGTAGGGCCATTATTTTGTGGTGGCAGGAGAAGAATAATAATGGTGACCCCCATAGGGGCTCCAGTCATTGAAATGCACTAAATGAATCAGTTCCATTCTGATATATCAGAGTTCCCCCACCCACATCAGGGACCACACCACCATATTGGCCACAAAACTGAACCTACTGAATGATGTCATCTTAACCGCTTCCCGACCGCCTCGCGCAGATATACTGCGGCAGAAGGGCACGTACAGGCGGATTAACGTACCTGTGTGATAAACAATTGGATGCCAACTGTGTGAACTCCGCGCCAAAAAAAAAATTTCTTCCAATGACACCAATGATAGAAGACAATTCCTCCAAGTGATTTCAACAATGGGGGGCACAATTCCTCCCACTGACACAAATGATGGGGCACAATTTCCCCCATTGACACCAAAGATGGGGCACAATTCCTCCCGATGACACCAACAATGGGGAACAATTTCTTCCAATGACACCAATAATGGGGTCCAATGACACCAATGATAGAAGACAATTCCTCCAAGTGATTTCAACAATGGGGCACAATTCCTCCCACTGACACAAATGATGGGGCACAATTTCCCCCATTGACACCAAAGATGGGGCACAATTCCTCCCGATGACACCAACAATGGGGAACAATTTCTTCCAATGACACCAATAATGGTGTCCAAAGACACCAATGATAGAAGACAATTCCTCCAAGTGATTCCAACAATGGGGCACAATTCCTCCCACTGACACAAATGATGGGGCACAATTTCTTCCAATGACACCAATAATGGGACACAATCCCTCCCAGTGACACAAATGATGGGGCACAATTTCCCCCATTGACACCAATGATGGGGCACAATTCCTCCCGATGAAACCAACAATTTCTTCCAATGACACCAATGATAGGGGACAATTCCTCAAAGTGATTCCAACAACGGAGCACAATTCCTCCCACTGACACTACTGATGGGGCACAATTCCTCCCAGTGACACAAATGATGGGGCACAATTTCTCCCAATGACACAAATGATGGGGCACAATTTCTCCCAATGACACAAATGATGGGGCACAATTTCTCCCAATGACACAAATGATGGGGCACAATTCCTCCCAGTGACACAAATGATGGGGCACAATTTCTCCCAATGACACAAATGATGGGGCACAATTTCTCCCAATGACACAAATGATGGGGCACAATTTCTCCCAATGACACAAATGATGGGGCACAATTTCTCCCAGTGACACAAATGATGGGGCACAATTTCTCCCAGTGACACAAATGATGGGGCACAATTTCCCCCATTGACACCAATGATGGGGCACAATTCCTCCCGATGAAACCAACAATTTCTTCCAATGACACCAATGATAGGGGACAATTCCTCAAAGTGATTCCAACAACGGAGCACAATTCCTCCCACTGACACTACTGATGGGGCACAATTCCTCCCAGTGACACAAATGATGGGGCACAGTTTCCCCCATTGACACCTATGATGGGGCACAATTCCTCCTGATGACACCAACAATTTCTTCCAATGACACCAATGCTAGGGGACAATTTCTCAAAGTGATTCCAACAATGGGGCACAATTCCTCCCACTGACACCAATGATGGGGCACAATTTCTTCCAATGACACCAATAATGGGACACAATCTCTCCCAGTGACACAAATGATGGGGCACAATTTCTCCCAATGACACCAATGATGGGGCACAATTCCTCCCAGTGACACAAATGACGGGGCACAGTTTCCCCCATTGACACCTATGATGGGGCCCAATTCCTCTCGATGACACCAACAATTTCTTCCAATGACACCAATGATAGGGGACAATTCCTCAAAGTGATTCCAACAATGGGGCACAATTACTCCCACTGAGACAAACAATGGGGCATTATTTTTCTCTCAATGATGCCACAGCCCGGCCCCCCTAAAATCTGAAGGACAGTAAAACCGGCCCTTTGTTTAGAAAGTTTGGAGACCCCCTTGGTCTAGGTCATACGTTTTATCTACAAATGAATGAAATAGTAACTAAAGTGTAGCAATACAAAGTTACACTGTATTTACTCATTACTCAAGCAACACTGAAGATAACAAACTAAATGAATGACTGCAAAAAAAAAAAAGAAAAATAAATATATAAAAAGCAAAAAAAAAAATGAAATTAAATAAAATCGTCAGAAAAATAATGGCTTAGGGGAAAAGGGGAGGAAGTGGTTAATTAGGACTGAATAAGGTTAACTATAGGTTAATAAGTGGTTAAATAGGCAACATTTTATGTTATGTATTTTTAAGGTTTGAATGCCATCATATATAGATTATAGGTCATACCTTTTATCTACAAATAAATGAAATAGTAAATAACTGTATTACTCATTGACACTTGCAGACTATCCTCAAGTGTCATTTTACATCGGAGTGAATGCATTTGACAGCTGAGTAATACAAAACAATTCCTGAGACAGATGTATTCAATTCCTCCAAGAAACTTTATTGAATCGTTTTACGTTGTATCCCCTACATCTAAAATGATGTAAAATTAAAAAGCAGAATTAAACCCCAAACCAAAAATCTAATCTATTGTAAAATATTAGTTTTTAGGATTTCCCCCTCTGTTTTAGCCTGGTGATCAGGCCAGTAACACACCTCCTGTATCAGAGCGCCCCCCCCCCCCCCCCCCCCCACTGTGGATGAAGGAGCACAGGAGGCACCTTTGGCCAGTGTGGGGGGAGGGGAGTGTTTGATGTACTAGCCGATTTAGTTACACTAACAAATTGATGCCAAATTCCAGCTCACACTGCAGTTACAGTAACATTTTTTTTTTGGGGGGGGGGGGTAAAGATTTTACATGAACAAATAAAAGCTGCCCCTGTCAGTGGTAAATGGTTTGTCTCAACTCTAAGCCAGGGATATGTAATTAGCGGACCTCCAGCTGTTGCAGAACTACAAGTCCCATGAGGCATAGCAAGACTCTGACAGCCACAAGCATGACACCCAGAGGCAGAGGCATGATGGGACTTGTAGTTTTGCAACAGCTGGAGGTCCACTAATTCCATATCCCTGCTCTAATGCCGCGTACACACGACCGACTTTTCAACTGACTTTCGGCGGAGTTCCGATGGACTTTCCGAATGAACGGACTTGGCCACACACAATCACACCAAAGTCCGACGGATTCGAACGTGATGATGTACGACCCGGACTAGACTAAGGACGTTCATAGCCAGTAGCCAATAGCTTACAGATAAACGGATTTCTCCATAGGAACTGGGTCCGGCGGAGTTCCGGACGAAATATTTGAAACATGTTCTAAAGTCCGTCAGATTTTTGGACAGCAAAGGTCCGATAGAGCCCACACACGATCGAATTGTCCGATGGATTTGTTCCGTCGGACCTTTGCTGACGAAAAGTCCGGTCGTGTGTACGCGGCATTGCTTCTAAATTTGCAGGAGAGCTTGTTCTGTTGAAAAACAACAGACTTCCTGGCTAGATCACCCGATGAAAATAAAGGAAAGAAAGCCTAAAAAAAAAAAAAAAAAAAAACGAATTGCAGTCCCCACATCTAGCAATTGGTGAGCTGCGCTATAATAAATGTTTGTTTGGGTATTAATACTGCTTTAACCCACGTTTACATCTCTGTGTGTGGCTGTTGTGGGTGCGGCGATCGCAGCGATTCCTGCACTCGCAACCAGGGCTGGTGCAAGGATTTTTGACACCCTAGGCAAAACCTAATTTTGTCACCCCCGTTGGCTCCACCCCTGACTCCACCCCCTTTGCCCTGCCCATGTGACAGGAGGTGGCGCTTTACAGGAAGCATCAGCTCTGCTTCCTCTAGTGCTGGCTCCAGTGCTGCACTGTGCCTCTAATTAAATTACCGGTCGGACAGAGCAGCTGCCTGAGACTAGACATGTGCACAACAAAAAAATTTGTTTATTTTCGTCTCTTTTTTTTTCGTGTCCGTTGATTCGTAACGATTCGTAAATTCGTAAGTCGTCGGTGTTCGTATTCGTAACGATTCGTATTTTCATAAGAGTTATTTTTTCGTTGATTCGTTTTTCCGTTAGTTTAATTTTCGTTTATTCGAAATTCGGACGCATTCGTATTTATTCGTACTTTCGTAACATTCGTAACATTCGTAGATTCGTAATCGGAGCATAATTCATAATTTTATGTAATGTGTATGCTATTATTACATTTTAACCGCTTCCCGACCGCCTCACGCAGATATACTGCGGCAAAATGGCACGGGCAGGTAAAATCACGTACCTGTACGTGGCCCTTTAATTGCCTGCCCGTGGGTCGCGCACGCGCCGCCATCGGCGCGCTCACGACCCGGTCGGGAGCTCCGTGAGCCTGGCCGCGGGACCAGCGGACCCGATCGCCGCTGGTGTCCCGCGATCGGGTCACGGAGCTGAAGAACGGGGAGAGGTCTGTGTAAACAAACCTCTCCCCGCGCTTCCTACACTGCCTGTCATTGATTGGCTGTTCCCGGTCATCGGGAAAGCCGATCAATGGGGTCAGACGTCAGCCCCGCCCCCTAATGTAAAAAAACACACACGTCACAGCCCATAACCCCTCCCCTCCCCCTAGTGGTTAACTCTTTCACTACAACTGTCATTTATACAGGAATCAATGCATTTAAATAGCACTGATTGCTGTATAAATGACAATGGTCCCAAAAATGTGTCAAAAATGTCCGATGTGTTGCCGGCTGGCACTGACCCCTGCGTGGGTCTATTCCAAAGCTGTGGCAGGTTTACTGATGTTTGTTATTTGTTTGTATGTTCTTTTTATACTCAATAAAAAGATTTTCAAAAAAAAAAAAAATGTCCGATGTGTCCGCCATAATGTCACAGTCACAATAAAAATCGCTGATCGCCGCCATTACTAGTAAAAAAAAAAAATATTAATAAAAATGCTATAAAACTATCCCCTATTTTGTAAACGCTATAACTTTTGCGCAAACCAATCAATAATCGCTAATTGCGATTTTTTTTTTACCAAAAATATGTAGAAGAATACGTATCGGCCTAAACTGAGGGAAAAAATGTTTTTTTTTTATATATTTTTTGGGGATATTTATTATAGCAAAAAGCAAAAAAATATTGCATTGTTTTCAAAATTGTCGCTCTATTTTTGTTTATAGCGCAAAAAATAAAAACCGCAGAGGTGATCAAATACCACCAAAAGAAAGCTCTATTTGTGGGAAAAAAAGGACGCCAATTTTGTTTGGGAGCCACGTCGCACGACCGCGCAATTGTCAGTTAAATCGACGCAGTGCCGAATCACAAAAAGGGGCCTGGTCCTTTGGCTGCCAATTGGTCCGGGGCTGAAGTGGTTAAGAGACACGGAAAATTACGAATCGAAAAAAAAAGTTACGAATGTACAAAATTTTTCGTTCAATCCATTCGAAGCACGTTAAGCAGCGCCATTGTAAGAAACACGGAAAATTACCAATTCAACAAAAAAAAAAAGTTACGAATGTACGAATTTTTTCGTTCATTTTGTTTTTCGTTGTTCCCGTTTTCGTTTTTCGGATTTTCTTCTTTCGTAGATTCGTTGTTTCTAATTAGTTTTTTTCGGATTTTCGTTGTTTTCGGATTCGTTCGATTCAAACGATTCGTTATTCGTTAAAATTTTTACCGAATCGTTCGTTCATTCGTACGATAACGAATGAACGAAAATAACGAAAAAAAACGAAAATCGAAAAAAAACAAAACGAATTGAACAGTTAGTGGGTTAGTTACATGCTGCAGTCTGGAGAGCATGCAGACCCAGAGGGAAACCAGTGGCCGGGGCGCCCCTAGGCAGCAGTGCACCCTAGGCGGTTGCTTAGTTTGCCTAGTGGTAGCCCTGCTCGCAACCACTCACAGAGAAAATGCACTGCTCTGCAGAAACGCGCAGGGCGTTTCTGCAGAGCAGTGCATGGGTATGGGGGTGCCATACTGAATGCGTGTGCGGGAACCGCATTGGTCAAAAAAAACATGCGATTTCCCTGCGGCTGCGTTTTTGAAAAGGTTTTTGAAAAGGTTTTGCAGAAACGCAGGCATGGTAGCCCAGTTATTTGAATGGGCTGCTGTGCCCGCGCAAACATGGCACACACAAATCTCGGATACATGCGAACCGAGGGTTAAAGTTAAATTGTCAAGCTAGAAAAATGAAAGATGTCATCTCTTGACCCGTCTTTTGCGAATGCAGGTTGCCTGGCTGCCATCCTGAGTCTATGGCTTCATCATCTAGAGGCTTATTAACTCAGAGCATTGAAGCAATAGGATAAGAATGACGCCAGTCAACCAGCATTTTCAGGAGGGATATAAAATAGTAGACATGTGCAATTAGTTTCGTTTTCCGTTAAAATTCGTTATATTCGTTCATTCGTTATCGTACGAATGAACGAATGATTCGCAAAATTTTTTAACGAATGTTCGAATCGAACGAATATGAAAAACAACAAAAATCTGAAATAACCAAATTAGAAACAACTAAACTACGAAAGAAGAAAATCCGAAAAACTAAAACAGGAACAACGAAAATCAAAATGAACGAAAAAATTCGTACATTCGTAACTTTTTTTTTTTTTTGTTAAATTGCTAATTTTCCGTGTCCTTTACAATGGCGCTGCTTAACGTGCTTCAAATGGATTGAACAAAAAAATTCGTACATTCGTACTTTTTTTTTTTTTTTTTTTTGCGATTCGTAATTTTCCGTGTCCCTGACAATGGCGCTGCTTAACATGCTTCGAATGGATTGAATGAAAAAATTTGTACATTCGTACCTTTTTTTTTTGCGATTCGTAATTTTCCGTGTCTCTTACAATGGCGCTGCTTTACGCGCTTCGAATGGATTGAACGGAAAAATTCGTACATTCGTAACTTTTTTTTTTTCGATTCGTAATTTTCCGGGTCTCTTACAATGTAATAATAGCATACACATTACATAACATTATGAATTATGCTCCGATTACGAATCTACGAAAACAATGTTACGAAAGTACGAATAAATCAATCTTATGAAAGGACGAATGTAACTAAATCTACGAAAATACGAATGCGTCCGAATTTCGAATAAACGAAAATTAAACTAACGGAAAAACGAATCAACGAAAAAATAACTCTTATGAAAATACGAATCGTTACGAATACGAACACCGACGACTTACGAATTTACGAATCTTTACGAATCAACGGAAACGAAAGAAACGAAACGAAAATAAAAAAAATTTTCTATTGTGCACATGTCTATAAAATAGCAAAATGCCATATTTCTGAATAATAACCGATCGTGGAATTTCCGCAGAGCGTTCATTAATATTTATTTTTCTGTCCAGGTACTGGCGGTAAATCGGGCAGTAAGAAGAAGGGCTCCTCCTTCCAGACGGTGTCGGCAGTTTTCAGGGTCGGCTCACTGAGTGGAATTAACTAAAAAAATAAATAAATCAGAAATATCCAAAGGCCGTAACTAAAGACTTTGATTCATGTTTCCTTCCTGCAGGAAAATCTGACCAAACTGATGACCAACTTGAAGAGCACCCACCCGCACTTCGTCCGCTGCCTCATCCCAAATGAGACCAAGAATCCAGGTAGAGTTCACACCCAGACCATGACCCAGATACTCAATGTCCCATCTACTGGTCAGTCCAATTAGAGAGTCACTGCTCAAAGCTAGTCACAGCTAGGGTTGCCACCTGTCCAGGATTCACCCGGACAGTTCGGGTTTGGAATCTTGCATCCGGGCTTCAGACTGCCTGAAACCCGGACACATTATTTAGACAGGACTGTGGCTTCCCAGCAGGGTTGCTGGCTGCAGTTGTCTAAACCTGAGAGCAGGGCCGTCTTTAATATTGATTGGACCCTGGGCAAAACTTTTCTTGGGGCCCCCCCATGCAGTTTCGCTATCTACCTGCTCTGAGACAATAGCAGCTAGACTCAAACTCACTTTACAGAATCAGATCAGACAGCTATTGCGATTGGTTGCCAGAGGTTACAGTGTATTATTACCACTCACTGACTGGTTGCTAGAGGTTACAGTGTATTATTACCACTCACTGGCTGGTTACTAGAGGTTACAGTGTATTATTACCACTCACTGACTGGTTGCTAGAGGTTACAGCACACATTACAGCTCACTGATTAGTTGCTAGAGGTTACAGCACATGATTTCTGCTTGTTGATTGGTTGCTAGAGATTACTGGGAATATGACCTCAGGGGGGCATGATATAGATATCAATGCCACTGGCCGCCACTATTTACATATGAATGCCACCACTATTTACACATAAAAAGCCACCGCTATTTACATACGAATGCCGGTAATTTACATGTAAACACAGGGTCTGCAGGTGAGTCATCTGTACACAACAATAGGGCAGAGCTGGGCAGCATTAGTATCAGCACTTCACACTGAGATATTGGGACACAGCACGGGACTAAAACCTAAAGGGACTAGGGAATTTAAACCAGGATAGTTGGCAAGTACGAGGCAGCTGATTTGGGCCCCACAACATTGACAGGGCCCAGGGCAGCTGCCCCTTTTGCCCTGCCTTAAAAACGGCCCTGGCTGAGATTGTCTGTTAGTCTTTCACAACCCCTAAAGCCAGCATTAACAAACCTGCCCCCCCCCCCCCCCCCCCCAAAACACACACATAGACAGGAGAGGAGAGAGGGCTCGATCTGCACCTCTTCCCCCTCCCCCACCCCTCTGTGTCTGCCCACACTCCAAATTTCCAGCCCCAACTTTTTTTTTTGAGGCAAAGCGCCGGGGATTGAAGTCCAGTAGCCTCGGATACATCTGGATGAGAAGTGCTGACTGCCAAGGGGTGAGTGAGCTCACCATCCATCTTTGTCTGTAAATGAAGTCTCCCCCTTTCTCTCTCCTGCCTCTGAGTGAGTACTCTAAGTTAAATCAGGGTTCTCAGAGCACCCCTTACATTATAATTCCCCTTTACACCACCGTGTTTCCCCTTACATCAGAGTCCTCTCCGTACATCAGAGTTCTCAGTGTTCCCCCTTAGATCAGGGTTCTCAGAACATCCCTTATGTTAGAGTCCCCAGAGTTCTCCCTTACATCAGAGTCTGCAGAGTCCCCTCATACAGTGAAAGGGAACTCTGCGAGTTCAGATGTAAAGGGGAACTCTGTGGACTCTGATGTAAAGGGGAACTCTGTGGACTCTGATGTAAAGGGGAACTCTGTGGACTCTGATGTAAAGGGGAACTCTGTGGACTCTGATGTAAAGGGGAACTCTGTGGACTCTGATGTAAAGGGGAAAGGAGAAATGTTATTTAATAGCAAAATATATGTATAGTTTATACTATACTATACTATAGTTTATACTATAAAAAAAAAAAAAAATGCAGTGCGCCGCTAAAGTGTTCGGGTTTGACTTGAAGAAAAGGTGACAACCCTGGTCACAGCCCAACAGCCTCAGGAGAATCAGTCACCATCCATGACCACACCATACAATCTAAGCTGTATGGAAGAAAAACAGGAAACTTCATACACATTGCAATATTTATAGGACATGAGGTGTCGCTCTACCAGAACTTCTATGTAGGAACATAATAGACCAAACGGCACTGACACAAGGTACTAGTGTAGTTAGACCCCTTCAGATCCACGCTATAGCCGAATGAATGCTAGAGGGCGGATCTTTGCTGGGAGGCCGTCAATAGACGTCCTCCCCATTGCACGCTCCTGCAGGGCACGTGCGCCGCGCGCTGTGATCACAGAGTCAATGGCCCCTTACCACATGACCAGCTGTCAGCCAATGACAGCCGATCACGTGATGTAAACAGAAGATCGGTAATTTTTTTTTAATCTCCTGAGGAGAAAAAAAAACGATCACCGGCTTCTGTGCAAGGGACATCGGTCCCAAAGAGGAAGAGGCGAAAACCGCCTCATCTGTGCCCACCAGTACCGCCTGCAAGTGCCACCTGCCAGTGCCCACACAGTGCCACGAATCAGTGCCCACCAGTGCATAAGTGCCATCAATCAGTGCCACATATCAATGCCCACCAGTGGTGCCAATCAGCTCCTTATCAGCGGCATCTAGCAGTGCTGCCTATCAGTGTCACCTACCAGTGCCGATCAGTGCCCATCACTGCCACCCATCAGTGCCCATCACTGCCACCTATCAGTGCCCATCAGTGCCAGCTATCAGTGCCACCTATTAGTGCCCTTCAGTGCCACCTATCAATGTCCTTCAGTGCCGCCCATCAGTGCCACCTCTCAGTGCCCACCAATGTCACCTCATCAGTGCCCATCAATGCAGCCTATCGGTGCCCATCAGTGCAGTCTATCAGTGCAGCCTCATCAGCGTACATCAATGAAGGAGAAAAATTACCTGTTTCCAAAATGTATTAACAAAATATAAAACAGTTTTTTTTTTTTTTTACATTTCGGTCTTTTTTTTTTTTTAACAAAAAAAAAACCCAGAGGTGATCAAATACCACAAAAAGAAAGCTCTATTTGTGGGGAAAAAAATTATAAAAATGTCATTTGGGTACAGTGTTGTATGGCTGCGCAATTGTTCTAAAGCCTCATACACACGATCGGACCGTGGACCAACTTTCCCGTGGATTTTTGTCCAAAGGGCGTTGGCCCCAAGTTGGTATTGCCTACACACGGCAGGACTTTTTTCAGCCAACTTTCACCAAATCACTTGGTTTTTCTGCTCTTTACCGCCACCTTTGGTCAACTTCTGTATTGTTGTCTGATCTTTTGCATTGGTTCTGCATTGGTTTGTACAAAAGTCCGTTGGTTTTGTGTACACACGGTCGGACTTTGGTCCATCAGACTTTTGTTGGCAGAAAGTTGGTCCGTTCGCACAGCCAACAAAAGTCCGATGAAACCTGGAAAAAGTTGGTCCGATGGAGCGTACACACGGTCGGATGTTGGTCCAAAACAGCTAATTTGCATGTTGGTTGTCAAAAAGTCCGATCGTGTGTATGGGCCTAAAGAGTGACAGCGCTAAAAGCTGAAAATTGGTCTGGGCAGGAGGGGGGTTTAGGTGCCCAGTAAGCAAGTGGTTAAATAGCCACCTGGCGCCAATGCGCACACGTACCTGCTAAAAGACCACAAGGCTTACAGGAACCATGTGCCTACGCATATGTATGCGCCTTCCCTTGCGCATTGTCAGGGGGGAGTACGGTGACCTCTGGGAGGGGTAATAAATATCTGGAAGTGTCAAGCCTCATACACACGATCGGACCGTGGACCAACTTTCCCGTGGATTTTTGTCCAAAGGGCGTTGGCCCCAAGTTGGTATTGCATACACACGGCAGGACTTTTTCAGCCAACTTTCACCAAATCACTTGGTTTTTCTGCTCTTTACCGCCACCTTTGGTCAACTTCTGTATTGTTGTCTGATCTTTTGCATTGGTTCTGCATTGGTTTGTACAAAAGTCTGTTGGTTTTGTGTACACACGGTCGGACTTTGGTCCATCGGACTTTTGTTGGCAGAAAGTTGGTCCGTTCGCACAGCCAACAAAAGTCCGATGAAACCTGGAAAAAGTTGGTCCGATGGAGCGTACACACGGTCGGATGTTGGTCCAAAACAGCTAATTTGCATGTTGGTTGTCAAAAAGTCTGATCGTGTGTATGGGCCTTTATACTGACACATTACTTAGCATGCTGAACTTAACATGAAATCTAATGACAGGTCCACTTTAAGTCCTTTAAGTTCAAGCACATAGATCTATTAGTGTATAATAGAATTGGCAATCATCCAATTAAAAAAAAAAAAAAAAAATGATATTGATTTCAATGTTGTTGGACAGTATAATCATTTTCAGGACACATACAGTGCATTGATTATCTTGGTTATTCAGTATAGCATATGATACTGAATTCCTATCAGATACATTGGGATAGCCATGTCAGTAATTATGACCTTTTGTCTACAGGGGAGATGGACAATCACCTCGTCATCCATCAGCTGCGCTGTAATGGCGTCTTGGAGGGAATCCGAATCTGCAGAAAGGGATTTCCCAGCCGAATCCTTTATGGGGACTTCAAACAACGGTAAGAAAAGTCAGAGGGTTACACTTTTATTTAGTCCTCCTTCCCTGTGAAGTCCGGCCTGGAAAAAAAGAAGAACCGTCTATAAAAAAAATTGAGGTTTATCTCAGGTGTCATTTGCTGGGATAAAACTTCATTTTTCGCACAAAGTATGAAGCTGTGGCTGTTGTGCAAATGGGGCAAAATCAAATGTTCTTAAGGTATTTTTCCTGAGGATCAAATGATTTTTTTTCTCTTTTTGATTAAATATTTTAGGGTAATTTCCCTTAGGATCAAATGTGCATAGGGTATTTTCTCTTCTGAATAAACGTTCTTAGAAAATACCCCAAGAACAATAATCAGAAGAGAAAATACTCTATAAATATTTGATCCTAAGGCTGCTTTCACACTGGGGCGGTGCGGGGCGGCGACGGTAAAGCAGCGCTATATTTAGCGCTGCTTTACCATCGTTTTAGCCGCGGTATGCGGCCGCTAGCGGGGTGGTTTTAACCCCCGCTAGCGGCCGCAAAAGGGTTAAAAACCTCCGCAAAGCGCCGCTGCAGCGGCGGTTTGCCGGCGGTATCCCCGCGGTGTCCCATTGATTTCAATGGGAAGGAGCGGTATAGGAGCGGTGAATACACCGCTCCTTCACCGCTCCAAAGATGCAGCTAGCAGGACTTTTTTTTTTACCGTCCTGCTAGCGCACCGCTCCAGTGTGAAAGCCCACCGGCTTTCACACGAGTGAATGGGGCCGGTTTTTTCCGGCGGTGTACAGGCGCTATTTTTAGCGCTGTACCGCCTGAAAACCGCCCCAGTGTGAAAGCAGCCTAAGAGAAAATACCCTGAGAACATTTGATCCCAAATGAAACTACCCTAAGAACATTTGATCCTAAGGGAAAATAGACATGTGCAATTCGTTTTTTTAGTTTTTCTTTTTTTTGTTGTTATTTTCGTTCATTCGTTATCGTACGAATGAACGAACGATACGCTAAAAAATTTAACGAATAACGAATCGTTCGAATGGAACGAATCCAAAAACAACGAAAATCCAAAAACAACAAATTAGAAACAACGAATCTACGAAAGAAGAAAATCAAAATGAACGAAAAAATTCGTACATTCGTAACTTTTTTTTTTTGTTGAATTGGTAATTTTCCGTGTCCCTTACAATGGCGCTGCTTAACGTGCCTCGAATGAATTGAATGAAAAAATTCGTACATTCGTAACTTTTTTTTTTTTTTTTCGATGCGTAATTTTCCGTGTCTCTTACAATGGCGCTGCTTAACGTGCTTCGTATGGATTGAACGAAAAAATTCGTACATTCGTAACTTTTTTTTTTTTTTTTTTCGATGCGTAATTTTCTGTGTCTCTTACAATGGCGCTGCTTAACGTGCTTCGTATGGATTTACCAAAAAATTTGTACATTCGTAACTTTTTTTTTTTTCATTCGTAATTTTCCGTGTCTCTTAAAATGTAATAATAGCATACACATTACATAAAATTATGAATTATGCTCCGATTACGAATCTACGAATGTTACAAATGTCACGAAAGTACAAATAAATACGAATGCGTCCGAATTTCGAATAAACGAAAATTAAACTAACGGAAAAACGAATCAACGAAAAAATAACTCTTACGAAAAGATGAATCGTTACGAATACGAACACCGACGACTTACGAAATTACGAATCGTTACGAATCAACGGAAACGAAAAAAACGAAACGAAAATAAACAAATTTTTTTGTTGTGCACATGTCTAAGGGAAAATACTCCATGGACATTCAATCCCAAATAAAATTACCCTAAGAGCATTCAATTCTATGAGAAAATACCCTATGGACATTTGATCTTAGGAAAAACCACCCTAAGAACATTTGATCCTAATAGAAGACACCCCAAGAACAATTATCCGAAACTAAAATACCCTATTAGGATTAAATGTTCTTAGGCATTTTAGGCATTCTCTGCAATAGTATTTTCAGTTTTGGTGAGATTCTCCACAAGGGTTAATTACTTTTATGAGAAAATACCCTATGGACATTTGATCCCAAATGAAACTACCCTAAGAACATTTGATCCTAATAAAAAATACCCCAAGAACAATAATCCGAAACTAAAATACCCTATTAGGATCAAATGTTCTTAGGGTAGTTTTTCCTAAGATCAAATGTCCATAGGGTATTTTCTCATAAAAGTAATTAACCCTTGTTGATTCTTCCCAGTGGCCACCGATATAGGGGTCATTCTTCCCACTGACCACCAATGTAGCAAGCATTCTTCCCATTCTATGAGAAAATACCCTATGGACATTTGATCCCAAATGAAACTACCCTAAGAACATTTGATCCTAAGGGAAAATACTCTATGGGCATTCAATCCTATATTAAATTACCGGTACCCTAAGAGCATTCAATTCTATGAGAATATACCCTATGAACATTTGATCTTAGGAAAACCATCCTAAGAACATTTGATCCTAATAGAAAATACCCCAAGAACAATAATCCGAAAATAAAATACCCTATTAGGATCAAATGTTTAGGCATTTTAGGCATTCTCTGCAATAGTAATTTCAGTTTTGGTGAGATTCTCCACAAATGTTAATTACTTTTATGAGAAAATACCCTATGGACATTTGATCCTAATAGAAAATACCCCAAGAACAATAATCAGAAAATAAAATACCCTATTAGGTGCAAATGTTCTTAGGGTAGTTTTTCCCAAGATCAAATGTCCATAGGGAATTTTCTCATAAAAGTAATTAACCCTTGTGGCGAATCTCACCAAAACTGAAATTCCAAATGTCCATAGGGTATTTTCTCATAGAATTGAATGCTCTTAGGGTAATTTAATTTGGGATTTCGCATTGCTAGAGGTGTTCTGTACACCAACTTTGTATAGTTCGCCTCCAGGTTGCCATATTTCTTTTAGTTTTTCAGATTTTAAAGGAAAGATACTTTACAAAAACACAAAATTACAATATGGCTTGTAAAGCAATTGTCAATGCTGTATTATTATTATTTGATATTTTTTCCACAAAAGTTGAGTTAGCCTTTAAATATCAAAGACATTTTTTTTGCACATATTAAAAACATTCACAAGGGGCATTATTCGCAAAATTTGTTTGAATGCTGATACTTTTGTCCAGCAGATTTTAAAAAAATTGACCCTTTAGCCACTGCCATGCGTGCTCCTTCAGTTGGCCGCTATACTGTCTATTCAGGTCTCTGCATGCCTCCTAAAAACCCAATAGGAAGTACAACGGCAACGGAAGGAGCACCCATGGCGGTGGCTTAGCGTTGTGCTATTACTGGCAGGGTCTTTCAGGAAGAAACTTTGTAACAGATTTGCAAAAAATTTTTTTCAACTGTATAGAGTTTATTTTATATTAAAAAAATTCTTCTGTCAGATATAAGGTCCTGAACGCCAGTGCCATCCCGGAGGGGCACTTCATAGACAGTAAAAAGGCCTGCGAGAAGCTCCTGGGCTCCATCGATATCGATCACACGCAGTACAAGTTCGGACATACAAAGGTTGGTGGATCTTCTTCTACAAGGTTCTTATTAATTATCCTCCTCCTGTCTGCTTTCTGAAGCCTTGAAGCTTCTTCAAACACATGCGTTGTGGTAACCCTCCTTTTTACCACAAGGCATGTTGACACGTGGGTGTATTGTGAATGGCAGCAGGAGTAGTGAGACTCCCTTTCATGTGTTTGCATTGGTTTTGTGTGGGGGAGGGATGCAACCTCAGAGATCACCCAAATCCCATAATATTACATTACATATTACATTGTGTTAGGTAGATTGGAACATGAAATAAATAACCTTCCCCATAACCCCCCCCCCCCCCCTCCATCCTGATATATGTTCAGATGTCCCTTGTCTGTCCATTACTGGAGTTACAGGCTTTCTCAACTAGGGTTCCATCAAACCCTGGGGTTCCTCCAGAGGTTGCTAGGTGTTCCTTGAGCAATAAGCAATTATTGCCTCTCAGATAAGTTACCACGGACACCAATGATCTTTTCAACTTTCTGTATGTGGGGGGGGGGGGGGGCATTCTTCCCATTGACTGCCAATATAGGGGACATTCTTCTGAATAACCACCCATGTAAGAAGCATTCTTCCCAGTGGCCACCAATGTAAGGGGCATTCTTCCCTCTGACCACCAATGTAAGGAGCATTCCTCCCACTAACCACCAATGTGAGGGACATTCTTCTCACTGACCACCAATATAAAGATCATTCTTCCCACTGGCCTCCAGTGTAAGGAGCATTGTTCCCACTGAACACCAATGTAAGGGACATTCTTCCCACTGACCACCAATATAAAGAGCATTCTTCCCACTAACCACCAATATAAGGATCATTCTTCCCACTAACCACCAATATAAGGATCATTCTTCCCACTGACGACCACTGTAAGGAGCATTCTTCCCATTGACCACCAATGTAAGGACATTCTTCCCACTGATCACCAATGTAAGAGGCATTCTTCCCACTTACCACCAATGTAAGGAACATTCTTCCCACTGAACGCCAATGTAGGGAACATTCTTGCCACTAACCACCAATGTATGGAACATTCTTCCCGCTGAACGCCAATATAGGAAGCATTCTTGCCACTAACCGACAACGTAAGGGACATTCTTCCCACTGACCACCAATGTAAAGAGCATTCTTTCCACTGATCACCAATGTAAAGAGCATTCTTCCAACTGACCACCAATTCAAAGAGCATTCTTCCCACTGATCACCAATATAAGGATCATTCTTCCCACTGATCACCAATGTAAGGAACATTCTTCCCACTGGCCACCAATGTAAGGAAAATTCTTCCCACTGGCCACCAATGTAAGGATCATTCTTCCCACTGATCACCAATGTAAGAGGCATTCATCCCACTGAACGCCAATGTACGGAGCATTCTTGCCACTAACCACCAATGTAAGGGGCATTCTTCCCACTGAACGTCAATGTATGGCGCATCTTTTCCACTGACCACCAATGTAAGGACCATTCTTCTCATTGGCCACCAATGTAAGAAGCATTCTTCCCACTGACCACCAATGTAAGGGACATTCTTTCCACTGAACACCAATGTAAGGACCTTTCTTCCCACTGACCACCAAAGATAGAAGTGGCTCTTCGTCACTGACCATCAATGTAATGGGACCATTACTCAGAGGCCACCAATTTAAGGAGGCTGTAGGCACGCAACTGTCTTTTATACAGAATATGTTCTGGACAATGTGTCAAAAAGCTGATATTCGATAACTATTCTGAATGATTATAGAAAAAAAAGATATACAGCCAATAATTATCCAGGGAAAAGCCTCTTTGACTCTACCACCTATAGATACACATACATTACCATTACCTAATGGTAAATCTGAATGGGGGGAGGGCCCAGGAAACGTCTTCTACAAAAAACAACCGTTCCGTTGTCTGTCTTCCAGGTCTTCTTCAAAGCCGGCCTGCTGGGTGTTCTGGAGGAGATGCGGGATGAACGCCTGTCTCAGCTCATCACCCGCACACAGGCACTGTGCAGGGGTCACCTAATGAGGGAGGAGTTCAAGAAGATGGTGGAGAGAAGGTAGTCATCATCTATATACCTATGTACTATCAACTCCGACATCATGTCTGTCAAGTGAAGTCAGTTCATTGGGAGGTATCTGGGGATTTCCATTGATTTACAGTCAAGTTTATTTTCTCTCCTGTAGAAGTTTCCCCCTCTGTGATCCAGGCAAAGAGGTTACAGAAAAAATGTATCTGATCATATATACAAACTAGTGGTGCCCCGAAATGAAAATTCTGGTGCCAAAACCCAAATTCAGGATGCACTTGGCCAGACAGTTTTAAAAAAAAAAGATTATTTGAATTACTGTGGCTGTCATTTTTGCTTTGAAGTCACTAGGGGGCGTTGTATTGAAGTCAATGGAACGCGATTTTGCTTTGAAGTCAAAGGGATGCACTTTTGCATTGTAGTTAATAGCATGTGATTTTGCATTGAAGTCACTCGGTGGCGTTTTTGCATTGAGGTCACTAGGGGGCATATTTGCATTAAAGTCTATGGGACGCCATTTTGCATTGAAGTCCCTAGGGGGTGTTTTTGCATTGAAGTCTATGGATAGCAACTTTGCATTGAAGTCTGTGGAAGGCGACTTTGCATTGAAGTCCACGGGACACGACTTTGCATTGACTTTGCATTTAAGACTGTGGGTGGCGACTTTGCATTGAAGTCTTTGGGGTACGACTTTGCATTGAAGTTGATGGGACACGACTTTGTATTGAAGTCACTAGGGGGCGTTTTTGCATTGAAGTCTATGGGACCAGATTTTGTATTGAAGTCTATGGGACCAGATTTTGCATTAAAGTCACTAGGGAGCGCTTTTTCATTGAAGTCACTAGGGGCGCTTTTGCATTAAAGTCTATGGAACGCGATTTTGCATTGAAGTCTATGGGACCCGATTTTGCATTAAAGTCACTAGGGGGTATTTTTAGATTGAAATCACTAGGGGGTGTTTTTGCATTGGAGTCACTCGGGGGCGTTTTTGCATTGATGTCATTGGGGGTCGTTTTTTGCATTGAAGTCACTAGGGGGCATATTTGCATTAAAGTCTATGGGACGCCATTTTGCATTGAAGTCACTAGGGGGTGTTTTTGCATTGAAGTCTATGGGTAGCAACTTTGCATTGAAGTCTATAGAAGGTGACTTTGCATTGAAGTCCGTGGGACATGACTTTGCATTGAAGTCTGTGGGAGGCGACTTTGCATTGGAGTCTTTGGGGCACGACTTTGTGTAAGCTTCTTTGGTGCAGAGACTGATGTGAATGGCTCAGTGTTCTCTGTACAGCATTGCAGAATATGTCAGAGCTTTTATAAAAACGACATTTTAGATTCCTCCAAGAATCAGCCATGTGAATGTGTTGATGGGCCTTCCCGACCTCCTCGCTACCAATGTCGATCTGCCTTACAAAAGTAATTGATGATGGATTATGTCGCGTTCCTTATTACTGATCTTATTTGTGATTTGTACGTTACAACAGAGATTCCATCACAACCATCCAATACAACGTCCGTTCTTTCATGAATGTCAAGCATTGGCCTTGGATGAAGCTGTTCTTTAAGATCAAACCTCTTCTAAAGAGCGCCGAGACTGAAAAGGAGATGCAGAGCCTGAAAGAGGAGCTTGAGAAAACCAAGGAGGAACTGGCAAAGTCAGAGACCCGAAGGAAGGAGGTGGAGGAGAAACTGGTGGGCCTGACCCAGGAGAAGAACGACCTCCTACTTCAAGTCCATTCGGTAGGTGGACATGTCACCTCTAGCCAGGGCCGTCTTTAATATTGATTGGACCCTGGGCAAAACTTTTCTTGGGCCCCCCCCCCCCCCCATGCATTTTTGCTCTCCACCTGCTCTTAGACATATATAGCAGCTAGACTCAAACTCACTTTACTGAATCAGATCAGGCAACTATTGTGATTGGTTGCCAGAGGTTACAGTGTATCATTACCGCTCACTGACTGGTTGCTAGAGGTTACCGTGTATCATTACCGCTCACTGACTGGTTGCTAGAGGTTACAGCACACATTACGGCTCACTGATTAGTTGCTAAAGGTTACAGCACATGATTTCTGCTTGTTGATTGGTTGCTAGAGATTGCTGTGGATATGACCTCAGGGGGGCATGATATACATATCAATGCTGCCGGTGTCCTGTCGAATTGTGTCCCCCCATCACATACTATCCGCTGTGTACTCCGCATGCGCAGTACACAGGACAAGCACATTCCGAAAATAGCCGAAGATGAACGGCGCCTGCGCCGTGAGTCCAGGTTCAAGCCCCACCATCCAAGTGGACATAGAGTTAGTATAAAAAAGAGCCGAGCGCAGCGAGGCCGTGCCCGAAGCGTGGCGAGCGAAGTGAGCCCGCGAGGGGCCCTCTAACTTTGTGTATCTCTATGTCCACTTGCATGGTGGGGCTTGCACCTCGACTAACGACGCAGGCGCCGTTCATCTTCCGAAAATGTCAGAATGCCTTTGTCCTCCCTACTGCGCAATCGCTGCGCCTGCGCAGTACACCCCGGACACTATATGATAGCCGGACACATTTTGACAGAACACCGGCCACCGCTATTTACTGTACATATTGTGACAGACCTAGCCGGGACACAAGCTTTTTGAGAGGACTAAATGCGAGCCTCTTGCCGACTGATTATGGGCCCTGGATTTTAAGGGGCACAGGGTGAATGAGAATCCCACTATAATCTGTGCTAGTCAGATTATATGATGTATATATGTATATATAATGTGTGTTGTCCCATGCTGTTGGGGACACACACTGTCAGATGCTAATATCATCAACTCCAGCCACCTGTCTGTTGTCTTGTATAATGTAAATGAGGCTAGTCTGGCCTGACACAGATTCTAAAGAGTGTTTCACCTATTGTTGTGTGTGCTAATTAACCCTGCAATTGAATGAAGGAGTCCAGTGTTGATTAAGATAATTAGCTCATGCTAATTAGGTTAGGTTCTAGTCATCCGGCTGTATATATTTGTGTGACATCTCAAATAAAAGTCATTCCTGATGTACTCCAAGACCGGTGTTGTCTAGTTCTTGGGGGTTTCTTATAGCCAGATCCATTGGACTCATGTTCCAGGACTTAGGAAGCGATATACTGACGGAAGCCCTGAAGCAGAGTGTAGGGGCGTTCCGTCACTGTCAGAGGTACTCACCCGGGCCGATATGCTGAGAGCTGCTCCCCTTGCGACTAAGCGCACGATGCCTCTGGAGTGGGTACAGAGGACACCGGGCTCAAAGATGCACGGGTTGCCAGCAGGAGTGTAGCAGGTGGTGTGCAGTAGCGACGTTGACCAGGAGAGGCTGAAGCTGCACTGGGAGTAGACACCTGGCAGGGCTGTGATCAGGTAGAGGTTGCAGAGGTACCAAAGCATACACTGAAGGAGAACCCTCGGGAGCGTGAGGGAACTGCAAGTCCAGAACACTGAGCAGGGGGTCCAGCACAAGGAGCAGGAGATAGTCCAGCAAGCAGGCCGAGGGTCAAACACAGGCAACCAGGCAGTAGAAGTATCCAAGAGGCAGGCTAGGGGTCAAACACAGGTAAGTAACTCAGAGAATGTCCAGGAGGCAGGCCGGGGGTCAAGCACAGGTAATCAGGCAGTAGAGGTATCCAAGAAGCAAGCCAGGGGTCAAACACAGGTAAGTAACTCAGAGAATGTCCAGTAGGCAGGCCGAGGGTCAAGCACAGGTAAACAGGCAGTAGAAGTATCCAGGAAGCAAGCCAGAGGTCAAACACAAGTAAGTAACTCACAGAAGGTCCAGTAGACAGGCCAAGGGTCAAGCACAGGTAGTCAGGCAGTAGAAGTATCCAGGAAGCAAGCCAGGGGTTCAAACACAGGTAAGTAGCGGCAGCGGTAGTCAGACGGATTCCGGGTCGGCACAGGTAGTCAGGTAGATGCAGGGTACAGGATACAGGATACGGGATGCAGGATACAGGATACTGGACTGGAGACAACAAACCAGCAATTTGAAAGCGAACAGGGAAGGCCTTTTATAGGCCAGGTAAATGGTCAGGTGGGATACCCGGACGAGTGCGCATGCGCACTCGTCTTCTGTCAGCGCCGCGCACAGCGGTGAGGCGTACTGGCTGGGTTGTCTCAGATACCCGAGTGCCGCGGACCCGCGCATGCGCACCCGTTACCCGGCGTACTTGTAACATTCGTTGCGCCGCTCTACCGCGCGTGCGCAACCCTGGAACCCGGCGAAGAGGCCTGGTATTTCCCTGACAGTCACACATATGAATGCCGGTAATTTACATGTAAACACAGGGTCTTGGGATGAAACATCTGTACACAACAATAGGGCAGAGCTGGGCAGCATTAGTAGCAGCACTTCACACTGAGATATTGGGACACAGCACAGGCAGGGCAGTTTTTAAGGCAGGGCAAAAGGGGCAGCTGCCCTGGGCCCTGTCATTGTTGTGGGGCCCAAAGCAGCTGCCTCATACTTGCCAACTATCCTGGTTTAAATTCCCTCGTCCTTTGAGGTTTTAGTTCTGTGCTGTGTCCCGATATCTCAGTGTGAAGTGCTGCTACTAATGCTGCCCAGCTCTGCCCTATTGTTGTGTACAGATGACTCACCTACAGACCCTGTGTTTACATGTAAATTACCAGCATACATATGTAAATAGCGGCAAAATTCATATGTAAATAGCGGCAAAATTCATATGTAAATAGCGGCGGAATTCATATGTAAATAGCGGCGACCGGCGGCATTGATATTTATACCATGCCCCCCTGAGGTCATATCTACAGTAATCTCTAGCAACCAATCAACAAGCAAAAATCATGTGCTGTAACCTCTAGCAACTAATCAGTGAGCCGTAATGTGTGGTGTGACCTCTAGCAACCAGTCAGTGAGCGGTAATGATACACTGTAACCTCTGGCAACCAATCGCAATCGCCGCCTGATCTGATTCAGTAAACTGATTTTGAGTCAAGAAAAGTTTTTTGCCCAGGATCCAATCAATATTAAAGACGGCCCTGAGCACAAGACTAAAACCTTAAGGGACGAGGGAATTTAAACCAGGATAGTTGGCAAGTATGAGACAGCTGCTTTGGGCCCCACAACAATGTCAGGGCCCAGGGCAGCTGCCCCCTTTTGTCATGCTTTAAAAAACGGCCCTGCCTCTAGATGATGCTTTATTTGACATTTGTGTGTTCTCTTCATTATATAATGAGGGATAATTGAAATAATCAAAATGTTGGCTTAGTGTTGTTGTTGCTACTGGTCAGTCTCTCTTCCCTACTGCTAATAAGTAGACATGTAGTGAGGATGACTGCACAGCCTTTCATCTACTTGATATTAATATTAATGAAGTACTTAATGAAGTGTTATGCTGCAAATACTTTTCAGTTTATTTCTGAATTCTGCTGGGTGTCACTTCAGCCAATGCTAAAGACTAAGGAGATGATCACTTGCAACTTGATATTTTGCACCCTCCCGATCGTATTCTGATCGTATTCTGAGTTTCTTTATGAAAGATAAGATGCATTTAAGATGTCAAAAGAGTCAGAAACCCGTTATTTCAATGGCTGCACACTTGTTCCTGGACACGCAACACCTCATTCCTTCCTGAATAAACTGTAAAACCAATACAATTAAAAGTGGTGTTGCCACCCAAAAAAAAAATTTGGCTTAAAAGTCATAAAAAAAAGAAAAAAAAAATAATTGGAAAAAAAAAAAATTTTTTTACTCACCTCTAAATGCCTGTTGCTAGGGGGTCCCTCGTAGTCTGCCACCTTCATTGCCCGGGCAATGACATCACTTCCCCCCGAGATACGGGGCCCCAAAGTCGGTTCGGAAAATGTCATTGTCTGCTGCAGAAAAGTGCTTGACATTTTCCGAACCGACTTTGGGGCCCCGTATCTCAGGGCCACTTAGTGCTAGGAACCCTATGGATATGTTGTAGTGCTGGTTCCACTGGGTTTGCATACCAAATTTTGGGTTCCTAGCACCAAGTGGCCCCAAGATATGGGGCCCCAAATTCGGTCAATTGTGTCCATCTGCAGCAATGTCATTTCGGGCCAGAGACCCCAAATTGGCTGCAGCTAGGGAGCATCTAGGAACCCTTAACTACAGAGTTTGAAGTTCGAGGGACCTATGGCTGCAAATGGGCACAGTAAAGCTGCAAATGGGCATTGTTGACCCTCTTTTCCACTGCACATTTCTCACCCTAGGCTTATATTCGAGTCAATAAGTTTTCCCAGTCTCTTGTGGTAAAATTAGGTGCCTCGGCTTATATTCGGGTCGGCCTATACTCGAGTATATACAGTAATATAATGTGGGAAGACAATTATAAATCCTTTTTTGTGGTCTCCATCTCATAGTCCATATTAAACATCAAATTATATTTTTTCCCCCCTTTAAAATAGGAAAATCAGAATTTATCAGATGCTGAAGAAAGATGTGATGAACTTATTAAGAGTAAAATTCAGATGGAAGCCAAAGTGAAAGAGCTTATGGACAGGCTGGAAGACGAGGAAGAGATGAGCGCCGATCTGACAGCCAGAAGAAGGAAGTTGGAAGATGAGACCAGTGAGCTGAAGAAGGACCTTGATGACCTGGAGTTGACTTTGGCCAAAGTAGAGAAAGAAAAACATGCTACAGAAAACAAGGTGCAAACTGCTGCAAATATCATCAAATGTTCTGTTTACTGCTGACTAGTGGTAAGGCAAAGATACCTGGGATCGGTTTGTGGGGATGTTCGTCAAAACATGCCAAAGCTGTGTAGCACCCTGGTGTTTAGGTTAGGGTTGCTAATAAATTTAGTTTGCCAGGTAGTAATTGTCCTGGCTAATTGTTAGGAGATACTAGACATGTGCATTCGTTTTCGTCCAAATGCATTTCCGTCCGAATTTCGGGTATTTTCGTTATTGTCTTCACAAACAATAACGAACGCGCAGAATCCAAAAACCGAAAGAACCGACGTAAACAAATGCTTTATTTTAGTTTTCGTTGTGACAACAGTTCGATATAGATAGGAGATTCGACATGACGCTGACAATAGTGATCTGTGTCCATCAAACCTGTGGTCGAATGTGCCTAACCTTAGCTCTATTAGTCCAAGATTATTCTACATAGAGAGAAAAGATTCGATATAGAGAGAAAAGATTCGACATAGAGAGAAAAGATTTGACATTATAGAGGCAATAGCAAAAAAGGTTGAATGTGCCTAACCTAACTCTATTAGTCCAAGATTATTGTACATAGAGAGAAAAGATTTGACATAGAGAGAAGATTCGACATAGAGAGAAAAGATTTGATATAGAGAGAAAAGATTCGACATAGAGAGAAAAGATTCGACATTATAGAGACAATAGCAAAAAAGGTTGAATGTGCCTAACCTAACTCTATTAGTCCAAGATTATTCGACATAGAGAGAAAAGATTCGACATAAAGATTCGACGAAGCAGTCGGCGCAGGCGGACATTTATGGTCAAATGCTCTGCCCATAGGCTATAGAAGAATTCTGATGTCATACAACATTAGAATTCTACTATAGCTTGTAGGCGTAACATTCGCCCGGAAACGTACGATTGCGGCGTCGTACAGTTTAGTTGCTCCGTCGAATCTTCTTAGAACATTCGACAGACACCATAAGCCTTCAATGACAGATTCGACCTTAATTATTTCGGATTTTCGAAACAAAATAAATAAAAACGAATTTCGGGATTAACTAAATAAATTTATTTTTCGGACGAAAACGAAATTCCGAAACAAAATATTTCAGTGTGCACGTGTCTAGGAGATACCCTGACTTCCCACTAATTCTGGAATTGCTGCATTGTGGCTGGTGACATTAGATGGGGTGCCTCAGCCAATAGGCAGGGGTTTCTTTAGTCCCTTGGCCTGCTGGGAGAGCCTATTTATTTGGGTGGAGTCAGGTGATCAGGGTTCTGTGCCACCTGGACGGCTGTCTAGGTGGACGTGTGTTATGTTGCCCAGGCTGCTAGGCCGGAAGCCTGAGGCCTATCCTGGGGACACCTGGCTGCTAGGCTGCCTGAGGCCTATCCAGGAGAAGCAGCATAGGGTTTGGACTACAGGATTGGAGTCCAACCGATTTGTGAAGGTTCAGCCGGATGGGGAACCAGTTGTGGTCGGAGGAAAAGGGAAAGCAGTCGCCACTAATGGACCATCCACCTTATTACCAGAGAAGCTTGGGCAAGTACCAGAGCACTCTTCTCACCAGCCTGGGACGGTGAAGAAGTGGGAAAGCTTCAGCGAGTGCCAAGCCAGGAACCCAGCACTTGAGGAGTATGCAGCGGGATAACTGTGGAAGAGCTCAGGGGATCCAGTGACGACAGTGGGAAACTGTGAGATAAGAAACGGACTGTTCTGTGTTACCAAGAGTTATGTACTACTACTATCTTTAGTGACTGTCATGCCGCGTACACACGGTCGGACTTGCCAATGGTATAACCTCCGTCGGCATTTCCGCCGGAAAATTGTAGAACATGTTCTCAATCTAAGTCTGTCGGAAATGCCGACAGAAAAAGTCAGATGGAATATCCAACCAAAAGCTCCCATTGGACTTTTTCTGTCGTAATGTCCGACCGTGTGTACGTGGCATTACAAGTTCAGTGCCATAGGAGACAGTGGTCCTACCTATACAGACGTGGCATCCGGCTGGAGGCCTTTCCCTGTATAGCTGTCTTCCTATAGTGTTTCGGAGTCTGCCAACTAACATTGCATCTACCTAAGGGTGTCCAGGCCCTATTCCTCTCCCCCACAGTTCTTGTTAAGAGACAATAAATCTCTTGTTGGCATTCAAAAAGTGACTGGCGCCCATCATTTCATCTTGCATCACACCCACCATGCCTGGTAACCCACTCTACACGGAAGGATGTCAGCTCTCCCTGACTCTTGAGGTCACCATTAGGCCTCTGGGGGCCCAGGACTCTGCTACAACAGTTAAGAACCTGACTGGGGGTTCCCTTCATCCATATCAGAACCTTATCCGAGATGAGGTTGTGATGTAGATATTATGGGGCACCCCATTAAAAAAATTAACAGTGTGGGGTTTCCCCATGTCACGCTTACTCCTAGTGCAGGTGGTCAGGCACTATAGCTAGCTTCTGTGTTAACCTGTAGCAGACCCCTTTCCCTTAAGGCAAGCAGGCCACCGGTACTCAATGGCCCTCAGGTCTTATACACAATGCTATAGTTCATGGCTACCACGCCTGGGCAGGCGCGAACTGAGCACAGTAAACAGGTACTTGCGGTTGACAGACAGGCCGAGTGGTCAGTGATAGTCCAGGTTTAGGGCAGGCTGAGTTCTGAGTGTATTTGACATCCAATCCAAGGTCATCAACAAGAGAATCCAAACTAGCAGGCAGAGCAGACAAACAGGGATCTTGGAGCATAAGTTAAAAATGCTATCATGAGCATGAGACTGCAGGCTTGGCTGGCTTAAATCAGGTTTGGTCTCCATCCAGGGTCTGGCTACATCAATCACCTTGCAGGTGGACAGGCAGACAGGGAGAATGCATCACAGCCAAAACCAAGATGCTGGAATGAGATCAGCAGCTGTCGTGGAACAGGAGGGTTAGACACTCCTGACACCCCAAAAAATAAATAACAGACCCTTATTTTGATGAGGGTGTGGTACTGTATGAATATTAAGAGATATTAATGCAAAGTACAATAAATAAATGTTGTGGGGTTCCCACCAAACCAAATGTAATACCTTTTAGTCTGGTATGACTTCCTGTTGCAACCGAAGGTTTGTCTTAGCGGACCGGAGAACACCCCATTTGGTACACCCATTGGCTGAACACCAAAAAGCAATATTTCAGACCGAATCTTACGTATCTTATTTTTTTTGGACTTACTGTTGGGAGAGGTGAATCGACATTGGTTTCAATCCATTTTTTGTGGCAATTGTCATTATTTCCCTTCAGGTGAAGAACTTGACTGAAGAGATGGCTGCCTTGGATGAAGCTATTGTGAAGCTCACCAAAGAAAAGAAAGCGCTACAGGAGGCTCATCAACAGACTCTGGATGACCTTCAGGCTGAAGAGGACAAGGTCAACTCCCTCACCAAAATGAAGCTCAAACTGGAGCAGCAAGTGGATGATGTAAGTGCTCACAAGTTTATGTAATATGGAAACGAAACATCAAATCTCAGCATATTACCGATATATTTGATTCAACTACACAGTCTGGGCTGTATTTGGCACCTACAGAACAGCCATATCTAGTGGAAACACATAGCAGATACTGCAGCAATATTTGTTCCCATTGTAGTGCACCCCCTAAAGAGTCGCTGGTGAATTTGGTCCTATTTTCCCCTTCAGAGCACACACAGCCAAGCACACAGCATTTCCTTCATTCCTCCACTGGCTTAGAAAACAATATAAGGGTTCTTTTTAGGGTTTTTATTGGGAACGTTGAACTCGGAAAGGGGTAGGGAGCACAGTATACCCCAAAACTGCAGAACTGTATAACTTGACTTCTGAATTCCTGGCTGCACTTCACAAACTAGTCACAGGATCATAGGTTGCCTCCTGACGATATCCACCAGGCTCTTCTTAGTGATGAAGATGTAAACTCACACATGATAGGACAGCTGGACTTTTTTCCACTAACTTCCTCCTGGTTCTCTCCAGTGAGCTTTTCCGAGCCTATTTAATCATTGGATTTCAGCTTATGAAAAGCCCCACCCCCCCCTCCCCCAGCTAAGCCTAGCTGGGACCTCAATGTTTTTCTATACATCCTTGCATAAAGTGCCCCTGCACAGGAGTCTCCTCTTGCAGGAATGGACCCAGGAACACTACCCTCTACTGCCCTGGCCTAAAAATATTTATGGGCTCTCCCTCCATCTCCTGGGCACGCCCCCCTCCCAGGAATTGGCTGGAGTTTCATAAATATTCAGTATGCCTGTTCTGCTCTCCCTCCCACTATACATCTAGAAGCCTCCAGAAGACAGGGAGAAGTAGCAGAACAGCAGACTGTGAAACACTGAGCAGTCCTAAGCAATAACCCTGCTCCACTGATTACAGAGGAGCTAAACCAAATTTACCTAGAAGCCTACACTACACTAGGAGGGTGACAAAAAAAACAGGGAACCCCTATTGGTGGACTTTTCAGGCACGTACACAGATGAAGTAATTAAAAATAATTATTTTAATTAAAGAATAAAAAATAGAATAATGTGTCATGGAAAACACAATATATGTATTGGCTAATAACACCATAACAATGCATCGTACATCTGATAATGTAGCTAACATTCGTAAAGAGTACAAAGAGCTGATACACTTAGTAGATGGAGTGTCACCCGTCGCGGTGAATGAGATAAGTGAAGCTGATAACCCTACGCGTTTCGGAGCCTTGGGTGTCTCCTTCTTCATTCCCGCCAGCAAAAATTTGAGAGCATGTTCTCAATTTTTCCAGACGGAAAAGGTTTCTATCGGAAATTCCAAACGTCTGTAGTAATTCCAACGCGCAAAATTCCTACGCATGCTCAGAAACAATTCGGTGCGACCGTGTGTAGGCAGTTTGAGCGGAATTCCAGCAGGAAAACCATCAGAGCTTTTTCCGACGAGAATTCCGATCGTGTGTACGCGGTATTAGAAATACAGAAAAATAATGTCATAGTGATGTGTTTTGTTTTCCAGCTTGAAGGGACTCTGGAGCAGGAGAAGAAGTTACGGGTTGACCTGGAAAGAATCAAAAGGAAACTAGAGGGGGATCTAAAGCTTTGTCAGGACACCACAATGGATCTGGAGAATGACAAAGTGAACTCAGAAGAAAGAGTTAAAAAGTATGACATATTTTTTTACGCTTAAGTACCGTATATACTCGAGTATAATCCGAGTTTTTCGGCATATTTTTTTGTGCTGAAAATGCCCCCCTCGGCCTATACTGGAGTCAAGCACTTTTCTGTAGCAGAGAATCACATATTCCGACCCGATTTCGGGGCCCCGTAATCTCGGGGCCACTTGGTGCTAGGAACCCTATTTGGTGTGCAAACCCAGTGGAACTAGCACTACAACATATGCAAAGATGGGGTTCCTAGCTCTAAGTGGCCCCGAGATACGGGGGCCCAAATTCAGTTCGGAAAATGTCATTCTCTGCTGCAGAAAAGTTCTTGACATTTTACGAACAGAATTTGGGGCCCCCTATCTCAGGGCCACTTGGTGCTAGGAACCCCATCTGGATATGTTGTAGTACTAGTTCCACTGTGTTTGCACACCAAATTTGGGGATCCTAGCACCAAGTGATCCCTGAGATACAGGGCCCCAAAATGGGTCAACTGTGTCCATCTGCAGCAATGTCATTTCGGGACCCTTTGGCTGCAGCTAGGGGGCATCTAGGAACCCTTAACTACCAAGTTTGAAGTTCAGGGGACCTATGGCTGCAAATGGGCACAGTAAGGCAGCAAATGGGCATTGTTGACCCTCTTCTCCACTTACAGTAGCTGCGCATTTCTCACCCTAGGCTTATACTTGAGTCAATACGTTTTCCCAGTTTTTTGCGGTAAAATTAGGTGCCTCGGCTTATATTCGGGTCGGCTTATACTCGAGTATATACGGTAATTTGAGCAAATTATTTTTTTTCCAAAAGAAAGTTGTATAAATCCTCAGCTAGACATCAGAATGTGTTCTAGTTTTTGTAAACCCTTAAGAGGAGTTTGACAGTAATTCCTGACTTGGGTACTTTTTAGCTCTGGTAATTCCCATCTGAATAACAAAGCTCAGTTATTGTGAATATTAAACCAATCTTTTCACAAACTGACAAGATTAATGTTACAGTTTACCCATCTAATTTTATAGGAAGGACTTTGAAGTGTCGGAGCTCCAGAGAAAAATAGAAGATGAACAAAGTGTCAATGTCCAACTGCAGAAAAAAATTAAGGAGCTTCTGGTATGCTGTTTCTTTTCTTCATGGAATTGTACGGGTTCCTTTTTATTTACATATTTATAATCCCCTACATCACAAGAGCCATGGGACACAAGGGCGTCCGCAGAACTTTTTTCAGGGGGGGGGGGGGGCATCATTTCAGGGTCACCCATGCACCGCCCCTTTTCAACAATGTCATTATCACATTATCATTAGACATGTGCACAACAAAAAAATTTGTTTATTTTCGTTTCGTTTTTTTCGTTTCCGTTGATTCGTAACGATTCGTAAATTCGTACGTCGTCGGTGTTCGTATTCGTAACGATTCGTATTTTCGTTAAAGTTTTTTTTTTCGTTGATTCGTTTTTCCCGTTAGTTTAATTTTCGTTTATTCGTTTATTCGAAATTCGGACGCATTCGTATTTATTCGTACATTCGTAACATTCGTAGGTTTGTAATCGGAGCATAATTCATAATGTTATGTAATGTGTACATAACATTATGAATTATGCTCCGATTACAAACCTACGAATGTTACGAATGTACGAATAAATACGAATGCGTCCGAATTTCGAATAAACGAATAAACGAAAATTAAACTAACGGGAAAAACGAATCAACGAAAAAAAAACTTTAACGAAAATACGAATCGTTACGAATACGAACACCGACGACGTACGAATTTACGAATCGTTACGAATCAACGGAAACGAAAAAAACGAAACGAAAATAAACAAATTTTTTTGTTGTGCACATGTCTAATGATGCTATTATTACATTTTAAGAGACACGGAAAATTACGAATTGAAAAAAAAAGTTACGAATGTACGAATTTTTTCGTTCAATCCATTCGAAGCACGTTAAGCAGCGCCATTGTAAGAGATACGGAAAATTACGAATCGAAAAAAAAAAAAAAAAAGTTACGAATTTTTTCGTTCAATCCATTCGAAGCACGTTAAGCAGCGCCATTGTAAGAGATACGGAAAATTACGAATCTAGAAAAAAAAAAGTTACGAATTTTTTCGTTCAATCCATTCGAAGCACGTTAAGCAGCGCCATTGTAAGAAGCACGAAAAAAAAAAAAAAAGTTACTAATGTACGAATTTTTTCGTTCAATCTATTCGAAGCACGTTAAGCAGCGACATTGTAAGAGACACGGAAAATTACGAATCGAAAAAAAAAAGTTACGAATGTACGAATTTTTTCGTTCAATCCATTCGAGGCACGTTAAGCAGCGCCATTGTAAGAGACACGAAAAAAATAAAAAAGTTGCGAATGTACAAATTTTTTCGTTCAATCTATTCGAAGCACGTTAAGCAGCGCCATTGTAAGAGACACGGAGAATTACCAATTCAACAAAAAAAATAAGTTACGAATGTACGAATTTTTTCGTTCATTTTGATTTTCGTTGTTCCTGTTTTCGTTTTTCGGATTTTCTTCTTTCGTAGATTCGTTGTTTCTAATTAGTTTTTTTCGGATTTTCGTTGTTTTCGGATTCGTTCGATTCGAACGATTCGTTAATCGTTAAAATGTTTAGCGAATCGTTCGTTCATTCGTACGATAACGAATGAACGAAAATAACGAAAAAAAAAAACGAAAAACTAAAAAAAACAAAACGAATTGCACATGTCTCATTATCATGGTCAGAGACATCAGACGTAGTACAGTCCCTAGAATAAGTAATGGATAATGGCCAAAAGGCTCTCTTACCAGACCCAGTGAAACTACAGCAGTGATCACTCCGGCTGGACGATCGCTCACTCTGGGTTCCCCGGGAGCGACGCTGGTCAGTAGTGTAGCATGTCTGTACCCTGGTAGTGGCTCAGTCTTTCTCTCTCTGGTGGCGCTGGGCAGCGTGTCTCTCTCTCTCTCTTGTGGCGCTGGGCAGCGTGGCTCTCTCTCTCTGGTGGCGCTGGGCAGCGTGGCTCTCTCTCTCTCTTGTGGCGCTGGGCAGCGTGGCTCTCTCTCTCTGGTGGCGCTGGGCAGCGTGGCTCTCTCTCTAGTGGCGCTGGGCAGCGTGGCTCTCTCTCTGGCTTCCGCCCAGCACACCCCTCGTTCTTTGTCCTGTTGCACTCTCTCCCTCAGCTTTTTTTCCAGGCTGCAGTCTCTCAATCTCTCTCTTGATTGAGCTGTAACCTCCTCCCTGTGGAAAATGGGGCCGACAATCTTTGGGACTACATGTCCCATGATGCTCTCCTCTCCTAGTCTCCTTTAATTTGCCCTCAGTTATGGCCAATAGGGAAGGAACGGAGCAGGCAGGAAGCTCGGTGGGGAACCAGGTGAGAGACGCCATCTCTTCTCCCTGACAGGAGAAAAGGGGGGGGCGAGAGGGGGAAACCTCTGATAGCCCGCAGCTCGCCTTTCTCCTGTCACAGCGACGCTGCGTTCTCTGCTGGACTGAGCAGGGAAAAGAGCACTACACTGATGGGGGGGCTTAACAGCACCTTGATGGTGCACCCTCCCCCCCCCCGATAGCGATGCAACTGTGCTGATTTTAAGATCCGATCCCTGATTCCAGGGGGGGGGGGGGGGGCACTTGACCCCCCTTGCCCCTATCTGCGGACACCCATGATGGCACATGGGCCATTTGCAAATGTGCCTTCTTTTTTCCTACAAGAAAATCAGCAGTGATGCATAAAAACAAAAACAACAATATCTAGTAGTAGGTTGTCACATTCACCTGTAATGGACTCCTGTGAATCAATGCAACAGGGGTCCCCAAACTTTCTGAACAAAGGGCCAGTTTACTGGCCCTGAAGCTTTAGAGGGTTCAGGCTGTGGCCACTGGGATTAGAAAACGCCATGGTGTTGGTGAGAACAAACAGTGCCCCATCATTGGTTAAGGTGAAACGAATAGTGCCCTATTAGTGGTATCAGTGGAAGGAATGGTGCCCCATTCTTGGTATTCAAGGTAGGAATGGTGCCATGTCATTTATGTCTATGGGAAGAATGGGAGGAATGGTATCAGTGGGAGGTGTTGCCCCATCATTGGTGCCAGTGGGAGGAATACTGCTCCATCATTGGTGCCAGTGGGAGGAATACTGCTCCATTATTGGTGTCAGTGGAAAGGAATGGTGCTCCATCATAGGTGACAGTGGATGGCATGATACCCTAAGGGCCAGATAAAGGCAAACAAAGGGCCACATACAGCCCGCAGGCCGCAGTTTGGAGTCCACTAAAAAAAAAAAAAAAATGTGCCCAATTTTGGTTGGTTACATACTACTGTAACATCTTTGATTGGTCATGTATTACAGTCACAACTTTTTTAGAATCCAAATACAGCATTTTGTACTAGAAGTCACCATATGTACAATACACCTATAACCACAGCGGCAATGCGAATGGGGGAGGAAGTTGAGAGGAACTCGGGGAGGCATTTATCCCATTGGATGCTGGTGACCCCTTGTGACTTTGGTGGTCATCTTGGGTCAGACAGAGTCTATTTAAGACTCTGGCTCCCAGGCTTGGCATGCTTTATGCGAGTGGCTAGCATAGGGACAGGTCCCCCATCTGTCAGGGACAGTGCTAGAGATAGAAAAAGGTTCCAGAGGAGTAGGGACAGGGCAGAGACTACTTCTATCTCTCCTAGAAAACCTCCCCTTTGGGTGTGGACTGGCCAGGCCGCATTCTACTCCACGTTAAAAACACTGTAGGCATCTTCCAGTTTTCCACCACTGTTATGACCTGTACACACGATAGGATTTTCTGAAAACAAATGTTGGATGTGAGCTTGTTGTCGGAAAGTCCGACCGTGTGCATGCTCCATAGAACATTTGTTGTCGGAATTTACGCGAACAAATATTTGAGATCTGGTTCTCAAATTTTCCGACATTAAAAAAGTTGGAAATTCCGAGCGTGTGTACACAATTCCGACGCACAAAAGTCCACGCATGCTCGGAATCAAGCAGAAGAGCCGCACTGGCTATTGAACTTAATTTTTCTCGGCTCGTCGTACGTGTTGTACGTCACCGCGTCCTTGACGTTCACAATTTCTGACAACATTTGTGTGACCGTGTGTATGCAAGACAAGATTGAGCCAACATCCTTCGGAAAAAAATCCACGGTTTTGTTGTCGGAAAATCCTATCTTGTGTACAGGGCATTAGAGTTGTAAGTGGCTCTGGATGGGTGCGACTCTTTGTACTTGCTGAACTTTTCTACAATATATTGCTTTTGACAAACTTGGACTCACTGTGTGCTCACTGCCCGTCAAAGGTTTCTGCACCTACCCCACACTTGTCCTGTCTAGACGTTGCCCTTTGTAGCCCAAAGAAGCAGACATCTCATAAGAAAGTTGAAATTAACATACTCCTTCTACTGCAAGCTGCAGGCATCTGGCAGAGGAGTGTGTTCTATTACAAATCCTGAACCTTGCCATCTATCTGTCTATAGGCATGTGCAGGGGGTTTGCCAGGTGTGCCTGGGCACACCCTAATCACTATGTGCGGTGGTGATTTCCCCTACTGCCCAGGCTTCCTCTCCCCTCTTGTTGGCCCTGAAGTCCTGCTGGCTTCCCGCCTCTCCTCTCTCCCCAGATGCTGTGGGGGATGTTTCAGGATGGAGAACAGGGAAATAGGTTAGTAAATATTAGGGGTGCAACGGATCGTCACCGATCCGTGATCCGAACGGGTCACCCTGCTCGGATCGGCACATGCCACGCTCCGCAGAGCGCTCCGTGGCCTCGGCCTTAGGAAAGGCCGCGGCTTCGGCCTAGCTCCGGGCGGCGGCCATCTTGGTGCACCCGTTGGCCGTTTACAATGTGATTGCTCCGTCAAATCATGGAGCGATCACTTGTAAACAAACCGGCATCAAGATGAATTTGGTTCCTCTCTCCCCTCTGTGTACAGATCTGTACAGTGGAGGGGAGAGATCGAATGGCAGCAGCGCTGTGGGCTGGATCTGTAGTGCCCACAGCGCTGCTCTGTGACAATTGCAGTCACAGCCATCCCTCAATACTCTTCCATACCCTGCCAATACTCTGCAATACCCAGCCATATTTGGTAATACCCAGCCATACTCGGCGATACCAGCCGTACCCGGCCATGCTCAGCCGTACCCAGCCATACTCAGCCAATATTACAGTGAGGGAGATGACGTGGATATTACAGTGGGGGAGATGACGTGGATATTACAGTGGGGGAGATGACGTGGATATTACAGTGGGGGAGATGATGTGGATATTACAGTGGGGGAGATGACGTGGATATTACAGTGGGGGAGATGACGTGGATATTACAGTGGGGGAGATGACGTGGATATTACAGTGGGGGAGATGACGTGGATATTACAGTGGGGGAGATGACGTGGATATTACAGTGGGGGAGATGACGTGGATATTACAGTGGGGGAGATGACTGGTATATTACAGTGGGGGAGATGACGTGGATATTACAGTGGGGGCTATATGGTGGTGGAATTTTCACAGGTTTTTGCAAATTCAATTATTATTTGCTGATCCGAAAAATTATTCGATTCGTGACTCTGATCCGAGGAACGATCCGATCCGTGAGTTTTTTGATCCGTTGCACCCCTAGTAAATATGCAATTTATCAGCCCTTTCCTTTTCTAAATGAACACACTTGCTCACTGTGGCTATTCAAACTGTGTTTACTATGCTTCAGTTTGTGAATGACCAGGAAGCCATTCAGCGCAGAGTACTTCCCATTCATTCACGCCTCATGCAGCTGAGGCTACAGAGAAAGCCATGTGTGTTTGAATTTTGGGTGCACACCCTAATGCAATAGGCTGCGCACACCAGTTTGTCGTTCAGAAATCCACGGTGATGCACATAAAACACTTTGGAAAACAATGAGCTAAAAAGTCAGTTTCACTGCTTTAATTTCCGTTAATGCACATATTTCCTTTCCTTCAGGCCAGCAATGAAGAACTGCACGAAGAGATTGAATCGGAGCGAGCAGCTCGAGCTAAGATTGAGAAGCAGAGAGCAGAATTGTCCAGAGAACTGGAAGATATCAGTGAGAGGTTGGAAGAAGCTGGCGGGGCGAGCGCTGTCCAAGTGGAAATGAATAAAAAGAGGGAAGCTGAATTCCATAAGATGCGGCGGGACCTAGAAGAGGCCACATTGCAGCATGAATCGGTGGTGGCCGCTTTGCGGAAGAAACAAGCTGACGGGATGGCGGAGCTGGGAGAGCAGATTGAAAACCTCCAGCGTGTCAAGCAGAAGCTAGAGAAGGAAAAGACCGAACTGAAGATGGAGGTTGATGATCTGGCCGGGAACATGGAAGCTGTGGCCAAGTCTAAGGTGAGGAACACAGATGGCGTCCAGACTATAACACTTATGTGAGTTTGTTGGACATCATATTATTAAAGCGGAAGTAAACCCATCGATTTAACAGTTTAAAAAAAAAAGGCATGCCATGAATGTTAACTGCACATTGGCTGTGCTCTCAACCAAACAGTCAAACCATCCAATGGCTGGTGTCATAACGGATCACATGTGCAGCACCGTGGCAGTTGAAGATTAAACAGAGGCAAAGATGGCAGCTTCCTTGGCTGAAAACGATAGGATGGTTTACTTCCACTTTAAACCATGGCCATTAATTTGGAGTTGTCCCCACATTTGTGGCTGTAACAGCCTCCCAGGTTGTGAGCAGTCTTTCTGCAAAACTTTGGAATGTGTCTGTGGTAATTTCAGCCCATTCATGAGACCAGGTACTGATATTGGACAAGAAAACCTGACTTAAAATTGGGATTCCAAATCATCGCAGAGGTGTTCTGTAGAGTTGAGGTTAAGGCTCTGTGAGAAACAAAAAAGCTGTGCTAAACAAATTTGACATACATGGATGACGGCCACACTAAGGGACCAAAAAGAATACCCAAGTGGGTTCACCAATCTACCAGTAACCTAGTGAGGTTACTATCTAATAAAATACTCCTCAGTGATATAAATCAATTGATATAAGAAAGGGCATAAATACTATACAAAATGTGTAAACAAAACAAACAGCAAATAGCAAAAACCCAGCGCATCTTTGAACAGGGGGAAAAGAACGGGAGACTGCTGGCCTGGTTGGCAAAGGAGCAGCAACCAGCTACTTCTATTGCCCGCATAAGGGACACAGACGGGACTGTAATTACTGACCCGGTGGCCATAAATGCTAGATTTGCATCATACTATAACGATCTGTACACCTCCAGGGCCCAGTACACACAGGACGAGCTACACTCTTTCCTAGATAGCATTACATTCCCCACCCTTTCGGCTGAGGCCAGCACCCAACTTGACAGAGACATCACACTGGAGGAGGTCCGGCAGGCAGTGGGCGAGATGCAGGTGGGGAAAACCCCGGGGGTGGATGGTATCCCATTGGAACTCTACAAGCAGTACAGCGAACAACTGACACCTAAACTGTATGAAGTAATAGTTAACTCCCTTAAAAACCAGACACTACCAGCATCAATGGCAGACGCGATCATAGTAGTCATACCGAAACCTGGCAAGGACCTGGAGCTATGTGCTTCCTACCGACCCATTTCCCTGCTGAACGCGGATGCCAAGGTCCTTACCAAGATCTTGGCGAAGCGTGTAAATTTGGTGATACAAACTGTGGTGCAGGAGGACCAGACGGGGTTCATGCCGGGCAAAGGCACCGACATTAACCTGCGGAGGTTGTATGCGGTGTTAGGGTCCGGGAACTATCTTAAAGAACAAGACGCAGTGGCCTCCCTAGACGCCGAAAAAGCGTTTGACTCGGTGGAATGGAACTACCTCTGGGAGGTCCTGCGTCGGTTCGGATTTGGTCCCAAGTTTATCTCTTGGGTGCAGACCCTGTATAGGTCCCCGGGTGCAAGGGTACGAACCGGATTGGTCCTCTCGCCAGTTTTTAGTTTACACAGGGGTACCAGGCAGGGGTGCCCGCTTTCCCCAGCCCTGTTTGCACTAGCGATCGAGCCTATGGCACTTCTGCTCCGCTCGTCGTCACTGGTGGAAGGTATCACCATAGGTCAAACAGTAGAGAAAATCTCCCTATACGCCGACGATACCCTATTATATCTTAGCCACACCTCAAAATCTCTCCGGGAGGCCCTCCGGCTCATCGATGTATTCGGAGTATACTCTGGCATCAAAATTAACTGGGGGAAATCGGTTCTGTTTGCTTTACACCCGACTGCTGATACCCTACCCGCTGACACTCCCCTCCAACAGGTCACACAATTTAAATACTTGGGGGTTATAATACACAGAGACCTATCACAATTCGCTCCTCTCAATCTAGCTCCAGTAATGTCCTCCCTGACTCAGAAATGCGCTGTATGGAAGACGCTACCTCTTTCACCTGTGGGAAGGGTCAACCTGATAAAAATGACAGTACTTCCCAAGTTTGTTTATCTTTTCAGACAGACACCAACACCAATTACTCGGGCATTCTTCGCCAGACTGGACAGTGTGCTTACATCGTTTATTTGGAATGGGGGCACCCCTAGACTAGCTAAGACCACGCTACAGCTACCAATAACATTGGGGGGTCTGGCGATGCCATGTTTTATCAAATACTACTGGGCAGCGGTGTTGGTGACAGTTAAGTGGTGGCTGGCAAAGGAATTGCAGAACCCCGCTGCTAAGCTGGAGGCGGCATTATTGGGATCCCAATCGGACCTTGGGGACCTGATTTACAAGGGCCCTAAGTCCAATCCCCGCATCACCACCTCAATGCGCACCACACTGCGGGTTTGGGAGACGGTCCGGGCCCTGACGACACAACCTTATACATGGTCCCCACAGACCCCTCTGTGGGGTAACCCCAGACTCCCACACTTCGGGTCGGTTCCGGACCCGCAGGTGTGGACACGACATGACGTCAAGACTCTGAGTGACATTAATACCCCGACCAGGGTCTGCACATTTAACGAGCTAAAAACCAACAAGGGGGTACCTAACAGCATGTTTTTCCGCTACCTGCAGCTCCGTCACGCCTACCGGGCCCAATTCCCCCACGCCATCTCCCTGGCGACTAACAAAATTGAGAGACTGGTGGGACAGGACACTGCGGGAAAAACACTCTCAGCTCTGTATGGGGAGTTGGAGGTGCTGGACACCTCTAAGGTCTCTGAGCTGTTCTCCAGATGGCAGGCAGATGTGCCCTCCCTTGCGGACGACGAATGGGAGGAGGGGATTCAGCAGTGCCTTCCTCTCATGATCTCGGCAAGGGATAGGTTCATCCAGCTCAAGTTTATTCACAGAGTATACTATACCCCGGAGCGTCTGGCTAGGATTTACCCATCTAGTGACCCACTGTCCTAAATGTAAGGCGGAAATAGGCACATTCATACATGTCACTTGGTCTTGCCAACATATCCAAGTCTACTGGGATGCGGTGCTCAGAGTTATCAATTCAATAAGCAAACTACATGTTCCACGGGACCCCATTCCCCTCCTCCTGGGGGTGGTTGACACGCTAGCTGCCACACATGCAAAGAAACTCTTTGTGTTTTACACAGCCTTTTACGCTAGGAAAGCTATACTTCTCCAATGGAAGAACCCCAACCCCCCAACGGTGCAGCAGTGGAGATCCCTGGTGGATTCGGCACTCCCTCTTTACAAACTGACTTACGCAAGTCGCAATTGTCCTACCAAGTTTGAAAAGATCTGGGCGGGGTGGGTAGCCGATAGAGGTCTATGTCTGGACTAACCAAGCTAAAAGAAACTGATATCGGAAGCCTGCTGAGATATAGTGAGAATTTTCAGTGGCCCCTCCCCCCCCCCCCCCTCTCTCTCCTACCCTACCTAGACACTCTAAGGAACGTGGGCTATGGTTCTATATGCCACAAACAGGAGTGATTAAGAACTGTTATTAATGCACCTATCAGTACGTACCAGAGAGCTTAAATGTTTTATATTGCCACTCAGCTATATGAAGATGGAAAGTTCACTGTAATGTTTGCATTATACCCCTGATGATCTGAGATTGTTCTACTGTACAAGTTGTTTTGTTGTTTTTTGTTTGGTTATGAATAAATAAAAATCTTTGTTAAAAAAAAAAAAAAAAAATGTGTAAACAAAGAAAACACATACATAAAAAAAAAATGCCAACAGTGAATGTTGGAAAAAAAATGCAAAGTGATCAATTAAATGTGCAAACAAAGGAAACGGGTGCATAAAATTACCAACAGTGAAAATTGAAGAAATGCAAAGTGATCAATTAATGATTAATTCATTGATACAGTAATAGTATTAATGGAAAGAATTGAATGCACTAAATAAAGTCCAATATCCAAAAATGTCGAAACAAAACACCCGAGCAATAAAGTAAAGGTCCAAATCAAAAGTAAAAGTCCATTGATCAGAACGTTGAATGATTCAGAAGTGTATAAAACGTATGAACCGCCACCAGGCTGTGTAAAAGTCACTGCTTACCAGAAGTCTATGATCCTCCGTCACAGAGGATCATAGAAAGTAGACATGTGCAATTTGTTTAGTTTTTTTTCGTTTTCCATTAAAATTCGTTATATTCGTTCATTCGTTATCGTACGAATGAACGAACGATTTGCTAAAAATTTTAATGAATAACAAATTATCGAATCGAACGAAAATGAAAGACAACGAAAATCTGAAATAACCAAATTAGAAACAACGAATCTACGAAAGAAGAAAATCCGAAAAACGAAAACAGGAACAACGAAAATCAAAATGAACGAAAAAATTCGTACATTCGTAACTTTTTTTTTTTTTTTGTTGAATTGGTAATTTTCTGTGTCCCTTACAATGGCGCTGCTTAACGTGCTTCGAATGGATTGAACGAAAAAATTCGTACATTTGGAACTTTTTATTTTTTTATTTTTTGCGATTCGTAATTTTCCGTGTCTCTTACAATGCTTACAATACAACGCTGCTTAACATGCTTCGAATGGATTGAACAAAAAAATTCGTATATTCGTAACTTTTTTTTTTTGCGATTCGTAATTTTCCGTGTCTCTTACAATGGCGCTGCTTAACGTGCTTCGAATGGATTGAGCGAAAAAATTGGTACATTCGTAACTTTTTTTTCGATTCGTAACTTTCTGTGTCTCTTACAATGTAATAATAGCATACACATTACATAAAATTATGAATTATGCTCCGATTACGAATCTACTAAAACAATGTTACGAAAGTACGAATAAATTAATCTTACGAAAGTATGAATGTAACTAAATCTACGAAAATACGAATGCGTCCGAATTTCGAATAAACGAAAATTAAACTAACGGAAAAACGAATCAACGAAAAAATAACTCTTACGAAAATACGAATCGTTACGAATACGAACACCGACGACTTACGAAATTATGAATCGTTACGAATCAACGGAAATGAAAGAAACGAAACTAAACGAAACAAATTTTTCTATTGTGCACATGTCTAATAGAAAGCATGTAGTAAGATTGCTGTGAAAAGAGGTCACGGATGGTGCTGTTGTCTGTAGACCCAAATCCAAATGGGAGCTGAATAATCCCCCAAAGTTTGTACGTCACTGGGACTCATACATGGATATGGACCATATGGAAAAAAATAGAGGCTTCCATAGTGCATTATCAAAGGGGTTTATTTAAAGTATGAAAATAAAATACACTTACATCAAAGTGAAAACAAGTCCGGTGTACCGGCCAGTTACACACAGACAAACCCGAAATCCAAGACGTTGCGGCTAACTTGCATGAGGTGACGTCAGCATGTCGCTCCGCCCTACGCGTTTCATTATAAATAACGTCGTCTGGGGAGTCCACTCGAGTTTTGTAAACATATAATAGACATGGTTATAGTACAGCCGGAAGAAAAGTCTGATGGGTATTCTCTATGTATAAGCCAAGCAGTAGCTTCAGTCCCTAAACAAAGATGGACATTCCCACCATAGTTGAGTAAAAAGATAGTATTTCTACCCAAAGCTGGTCTATTTCTTAATACTCAAAAGTCAAGTATTGATTTCCTCATGTTGTAAAAACTGATACTATTACAAATATGGCAAAACCTGATAAGTCCAAATTGTTTGTTAATTTTATTCTTAATTTAGGCCAACCTAGAGAAGATGTGTCGGGTGCTTGAGGACCAACTCTCTGAGATAAAGGCTCAGAACGAGGAGAACATTCGACTTATGAATGATCTCACAACCCAAAAAGCTCGTCTACAGAATGAACATGGTTTGTCTATGCAAAAACATTCAGAAATATATGATTTTTTTGTTTTCTGTTTTCAGTGCCCAATTTTTATATTTTTTTTTTAACAATTTTTTTTTTTTTTTTTAACATTTTATGTAAATTCTTTACAAAAGTTCATGTTTTTGTTCTTATTTCTATAGGTGAGCTAACCCATGTGGTGGAAGAGAGAGAAGCATTGATTTCTCAGCTCACTCGAGGCAAAGTGACCTTTACCCAGCAGATCGAGGACTTCAAAAGATTGCTGGAGGATGAAACAAAAGTAGGACATGATGGACCACCCATCAAATGTGAAGTCACCCAAACCAGGATTTAATATAAAAAAAATACTATGTCATTTGCTTATTTATTTATTTTTATCAGGCTAAAAGTGCCCTTGCCCATGCTCTCCAATCTGCTCGCCATGACTGTGATCTTCTGCGTGAACAGTATGATGAGGAACAAGAGGCCAAAGCAGAGTTACAGCGCACACTATCAAAGGCCAACAATGAGGTTGCAACATGGAGAACCAAGTACGAAACTGATGCCATCCAGCGTACGGAGGAGCTAGAGGAAGCTAAGTAAGTAACAATGCCAATATTTGAACAAACATTTGAAACCTAAGCCAGCATAACAACTATCTATATATATATATAAGTTATTTGTAAACATGTGCACAACAAAAAAATTCGTTTATTTTCGTTAATTTTTTTTCGTTTCCGAAAAAAATTTGTTTTTTTTCGTTTCGTTTCCGTCGATTCGTAACGATTCGTACATTCGTAAGTCGCCGTTGTTCGGATTCGTAACGATTCGTACATTCGTAAGTCGTCGGTGTTCGTATTCGTAACGATTCGTACATTCGTAAGAGTTATTTTTTCGTTGATTCGTTTTTTCGTTAGTTTAATTTTCGGACGCATTCGTATTTATTCGTACATTCATAACATTCGTAACATTTGTAGATTCGTAATCGGAGCATAATTCATAATTTGATGTAATGTGTATGCTATTATTACATTTTAATAATTTACGAATTGAAAAAAAAAAAGTTGCGAATCTAAAAAAAAAAGTTACGAATCGAAAAAAAAGTTACGAATGTACGAATCTTTTTGTTCAATAGAGACACGGAAAATTACAAATCGAAAAAAAAAAAGTTACGAATCGAAAAAAAAAAAGTTACGAATCGAAAAAAAAAAAGTTACGAAACGAAAAAAAAAAAAGTTACGAATCGAAAAAAAAAAAGTTACGAATGTACGAATCTTTTGGTTCAATAGAGACACGGAAAATTACAAATTGAAAAAAAAAAAAAAAAAAGTTACGAATTGAAAAAAAAGTTACGAATCGAAAAAAAAAAGTTACAAATCGAAAAAAAAGTTACGAATGTACGAATTTTTTGGTTCAATAGAGACACGGAAAATTACAAATCGAAAAAAAAATAAATAAAAAGTTACGAATCGAAAAAAAAAAAAAAAGTTACGAATCGAAAAAAAGTTACGAATCGAAAAAAAAGTTACGAATGTACGAATTTTTTTGTTCAATCCATTCGAAGCACGTTTAGCAGCACCATTGTAAGGGACACGGAAAATTACCAATTCAACAAAAAAAAAAGTTACGAATGTACAAATTTTTTCGTTCGTTTTCGTTTTTCGGATTTTCTTCATTAGTACATTCGTTGTTTCTAATTAGTTTTTTTCGGATTTTCGTTGTTTTTCGGATTCGTTTGATTCGAATGATTCGTTAATCGGATTCGTACGATTCGAACGATTCGTTACGATTCGTTATTCGGATTCGTACGATTCGAATGATTCGTTAATCGGATTCGTACGATTCGAACGATTCGTTACGATTCGTTATTCGGATTCGTACGATTCGAATGATTCGTTCATTCGTACTAAAACGAACGAACGAAAATAACCAAAAAAAAACCGAAAAACGAAAAAAACAAAACGAATTGCACATGTCTAGTTATTTGCAGAACAACCATGATTTGTGTTGACTTGCGTACATTAGTTCTGAGTTGGTTAGAGGTGGTTTTATTATTGGGGGAATGTGTCATTCTTCTATACCTCTATACCATAGGAAAAAACTTGCTCAGCGTCTACAGGAAGCAGAAGAACACGTTGAAGCTCTCAATTCCAAATGTTCATCTCTAGAGAAGACCAAACAGAGGCTTCAGATGGAAGTTGATGACCTAATGATGGATGTGGAGAGGTCAAACGCAGCAGCAGCAGCTTTAGACAAAAAGCAAAGGAACTTTGACAGGGTATTTTCTCATATTGCCTATTGAAAGACCTTTTTTTATTAAGAGCTTGAATTTTACCTAAAGTAGAACTAAAGACTTTTTTTTAATTTTGAATAGAGTAAAGGAGGGTTATAACCCATGTCACTTTTTGATATCTGGGTCTCATTGGGGAGATTTCCCTTCATTTTCTGTCCCATAGCCACAACATAGGTGATAGGAAATGCCTCCAAAGTGAGGGAATCCCTGGTTCTCACCAGGGTCACCAGAACTAGTGTCCCCATTGGAAAATTTCCCCTCTATTACCGCTCTGGGAAAAACCGCAAATTAGGGATTTTTTACTTTCACTTTCAATGATTAACCACATGTCGACCGGGCCATAGCCGAAAGACGGCTACAGCGCAGTCGGCTTATTCTGGGTAGACGTCCGTGGGGCGTCCTCCCAGAACCTTGTTCCTGCGTGCCCCCTGGGGCCCGCACTCGGGAACATCCATGACAGCTGGGTCCGGTGCGGGTCCGGAGCATCACGTTTACCACGTGATCGCTCCTTAAAATGACGGAGTGATCACATGTAAACAAACCGGCGTCACGTCATGACGCCGGTTCCTCCCTCCCCTCTCTGTACCGATTGGTACAGTGAGAGGGGAGAAGCGGAGAGGGGGAGAGATGGGCACAGCGCTGTGGGCTGGATGTGTAGTGCCCACAGCGCTGCTCAGTGCCAGAAGTGTGGATTACTCTGCCTGCAGTGTGGAATACTCTGCCTGCAGTGTGCAATACTCTGCCTGCACTGTGCAATACTCTGCCAGCACTGTGCAATACTCTGCCAACACTGTGCAATACTCTGCCAGCACTGTGCAACACTGCAATACTCTGCCAATACTGTGCAACACTGCAATACTCTGCCAATACTGTGCAACACTGCAATACTCTGCCAATACTCGCCAATACTCGCCAATACTCTGCCAATACTCTGCCAATACTCGCCAATACTCTGCCAATACTCGCCAATACTCGCCAATACTCTGCCAATACTCTGCCAATATTCTGCCAATACTCTGCCAATACTCGCCAATACTCGCCAATATTCTGCCAATACTTGCCAATACTCGCCAATACTCTGCCAATACTCTGCCAATACTCGCCAATACTCTGCCAATACTCTGCCAATACTCTGCCAATACTCGCCAATACTCTGCCAATACTCTGCCAATACTCGCCAATACTCTGCCAATACTCGCCAATACTCTGCCAATACTCGCCAATACTCTGCCAATACTCGCCAATACTCTGCCAATACTCGCCAATACTCTGCCAATATTCTGCCAATACTCGCCAATACTTGCCAATACTCTGCCAATTTTAATAGAAACAAAGAATTTATTTATATTTTTTTAACCAAATTTTCTGTCTTTTTTTATTTATAGCACAAAAAATAAAAAAAAACAGCAGTGGTTAAATACCACCAAAAGAAAGCTCTATTTGTGTGAAAAAAAGGACAGAAAATGAATTTGGGTACAGTGTTGCATGACTGAGTAATTGTCATTCAAAATGTGAGAGCACCGAAAGCTGAAAATTGGTCTGGTTAGGAAGGGCGGTCCCAGTGCCCAGTGGGTAAGTGGTTAAAGTAAACAGGACAAATAGAGAGGGTGAATCTTCCTAACGAGGTCACAGACAGCGAAAAAAAAGTGTTCTAATCCCCCTCCACTCCATCCAAAACGGAAAAAAAATAAGTTTGCCAATAGTTATAATTTAACCAAGAGAAGGAAAATGTAAACAATCTAAAATGGCTAGTCCCCAAGTAATGGCCACTTCTCCTAGTCTCCAAGTAATGGCCACTTCTCCTAGTCCCCAAGTAATGGCCACTTCTCCTAGTCCCCAAGTAATGGCCACTTCTCCTAGTCCCCAAGTAATGGCCACTTCTCCTAGTCCCCAAGTAATGGCCACTTCTCCTAGTCCCCAAGTAATGGCCACTTCTCTGCTCCAGGTTATAGGTGAGTGGAAGCAAAAATGTGAGGAGTGCCAGACCGAGCTGGAGCTCTCTCTGAAGGAATCGAGAAGTCTGAGCACGGAACTTTTCAAACTGCGTAACGCCTATGAGATGGTTCTGGATCAGCTGGAAACAGTAAAGCGAGAGAACAAGAATCTTCAACGTATGTTTTAGTTTTTCTCGGCAAACCCAGAAGCTCTGAAGTTTCAGCCTCTGGATAGTGTAGAATGTGCTATTAATCTTCCTGAATTCTGTCATCACTGCAGAGGAAATATCAGACCTCACTGATCAGGTTGGAGAGACAGCAAAGACCGCCAGTGAGCTGGAGAAAGCTAAGAAACAGGTGGAGCAAGAAAAAGCTGACCTAGCATCTGCTCTGGAGGAAGCCGAGGTACGTACGATGGATATACTGGTGCATAGATTATTATATTATACACGGTTTATATAGCGCCAACAGTTTACGCAGCACTTTACAATGTACAGGGGGACAACACAATTACAGTACAGTAGACATGTGCAAAATAGAAAAAATTGTTTAGTTTCGTTTAGTTTCTGTTCATTTCCGTTGATTCGTAATGATTCGGAATTTCGTAAGTCGTCGGTGTTCGTATTCGTATTTTCGTAAGAGTTATTTTTTTCGTTGATTCGTTTTTCCGTTAGTCTAATTTTCGTTTATTCGAAATTCGTATTTTCGTTATATTTCGTATTCGGACGCATTCGTATTTTCGGAAGAGCTATATTTTCATTGATTTAAAAAGATTCGTATTTCCGTTAATCTAATTTTCGTTGATTCGAAACCCGTATTTTCGTAGATTTAGTTACATTCGTACTTTCGTAAGATTGATTTATTCGTACTTTCGTAACATTGTTTTCGTAGATTCGTAGTCGGAGCATAATTCGTAATTTTACGTAATGTGTATGCTATTTACATGTTTAAGAAACAAAGAATTTCTCTCTCACAAGTCAGAACTTAACTCAAAAATCCACCAAAACGGTGCCTCCGACCCAACCACACCCTATCTGGACTCTGGATGGAATATTTCAGAATCAGAACTAACATTAGTTTTTTTCGAATTCTCGATCAGCAGAATTTTTGTTATTTCGTATTTTCGTTGTTTTGATTTCCTTTTTCCGAATATTCGTAATTTCGTTTTTTTTCGTTCATTTTGATTTTCGTTATTTTTGAATCTTTGTTCGGTATTTTCGTTGTTTCTGTTTTCGTTTTTCGGATTTTTATTCTTTCGTAGTTTCTTTGTTTCTAATTTAATTATTTCGTATTTTCGTTGTTTTTCATATTCGTTCTTTTCGATAGTTTGTTTTTCGTTAGAATGTTTAGTAAACCATTCGTTCATTCGTACGATTACGAATGAACGAAAATAACGAATTTGAACGGAAAACGGATTTGTAACTTAAGAATTGCACATGTCTACAGTACAGTTCAATACAAAAGGTACAGGAGGGCCCGGCTCGTAGAGCTTACATTCTAAAGGGACGGGGTGGTGGTACAAAGGGTAATAGCTGCAGAGAATGATTTGATGGGGGTGGCTCGGGACAATTGTTAGGTGTTTGTGGGATAGGCTTCCCTGAATAAATGAGTTTTCAGGGATCTCCTAAAGGTGGACAGGGTAGGGGCTGATCGGACAGACTGGGGCAGGGAGTTCCAAAGGATGGGAGAGGCTCTGGAGAAGTCTTGAAGGCGAGCATGGGAGGAGGTAACAAGGGAGCTAGAAAGCAGGAGGTCCTGGGAGGAGCGGAGGGGACGATTTGGGCGATATCTGCAGATGAGGTTGGTGATGTAGATGGGGGCGATGTTGTGGATGGCTTTGTATGTTATGGTTAGCATTTTGAATTTTACACGGTGGGGTAGGGGAAGCCAGTGAAGGGGGGCGGCAGTCACAGATCGATAGACCAACAGGTCTACAAATCTAGTTATTCAGTAGTTTTGTGACACAAAAGAGATGTTGGACCGCATGCAGCCCAGAAGAGCCCATTATAAAATACCTACAATGTTAAGGCGGCCATGTTACCATTTTTGTAGCCATCCACACAAGCCTACAAAATAAGACTGCTAATTTAGTAATTAGTGTTGAAATTTGTTTGAAACTCAAATTATGTATTGAAGTCTACCGGAGACTATTGCTATGGTCACTTTTACCCTTTGGAGGGCTGATAGACAAGCTGTCAACAGATTTGCATGGAAAGTCCCCCTATATCTCCAGAAAGGGTGTCCTTTTGTTTGTTTTTGGTGTAACAGCGGCTTCAAAATGTAAAGAGATAATACATCATACTGTAGATCTTAAAAAAATTCCTAGTTTACCATCTTTTACATTTTTAAGGTGCTAGTTTCGTACCTTTTTAACGCCTATTGCACAAGTAAAAGCAAACTACTTCAAAACAAGCTAACAGATCCACAGAGGGGCCTGTGGGAGCTTTAGGTAATAAATTATTTTCAAGCAGCCCTCCAAATGGCCACGAGTGATCATTAAAATTGGTCCCCCAATGTGATTTGAAATTTTGAGTTTTTGTGAAATGTATTCATCACTACAAATAATGCCCCGTACACACGGTCTGAAATTCCGACGGAAAATGTCCGATCGAACCATGTTGTCGGAAAATCCGGCCATGTGTAGGCTCCATTGGACTTTTTCCGTTGGAATTTCTGACGGAAAAAATTTGAGATCCTGCTCTCAAATTTTCCGACAACAAAATCCGATCGGACTTTTTCCCATCGTGTGTAGAGAATTCCGATGGACAAAGTGCCACGCATGCTCAGATCAAATTAGAAGACCAAACCTATTGGCTACTAGCCTCTACGTAGTTCCGTCGTACGCAACGAACGTCACCACGTTCCGAATGATCGGATTTTCCGACAACTTTGTCCGACCGTGTGTATGCAACACCAGGGTCGGACAAAATCCGTCGGAAAAAATCCGACGGATTTTGTGGTCGGAATTTCCGACCGTGTGTACGGGGCATAACAATGTAAGTTCCAGAAATCTTTTTGTCGAACAAATGACATGGTCCACTTACCGCTGCAAGGGATTTTGAGTTAATCCAAGTCTGAATGTATTTTTACCTTTTGACCCACACCTCCATTGCTTGCATGTATTTTTACCTGTTGACTTCCACATCCAGTCTCTTGCTATGACCCCTCAAACTTAATCTTTTAATCATTTCTAACTACAACGTACATCTACACTCTAAAGCCCCATACACTTGGTCGGAAAATCCGACCACCAAATCCATCGGATTTGGTCCGACGGATTTAGTCCGACACTGGTGTTGCATACACACGGTCGGACAAAGTTGTCGGAAAATCTGATCATTCTGAACGTGGTGACGTTCGTTGCGTACGACGGAACTACGTAGAGGCTATTAGCCAATAGGTTTGGTCTCCTAATTTGATCTGAGCATGCGTGGCACTTTGTCCGTCGGAATTCGCTACACACGATCGGAATTGGTGTGATCGGACTTTGTTGTCGGAATATTTATAGAGCAGGAGATAGAACTTTGTCCGTCGGACAATCCGATGGAAACTGTCCTATGGTGCCTACACACGGTCGGAATTTCCGACAACATTGTCCGATAGGACAGAATCCATCGGAAAATCCGACCGTGTGTATGGGGCTTAAATCAGGGGTCTCAAACTGGCGATCCTCCAGCTGTTGCGAAACTACAAGTCCCATGAAGCCTCTGCCTGTGGGAGTCATGCTGTATGCTGTAACTTTCAGCCTTGCAATGCCTCATGGGACTTGCAGTTTTGCAACAGCTGGAGGGCCGCCAGTTTGAGACCCTTGCTCTAAATCCACAAACCTAATGGCTGCCTGAGACATTCCACACCAACCCATCACAGACAACACTTTAATTCTATGAGAATTGGTAAAGAAGGATGAGTGATCCAGCCATTTTTTGTAGCTGCATCGTCCAGGTCACTATAAATAATCCACACTGACGCAATCAATTCTTTATTCAGGGAAGTCTTGAACATGAAGAATCCAAAATACTTCGTATCCAGTTGGAACTGAACCAGGTGAAGTCAGAGGTGGACAGGAAAATTGCTGAGAAGGACGAAGAGATTGACCAGCTAAAGCGGAACGCTCAGAGGACCATTGATGCCCTGAACAGCACTCTGGAGTCTGAGGTCAGGAGTAGGAACGATGCCCTGAGAGCTAAGAAAAAGATGGAAGGAGACCTCAATGAGATGGAGCTGCAGCTGGGCCATGCCAACCGGCAGGTGGCTGAGAGTCAGAAACAGCTGAAGAACCTGCAGGCCCAGCTCAAGGTCAGTGATAACCGCCATATTCTCTGTTTGTACTAGACATGTGCAATTAGTTTCGTTTTTTTTCGTTTTTCGTAATTTTCGTTCGTTCGTTTTCGTACGAATGAACGAATCATTCGAATCGTACGAATCCGAATAACGAATCGTAACGAATCGTTCGAATCGTACGAATCCGATTAACGAATCATTCAAATCGAACGAATCCGAAAAACAACGAAAATCCGAAAAAAACTAATTAGAAACAACGAATGTACTAATGAAGAAAATCTGAAAAACGAAAACGAACGAAAAAATTCGTACATTCGTAACTTTTTTTTTTTTGTTGAATTGTTAATTTTCCGTGTCCCTTACAATGGTGCTGCTAAACGTGCTTCGAATGGATTGAACCAAAAAATTTGTACATTCGTAACTTTTTTTTCGATTCGTAACTTTTTTTTTTTCGATTCGTAACTTTTTTTTCAATTCGTAACTTTTTATTTATTTTTTTTCGATTTGTAATTTTCCGTGTCTCTATTGAACCAAAAAATTCGTACATTCGTAACTTTTTTTTCGATTCGTAACTTTTTTTTTTCGATTCGTAACTTTTTTTTCAATTCGTAACTTTTTTTTTTTTTTTTTGGATTTTTAATTTTACGTGTCTCTATTGAACCAAAAAAATTCGTACATTCGTAACTTTTTTTTCGATTCGTAACTTTTTTTTTTTTTTTTTCGATTTGTAATTTTCCGTGTCTCTATTGAACCAAAAAAATTCGTACATTCGTAACTTTTTTTTCGACTCGTAACTTTATTTTTTTCGATTCGTAACTTTTTTTTCAATTCGTAACTTTAAATTTATTTTTTTTCGATTTGTAATTTTCCGTGTTTCTATTGAACAAAAAAATTCGTAACTTTTTTTTCGATTCGTAACTTTTTTTTTTTTCGATTCGTAACTTTTTTTTTCGATTCGTAAATTATTAAAATGTAATAATAGCATACACATTACATCAAATTATGAATTATGCTCCAATTACGAATGTTACGAATGTTACGAATAAATACGAATGCGTCCGAAAATTAAACTAACGAAAAAAAGGAATCAACGAAAAAATAACTCTTACGAATGTACGAATCGTTACGAATCCGAACAACGACGACTTACGAATGTACGAATCGTTACGAATCGACGGAAACGAAAAAAACGAAACAAAAAAAACAAATTTTTTTCGTAAACGAAAAAAACGAAACGAAACTAAACAAATTTTTTTGTTGTGCACATGTCTAGTTTCTACAATGTAATGTGATTTTAGAGCAATGTATCTTGGTAAATTGTTGTAAAACGTTTTACGACCAAATGTAACAAGAGATCAGAGGCTCTAATAATAATATTATTTTGTATTGTTGACTGCCCTACTACGTAAATGATTGTACAGTAGAAAATACTATTAATACTAATACTATTTGGGTACAAATTTGTTTTTATCACAGGACTTGCAAATACAACTTGATGATCTGGCCCATGCGCATGAGGACCTTAAAGAGCATCTGGCATTAGCTGAACGTAGGAATAACTTACAGCAGACGGAAATTGAGGAGCTGCGAAATGCTCTGGAGCAAACAGAAAGAGTTAGAAAACTGGCAGAGCAAGAACTCCTGGATGTCACAGAGCGAGTGCAGCTCCTTCACAGCCAGGTACAGTCCAGCCTAGAGGGGTCATGTCAGGCCAGATGTAGACCTGTGCAGACTTTGGACATACATGTGTTTGGTATGTCTAGACAAGCAATTTTTTTCATAATGTAGAGAATAAGATTTCCGTTCATTTGAGCCCAGTCTTGCCACACAGATTTACTCCAGCCCTGAGTAATCCTCTTTTATTGTTCAGTTAGAAATATCTTGACAAAGTGCTGAAAACTTTGTCAAAAACGCCCCCTTGCTGTGAGTGACAGGTGATTTACATATCTCATGCGCTAGCCTGAGACAGGCACAGACCACAGATCCACAGACCAGAGTGAAAGAAAATGTATTCTCGAGTGAACAGCAAGAAGAATATAGGAGAGATGTATGTAGTCAGAGTTGGGCAGAGTAGAACATCCAGTGATCTGATGATTGTTATAGTGCAGTGTGTGTGTCTGAGGTCACCTGATCACAGATAGAATTCCGTTCCATCATTGCTATGTGGGAGAGGGGTGAATTTCTTACTTTTTATAATTACACAGGTTGTGCCTGTCTCAGGCTAGTGCATGAGATATGTAAATCACCTGTCACTCACAGCAAGGGGGCGTTTTTGACAAAGTTTTCAGCACAGACTTTTTTTTGGGGGTTGACGTCCACTTTAACGATATCCTAGAATGCGCTGAAAACCTGTTACATGATAAGTGACTTTCCCAGTCAACTCTTATGAATTATTTATTTTAACTTCTTGCCTTATGCCTCCTCTATGTTATTAACCAAGGAGGTGGAGGCCCTGTTTTTTTCACTAAAAGTATAAACCGATCAATTGGATTGACATACAGGTCCCCACCATTCATGTACCACACTGCTGCCAAGTTCTGTCACATTCCAACACAGATGGGCTGATTCTACCAGACATTTCTAGCACTAAGGACTGTATCAACTATTCTAAGAAGGAAGATGTATAGCACCATCAATCGAAACCAGCCATTCTCAGCCAGGGTTCCGTGAAACCCTGGGGTTCCTTCAGACATTGCTAAGGGTATGTTGAGCTGTGGCTGATTGACCTCCCATCTGATGGTGCCTGGATAGTTCTGTGTCCAATGCCACTTGGCAGCACTAGCTGCATGACACCAATTATCGTTATAGCCATTGGTAAGGGTAGAATTGTATGCAGCACTGTAAGGGGATTCTCATTAACCACTAGATAGGCTGTCCTCCAGTTTACCTCTAATCCAAACTCCGAACTCCCACTTATTTGTAGTTCAATCCCCCACCCCACAGCTCATGGGAGCATTGGAGTACAAAAAAGTAGTTTGAGTAAGAGATGAGTTCAGACCTGAAGCCCTTTTGGCCTTAACCATGGGGCTCTGTGGTGTGGTGGAGGGGGTTCTTCGTTCTCTTACCTTCTTTGCCCACCTCCCCACTTCCCCCTCCCATTTTCTTTCTTTCTTTCTTTCTTTCTTTCTTTTTTTTCTTTCTTTCTTTCTTTCTTTCTTTTTCTTTTCTTTCTTTCCCACTATGTTTGTCCCCCCCCCCTTATTATTCCAGCAGCCCTACTAATAACCCCACCTGGGGCTGCCACCTGGCCCGGCAACCCTTGTGATGCAAATCTAAACTACTGATACCATACCCACTCATTTACCCATGTAGCAATTTGCCCTCTGTTTACCTCTGGGGCTTATTTTTGCCCCTCACCTATGGTTCCAAGATTCCAGCTCAAGATACACCGTCTATAGTTTTTTCCAGTTTCATGTTTATACATTGTGATGATCCGAACCTTTGAATAAAGGTATTACAATGCCTCTTACTATTAAGGCTTTGGATTACTAAGGGCATTTGTTTATCTTCGCACTTTGATATTTGCAGTTTTCGCAACATGATATGATGGTTGATTGTTTTTGTTGCACTTATGTGATACTATAGGCCCTTGGGCCCATGCATACTGTGAATCCTCTTGCTTTCTTTTCCAATAAAGTATTTTGTGGAATAAAAAAAAAAAGATGAGTTCAGAAGATGTCCAACTCACCTCTACTGACCACCAATGTGAGGGCCAATTTTAACAGGTGTTCCTGAGACTTAAAAATTATTTAAATTCTTCCTATGGGGTAAAAAGGTTGACAAAGGCTCACCTAAACCTACAAAAATTTAATTAAGGGCGAAATGGCAAAAACCATCTACATATACCTATTTTTCAACTGTAAGAGCTGTCAGAAAGATCTACTGCTGGCACTTATCCTTAAAAACAGCACACAGTCACTTAGATCTTGAGATCAGGTCTTTTCTCACAGTGTCTCTCCAGGGCAGCATAACGCCACAGTTTCCTTCAGACATCTCTATGGTTCAAGACAATGGTTCAGGCCAGTTCCTAGATTCTACCAGACACTATTCAGTAAAGGAGGGGTTCATACTCACAATGCCACAGGACAGCTGCACACCTTCCAGTTCCCACCTAGCAGTCTTCAATGAGTCCTCCAGACCAGATCCTTAGGTGCTTAGATAACTCAAAAGGGGAGTAGGAATAGGCCCCCCAGTTCCGCCATAGCTGGGAACTCGCTGAACATCAGCAAACTCCAGCAAAACTGCCTCAGAGGGGCAGAGCCCCTCTCGCTGGGTATTTCTCAAATCCCCAGTCTGCTCCAGGCCAGACTATTTATGTCCCTCTCTAACCACCTACTGGGCACACCTCTCCAGGGATTGGCTGAAGCACCATAAATATTCAGGCTTCTCATTTGACTTTCCAGCTCTTTATGTTATAGAAGCCTCTAGAATGCAGGTGAAAACAATTCAATCTGCAGCCTGTGAAAACCAGAACAACCCAACAGCTGCTCCAATGATTACAGCGGAGCCAAAAAAAAACTACATTTACCTATCATCCTAGCAGCTTATCTAGGAGGGTGCTACAAAACCTTTTCCGTTTTGAAAATGTTTATGTGCTTATGTGGTCCCAGCACCCACTCCCTCCCGACGCCCCGCGGATCACCTCTCCCCCCTCCCTCGCTGCAGTTATCTGGGACACATCACAGGTCCCAGATATTTGCCCGGCCAGTCACGGCGCGCAGCACGGCTCGCGCATGCACAGTGGGTACCCGGCTGTGAAGCCACAGCCGGGCACTCACAGTTACAATCCCAGCGCCGCAGAGAGGAGGGGGAAATGAGCGGGGCATCGTTCGCCCACATTGCTGGACCCTGGGACAGGTAAGTGTCCGATTATTAAAAGTCAGCAGCCTCAGTACTTGTAGCTGCTGAATTTAAATTTTTTTTTAAGCGGAACTCCCCTTTAAAGACTACTGTAAATTTCACACCTGTTAAAGTAAAGCATCCTCAGAAGTTGAGAATTAAATCTTATTTTTTTACAACCACACAGGTTGCCTATATGTTTTTCTGGTTACCTTAAAGCGCACCTGTACCTAAAAAAGCCACCACTGACCTCTTTATCTGCTTTCAATATGAACTTATTCATTCTAAAAGACCAACAAAGATCACAACAAAGATTCTGAAGTCTTTAGTCAGCTTCTAACATCTTAGAAAGATCTGCGGTGTGCTTACAGTAGATAGCTAGTAAGCTGTCAAGATTCTGTTCTCATAGAAAAAAACAGTGTAAGCCCCCGTACACACGGTCGGAAATTCCGTCCACAAAATCCGTCGGATTTTTTCCGACGGATTTTGTCCGACACTGGTGTTGCATACACACGGTCGGACAAAGTTGTCAGAAAAATCCGATCATTCTGAACGTGGTGACGTTCGTTGCGTACGACGGGACTACGTAGAGGCTGGTAGCCAATAGCTTTGGTCTTGTAATTTGATCTGAGCATGCGTGGCACTTTGTCCGTTGGAATTCTGTACACACGATCAGAAAAAGTCCGATCGGATTTTGTTGTCGGAAAATTTGAGAGCAGGATCTCAAATCCGCCAGAAAAAGTCAGATGGAGCCCACACATGGGCGGATTTTCCGACAACATGGTCCGATCGGACATTTTCCGTCGGAATTTCCGACCGTGTGTACAGGGCATAAGAGTTGTTAACTTTGAAAATACCATTTCCATCTATTCCCCTCAATTACAATGTGAATCTTCTTAAGTATTCAATAATGTTTAACTAACTTTTCAGTCACGTTCTTGTCTGCCCCATTGCCTATGTTACTCAAATACATATATAGAGTATGTCCTACCTATGTACCTGTAGCTCTCTAGTAAGCATTTGAATGTGTCTTAAAAATTTAGAACACGGGTCTGATTAACGGCAAGAAGAAATTGGAGGGGGATGTCAGCCAGCTCCAGGGTGAGGTGGAGGAGGCCATCCAGGAGATGCGGAACGCGGAAGAGAAGGCCAAGAAAGCCATCACAGATGTAAGATATTGTTAAAATCCTCTGTCTTATCTCTATATGCTGATATGAACAATAAAGCCCGGTACACACGATCAGACTTTTCCGCCGGATCATCCGGTGGACTTAGTCGGCCGGATCATCCGGTGGACTTAGTCCGCCGGACTTTCAGAAAGTGTGGACTTGCCCACACACGCCCGGACTTTTCTGGCGGACAATAAAGTATTTAAAAAAATTGTGTTGTTTTTTTTACTTACACTTTTTTTCCTTAGGTGAATGGGTAGGGGTACATCGTACCCCATACTCATTCACATAGGGTGGGGGGCCGGTATCTGGGGGCCCCCTTATTAAAGGGGGCTCCTGGATTCCAATAAGCCCCCCGCTCGCAGACCCCGACAACCAACGGCCAGGGTTGTCGGGAAGAGGCCCTAGTCCTCATCAACATGGGGACAAGGTGCTTTGGGGTGGGGGGGCCGCAGGGCCCCCCTTTCCCCAGGGCACCCCCCATGTTGAGGGCACGCGGCCTGGTACGGCTCAGGAGGGGGGGCGCTCGCTCGTTCCCACCCCCTTTCCTGACCGGCTGGGCTGCGTGCTCGGATAAGGGTCTGATATGGATTTGGGGGGACACCCCCATGTAGTTTTTTTGGCATAGGGATTCCCCTTTAAATCCATACCAGGTGATGGGACTAGCGAGGCGGCATTGACTTCCTTCACTAGGCCCATGTACCTGGAGTCACATTCTAAATGAACGGACTTTACTCCGTGTGTGAGGCAAGTCCGTTCATTTCAAAAGTCCCGCGGACTAGAACACATGACGGCGGGATTGTCCTCCGGACTGCCGAGTCCGGTGGACAATTTTAAGTCAAAACTTAAAACTAGGTCCACCGGACTTTTGGGAATAAAAAGCCCGCCGGAGCCCCACACACGGTCGGAATGTCCGGTGGACTCTAGTCCAGCGGACAATCCCGCCGGAAAGTCCGATCGTGTACACGCGGCATAAGAGGACGTTGAATAGCAGGTAAAGACCTTCCAAACACTCGTCATGTTTCGTATAGCAAACTCTGTGCCTGTACACTATACAATTTTTTGTCCACAGATGACAAGGTTCTCTACTCAAAGTCTATGATACTGTCTTTGCTCTTTCTAGTATGAAATAAGGTTTAACCACGTTATTCTGTTGTTCCCTTCAGGCTGCCATGATGGCGGAGGAGCTGAAGAAGGAACAGGACACCAGCGCTCACCTGGAGAGGATGAAGAAGAACATGGAGCAAACAGTGAAGGACCTTCAAAATCGACTTGATGAAGCTGAGCAGTTGGCATTGAAAGGTGGAAAGAAACAGCTGCAGAAACTAGAGGCCAGGGTGAGTGGAACGCCATTCCTGTTCTGGTGACAACTCAAAAGTTTGGATTTCCCATCACTTTGTGTCCTGCCAACAATGGTCACCAATACAGACAGAAAAGGTGAATCTCCCTATTAGGGATCTGAAGTTTTCTATCCCTTCCACACTCCATCCAAAAGAATTCAAAATATGTATTGGGTTTAGACACCCAGCCTTAAAAAAAATTTTGAGTGGCAGAAAAATTTAAGGTGAAAAACATGTTATTTGGCTAATGAATAATGAGCAAGAAATACCCCCATGATTCTGAAATATGGCCAAGTCCTTTACTTGGCCAAATGGAAAGAAGGAAATACCCCCTATATGGGATTTTAACTGCAAAAACCACTGATATAGGATAAAAGGAAGTTTATTGATACATATAAAATGTGAGGATCAGTTAAAACCAAGACACAACAAAAACAAAAAGAGCATATAGTGAAATGATCACAAGCATACAAAAATGTATTAGGATAGTGTAATGCCTCGTACACACGATCGGACTTCCCGACAACAAAACCGTGGAATTTTGTTTCGAATGATGTTGGCTCCCACTTGTCTTGCATACACACGATCACACAAATGTTGGCCAACAATTACGAACGTAGTGACGTACAAGACGTACAGCGAGCCGATAAAAAGGAAGTTCAGTAGTGATTCCGAGCATGCGTGTTTGTACTTTGGACTTTTGTCCGACGAACTTGTGTACACACATTTGTTGGCGGAAAATATGCTAGCCAAATATGTTGGTGGAAAGTCCGACAACATATATTTGATGCAGAATATACACTTTCCGCCAACAAGCTCACATCCAACCTTTGTTGTCGGAAAATCCGTTCATGTGTACGGGGCATTACTCTTCAATGTCCGAAAAAAACTCTTCGGTAACCGACGCGTTTCAGATTCAAGCCCTTTTCGTCAGGGGTATTGGATAGGAGACGATATATTCGAATGTTTGTCAAAAGATAAATAAGAAAATGGTGCAATGTTCGGTGAGCTATGCAAGCAGGAATCACAAGGATCACTGCACTAGAGGGCATGTGCCTTAGGGCCGCCCTTCTTGGTCCTTTAACCTTCTGAGATCCACGCTATAGCCGAATGACGGCTACAGCGTGGATCTATATTGCCGGGACTATGTCCTATGACATCTTCGTCCCATGCACAAGCGGCCTGCGCGCCCTGTGATCAGCGAGTCTGTGAGACTCGCTGGATCACAGATCCGAGTAAGGATCATGTGATATCAACAGAGACGGTAATCGGCAATTTTTCCTGTCAGCGCGAGGAGAAAAAAAAAAGCCGATCACCGGCAGCAGTGAGAGGGACATTAGTCCCGATCACTGCGATGTGCCCCGGGTCCACGGTGCCCTACAAGTGCCAACTACCAGTGCCCACCAGCTCCACCTGTCAGTGTCCACCAGCTCCACCTGTCAGTGTCCACCAGCTCCTCCTGTCAGTGCCCACAGTGCCACCTGTCAGTGCCCACAATGCCATCTGTCAGTGCCACCTGTCAGTGCCCACAATAAGTGCCTGAACAGTGCTGCACATCAGTGTCACCTACCAGTGCCAACTATCAGTGCCCATCAGTGCCATCTATCAGTGCCATCTATCAGTGCCCATCAGTGCCATCTATCAGTGCCATCTATCAGTGCCCATCCATTCCACCCATCAGTGCCATCTTAACTCTGCCCATCAGTGCCGACTTATCTGTCCCCATCAGTGCCACCTTATCTGTGCCCATCAGTGCAGCCTATCAGTGACCATCAGTGCAGCCTATCAGTGCCCACCAGTGCCGCCTCATCAGCGCATATTAATTAAGCAGAAAAATTACCTGTTTGCAAAATTTTATAACAAACTATTAAACATGATTTTTTTTTTTTTCAAAATTTTCCATCTTTTTTTGTTTGTTTAGAAAAAAAAAATCCCCATCTGTGGTTAAATGCCACCAAAAGAAAGCTCTATTTGTGGGGGAAAAAATGCAAAAAATTTAATTTGGGTACAGTGTTGTATGACAAAAGCTGAAAATTGGTCTGGGTTGGGACTCTATAGGAGATAAAATGCTGAAATATTTGTAACAAAACAAAGTTTGGTCATGTGACTCTCACAGGTTCGCGAACTGGAAAATGAGCTGGAGGCCGAACAGAGGCAGAGCAGCGAAAACACAAAGGCGTACAGGAAGGTGGACCGTAAACTGAAAGAAGTGCTCTATCAGGTATGACAGCGGGTACACTGATACATTTCAGTCTTTTCTTATATATTTTGCAAATTAGTTACACACTTCTACAATTCTCCATTAATAATTGGCCATATATGGATGTGGATGGGTCCTAAGACCCTGTATGGCCACTTACTGATAATTTACAGGCAACTTAGTTTGTCAATAAGGCAAATAAGTTGAATCCATAGGAGCTTTATTTCAGATAAGTGCAGAGGATGTTTTTCCAGTCTTTAGAAGTGTAAGAAGACAATGACTTTCCTAAGCCCTGTAGTGATAAAACTAAAGTATCTATACAGCAGAGTAAGGCGGGGAATGTCTAAAGAATATGCTAACTAGAGACAAAATGGGAAGAGAAACCTGATAAAGCAAGACAAAATAGACTATGGCAGCATAATAGATCTAAAAGGGAGAGGAATATTTACTTGCATCTGTCTTCTTCCCTCTCCACTGTGTCACAATAATCAATGATGACCTAGCTTGGTAGGTGACATCCAAGGCTTTTTTTTCTCAGAGAAAAGGTGCAGGAACTCCACTCTTCTGAGTCACTTCTTGTCTCTGCCCCCTACCCACCTCTGAGCAACATCCCTTGCTTCCACCCCCTACCCACCTCCCAGTACCTTTTAGAGAATGCAGAACCAAGTATCGTTTATTCGTTTGGGGTAACAAAAAACAACAATAGACCCTGGCAGCAACAACAGATTTCCCGGCATCAAAAGACTCTCCAGCAGCCAGAGGCAATAGATCATTCCCTCAACAGTAGATCCCTTCCAGCAAGAATTGATCCCCCCCCAGCAACATAAGCCCAACCAAAAACAATAGTTCCCCCACCAGCAGCAATAGACCTCCCCAGCAACAATAGACTACCATGCAAAAATAGATGCCCTCCAGCAACAATAGATTCCCCAATAGTCAGCAACAAAAGACCCCTCCCTCAACAGTAGATCCCTCCAGTAACACCCCCCCCCCTGCTGTCCTGGGTCCCATACAAGAGGACCAGTGTTACCCCCTAATGCACAGCCCTGTTGGTGGGTGGCACAAATATGTAAGCTGTCCTAGCTCTGTGTCTTCTACTCTCCAGTTCTTCTCTCTGGTGGCCTCTTATAATACTTTCTGATATAATTTAATCTTCTGGTTGTCTTCACTATCTGATGATAGAAGGTTCAGATATCTTTAATAATCATAGATTTTAATCCTTTTTATTGACCAGGGAGAAGAAGACAAGAAGAACGTGGTCCGCCTGCAAGACCTAGTAGATAAGCTTCAGGCGAAGGTCAAGTCCTACAAAAGACAGTCGGAGGAATCGGTACGTAGTTGCAGTCATTCGGTGAAATTCATTCCTAGAATCTATGACTGCAGACAAAAACAATGTAAATGCCGTATTCGTTTGTTGCATATTAGGAAGAACAAACCAATGTCCAACTTTCAAGAATGAGAAAACTACAGCATGAGCTGGATGAAGCGGAGGAGAGGGCCGACATCGCCGAATCTCAACTCAACAAGCTCCGAACCAAGAGCCGCGACTTTGGTGGGAAGGTGAGCAAAGATTACCTTAAAGGAATTGTCGAATTGAATAATTCTGACTGTAGATAGGCGGAGTCTAATGTAGATATTGCCCAAAAGCACCTCTTTTGATATGTATTTTGGCGGTCGAATGACCACTACCTTTCTCCTTCATACAAGAGCTGTGAGTTGGAATCAGTGGTACTGCCCATTGTAGGTTTCTCATGGTATGCAATAGAAGCTTGCAACCATTCAAATAGAGAACCATCTCATTTCAGGCCTGGAGCAAATCCCGGATCATCTAGCCCTCCTCCCTCCATTCTGACTATCCCTGGCCCACCCCTTTCATTAATTGGATTTCAGTTCTTTCAATCATTGAGGCTCCACATCACGTATGGACAGGGGCGGACTGACAACTCATAGGGCCCCCGGGCAATAGGAGATTATGGGGCCCCCAGGCAATCAGAGATTATGGGGCCACACAGTACACACACACACAGTATACAATCACGCAGTATACACATACATGTACACATAGTATACACAGACATGTTTCTATTGGCTGAGAAGGTACTGGAGAGGTGGGGCAGCTATAATCTCGGGATTTTTAGACCAAAATGATGTCGGTAAGGGACATTTCAGAGACAGATTTTTACATACTGTCCCTGGTTTTACTGAGACTGGCAACCCTGATGGGGCCCCCTAATGGCCCCCCTAGTGGCCCGGGGCCCTCGAGCAGTGCCCGAGTGGCCGAATGGTCAGTCCGCCCCTACGTATGGGTGTTACCTAGGGTGTACTGCATGCAAATGTCTAGGAACGTCCACTCCTCTTGACAGTCATCCACCAATCAATTCTTGGATGTTTAATGAGGAGCGCCTAAAACAAATGTTCATATCGTTTAAAAAGCCTTTTAAATTTGTTTTCAATTCTTTTGTGGTTAAGAGCATTAGATACAGCCCAACACGGAGGAAATGTCCCCTTCTTCAGGGTTTGTGTATAGATGTCAATAAAATATACTGCGGGAGGTTGGCGTAGGTATGCGTCGGCTCTTTAAGACACTATTGCAGGGGCGGAGCCGATGCACGTGCCCGGTGGGCGTGATGTCCGCCGGGCACCCACTAATGACAGAACGAGAATGGGGATGTGTGTGTGTAAACATACAAATCCCGGTTCTGTCAGGGGAGAGGAGACAGATCATGTGTTCCTACTAAGTAGGAACAATGATAAGTTACCTCCTCTAGTCACTCCCATCCCCCCACAGTTAGAACACACAGTGAGGGAACACATTTTGCCCCTTGATCTTTTCATTTAACCCCTTCCCTGCCAGTGACATTTATACAGTAATCAGTGGCTATTTTTAGCTCGGGACACTGTATAAAAATGTCAATGGTCCCAAAAAAGTGTCAAAAGTGTCCGATCTGTCCGCCACAATGTCGTAGTCCCGATAGAAATCGCAGATCGCTGTCATTACTAGTAAAAAAATAATAATAAAAATTACATAAATCTATCCCCTATTTTGTAGGCGCTATAACTTTTGCGCAAACCAATCAATATACGCTTATTGAGATTTTTTTTTACCAAAAATATGTAGAAGAATACAAATCGGCCTAAACTGAGGAAGACATTTTTTTTTTTTTGGGTTATTTATTATAGCAAAAAGTACAAAATATTGTGTTTTTTTTTTTTTTCAAAATTGTCGCTATTTTTTTGTTTATAAAAGCCACAGAGATGATCAAATACCACCAAATGAAAGCTCTATTTGTGGGAAACAAATTACATAAATTTTGTTCAGATACAACATCGCATGACCGTGCAATTGTCAGTTAAATTGGCGCAGTGCCATATCGCAAAAAAATGGCCTGATCAGGAAGGGGGCAAATCCTTCCGGAGCTGAAGTGGTTAAGGCTTGTTGATGACTAGTGTCTCCTGACTTCACTTTGAATGCCCAGCTGGGTCTCAACCATCAAAGCATTTTAAAAATGGCATAATCCCTCCCAAGAGCTAGGCTACTGCATACATCAGGACTCTTGGGAGGAGTACTGAGGCAGGGTGCTGTGTTGTTTTCAGGAAGCTTCATCAGGCATTGCATAGAGAAGCACAGAGAACCAGTGATGACATCATAGTTATATAGTAGGTGAGGTTGAAAAAAGACACAAGTCCATCAAGTCCAACCTGTGTGTGTGATTATATGTCAGTATTACATTGTATATCCCTGTATGTTGCGGTCGTTCAGGTGCTTATCTAATAGCTTCTTGAAACTATCGATGCTCCCCGCTGAGACCACCGCCTGTGGAAGGGAATTCCACATCCTTGCCGCTCTTACAGTAAAGAACCCTCTACGTAGTTTAAGGTTAAACCTCTTTTCTTCTAATTTTGGACATCAATGTGTCCAAAATGAGGTATGTAATGAAAACAGAAAGGTGTTATTTAAAAATGTCCTTAGCATGTTGTAAGGAAAGGAAATATAACATATAAGCAGATTAAACTTTACCTTTAAAGGCTTAGCCCCCTCATTTCAAAGACGTGTCCGTGTATTGCTGTCCATTACGGTATTTCAGGAATAACTTTTCTCTCTTCTCTGCAGGGGAAGGAAGGAGATGTCTGAATAAAGATGGGAGTCCTGCATTCGTCGCGTGAATCGGCCTCTTTTTTCATGATGCTTTTTAGGAAGGTAGACAATAAAGATATTTGCCAGTAAGTGTTTCCGAGTCTTCCTTCCCTGTGTGTAAAGTGTTGGGGCCGCTTTATCTTTTCCAGCAGAAAATCAAACATTAGGCCTGCAGCTAGTACAGTATGTGGAGTGTTCAGTGTTTGTCACTTGTGGTTGGGGAAAAGCCCAACATTTCTTTTCACAACAAGGTGACAGTGAGGGCTACACTACATCCTTCCCCAAGTGTGCTCAGTGAGGAGGACTGATCAACTTCATCCTTCCCCAAGTGCAGGGCCGTCTTTAATATTGATTGGACCCTGGGCAAAAAATGTCTTGGGTCCCCCCCCCCCATTCAATTTCACTCTCCACCTGCTCTGAGACATACAATAAATAGCAGCTAGACTTAAAATAAGTTTACTATATCAGATCAGGCAGCAATTGCGATTGGTTGCCAGCGGTTACAGCATATCATTACTGCTTACTGACTGGTTGCTAGAGGTTACAGCACAATTGTGGCACACTGTTTAGTTGCTAGAGGTTACAGCTAATTATTTATGCTTGTTAATTGGTTGCTAGCGATTACTGTGCAGTATTACTGCTCACTGATTGGTTGCTAGAGGTTACAGCACATCATCTCCTCACTGCAGGTGGGCATGATATACATATGAATGTCGCCTTTATTTACATATCAATGGCGCCGGCCGCAGCTATTTACATATGAATGCCGGTTATTTACATGTAAACACAGAGTCTGCAGGTGAGTCATCTGTACACAACAATAGGGCAGAGCTGGGCAGCATTAGTACCAGCACTTCACACTGAGATATTGGGACACAGCACAGGACTAAAACTTCAAAGGACAAGCAAATTTAAACTGGGATAGTTGGCAAGTATGAGGCAGCTGCTTTGGGTCGCACAACAATGACAGGACCCAGGGCAGCTTCCCCTTTTGCCCTGCCTTAAAAACGCCCCTCCCCAAGTGTGCTCAGTGAGGAGGATTGATCAACTTCATCCTTCCCCAAGTGTGCTCAGTGGGGAGGACTGATCAACTTCATCCTTCCCCAAGTGTGCTTAGTGGGGAGGACTGATCAACTTCATCCTTCCCCAAGTGTACCCAATAATGAGGATTGATCAAATACCCCCTTCACCAATGGTGCCCAATGAGGGGGACTGATCAACTACACCCTTCATCAATGGTGCCCAATGAGGGGGACTGATCAACTACACCCTTCATCAATGGTGCCCAATGAGAATGACAAATCAACTACATCCTTTCTCAAGTGTGCCCAATAAGGAGGACCGATCAACCACATCCCTCCCGTAGTGTAGCTAATTAGGACAACCGATCCAATGCACCTTTCACCCATGGTGCCCAATGAGGGGGACCAATCAACTACACCCTTCACCAATGGTGCTCAATGAGAAGGACCAATCAACTACACCCTTCTTCAAGTGTGCTCAGTGAGGAGGATTGATCAATTTCATCCTTACCCAAGTGTGCTCAGTGGGAAGGACTGATCAACTTCATCCTTCCCCAAGTGTACCCAATAAGGAGGATCGATCAAATACGCCCTTCACCAATGGTGCCCAATGAGGGGGACTGATCAACTACACCCTTCATCAATGGTGCCCAATGAGAAGGACCAATCAACTACATCCTTCCTCAAGTGTGCCCAATAAGGAGGACCGATCAACTACATCCCTCCCCTAGTGTATTCGATCAAATACACCTTTAACCCATGGTGCCCAATGAGGGGGACCAATCAACTACACCCTTCACCAATGGTGCTCAATGAGAAGGACCGATCAACTACATCATTCCTCAAGTGTGCTCAGTGAGGAGGACTGATCAACTACATACTTCCCCAAGTATGCCTGATGAAGGAGAACCGATTTATCAACCCTATAGAATAAAAATGGAGATTAATGGGTGAAGAAATTATTATTATTTATTTATCCAGAGGAGATCCTGATAGGTACTTCCAGTGTAGGCCATCCGCATTTATCAAGAAAGACACCTATAAATGTTGGGGAACTTTATTCCCCTATACCCTAACCCTGACCCATCATCAGGAAGAGTGGAAGCACAATTAAAGGCTAACCCCAACCACAACAACAACAACAAAAATATCCTTGCAGTACCCCCCCCCCCCCCCTCCTCCACACACACCCTCCACACACTGCAAGGGTTAAATGCTCAATAAGTCTATAAGGTTGCAGAAGAGGTTGCATTACTTACCTTCTCCTTACTCCATCAAGCTCCTCCAATCCATGCAACTGATCCACCACAGCCTCCTCTGTAAGCTGCTCTTGGCTGCGGTCGCATGCTCACCCTTCACCATCTACAATACAGATCCTGCTTTGTACATGATAATTAATGAGGCTCTGTTAAGGACGCTCATCTTTATCACATACGCGTTCCCTGACTCTTTATGACTTCCTCTGGTAAGCAGGATTGCCTCTACACACTGGCGGTGACGAGTGCATTCAGCCCCTTTTCACACTTGCTGGTGCTGGGACTTCTTTATCAACCTGTCACCCATCATTGTTGGCGGTTTCTGAATAGGACTGTTCATCATAGAGTTTATATTGCAACTTTTCCCTATTGGCGCTGCACCCTTATATATCATTGGGAACAGGGGTCAAATCCTGGGGAAAAAAGTGTGGGAACTCCCACCCAAGATCCACTCCCCCACCAAAAAAAAAAAATGATACGCTCATATGCACGAACGCTTCAAAAGTGGTATTTTTCATCCAATTTTCATATTGTGTGTCTGAAGCTTAACTGTTAGTACATAAAGAAAAAACAATCCTCAATAAACATAAATATGGTAATTCTCTGAATAATCAGCATTCATTCAATTGTGCTTCCATGCAAATGTGAACATCATGTTCTGATCTTTATTGGGGAATGTTATTTTGTATATAGAGTGTTTATGTGGTGAGTTTACACTTTTCATTGAACAGAGTTTGGATAACACAGGGTTAAACGGAAGGTCATAAATGAACTGCACATTATCTGGACAGAATGCTTGGGGAGATAGTGATGTGTTCCTGCTTAGGAGATGTATGTTAGCTTGGAGGGCTGCAAACTCTGCAGGGCTCCAACACACACTCGCTGCTATTCCAACCCTTCACATTTTTCCACATAAACTTCCCTCCTGGCATTAAACTTTGCCAGGTATTGTGCTCAGCTTACCACCCCAAACTGATGTTCCTCCCTCAGCTCACCTCTCTCCCTGCATGTCCTGTAAGCAGAATAGCTGTGCTCCTCCTCTGGGTTCTCTCATCATATGGCACTGAAGATAGAGGAGGGGGGGATTCAGCGGGACACACAGAGCAAGTATGCAGGAGACTGAGGGGGGGAGATGAGGAGACAGAAAATCAGGAGGAGCCGGCGTGGAGGAGCGCATCACAAGAGGTCTGACTAAATACAATCTCTTAGCAGCAGGGACCTGATCTACCCGTCAGCTAGCTGTGATTGACATGTAGATCAAAGCGGAAGCTGTCATGGGGCCCCCTACTGGCAATGCCTGAATGGTTAGGTGTGCGGCACTTACTATTGCGAGCTATGTCGGCAGCTGCTGGTGTAGCACCTGCCACACAGCTCGCATACTTCAAAGTCTTGCAGGACATGGCTGCTAATGGGAACTGAGTTCCTGTTGTGGAAAAAGTACAGGAACTCCGTTCCCATGCGTTGCCGCACGACTTGTGCCCTGATTGGGAAGAATTACCCCCTTACAGACAGCTATAAAGTTCAATGGTGTCGATGAGAACTTATCTGAGAGGCAGAAATTGCTCATTGCTCAAAGAACTCCTTGCAACCTCTGCAGGAACCCTAGAGGTCCATGGAACCTTCGTTGAGAAACTCTGATCTAAGGTGACAATGCCCCTGTGTAATTTCACTGCAAAATGTGAAAAAGTTTTTCACCCTGTTAAAGGAAGTGAAAAAAAACAACTTAATGCTACCGGCAGACCACATCCTATATTTTTTTTTTTTTTTACTTTCCCCCGAATTCTATCATAATGCCATAATTAGTGCCCAAGGTCACACAATCATAGCGTGCAATCAGAGAACCCGTATGCAGCAGCTGATCTAATCCTAATGAATACACAACAGAAAGGGAAAGGACCGTCTCAGCTTCCATTCCTGTATCACCTTTACAGATATATCACTTGCAGTGGTTGGTCTAATTCGGCTGGACTTATCCGTAGTGTTAAATGAAGATATTTTAGTCCTCAGAGTGGTTACACGTCTACAACACTACAAGACAAGTCCAACGGAATGTGACCGAATACCGCTGGAGGAACCACGAGCGGGATAGTGGGAAACTTCATATGAACATTGACAGAAAGGTTTGCACTTTGTCTACTGTTGGCTGAACATTCGGACCCCATCAGTTTGGATGTATGTCTTGGAAACGATAGATGAAATATGATTGATGAAAATGTAGTCAGCTGTCACAAACGTTTCACATTGGTAGAAATTGATGTAAACTTTTTAAAATTAGAAATGTTTTACAAAAAAGTATCACATTGTAAAACTATCGGCAAAATAAAAAAATTACATCTACTGTATGATGTAGTCTGTCAGTAGCATTAATCCAGCAAATTTAGTTTTTCCAAGTCTGAGATTGAAGCTCCACACTACAAGCCAACAGTCCAGATACAAATCTACTCCAATTTAAAATGGTGGAAGACTTTACAAGAAAGCCAACACGTTTCGGAAGACGAAACTCACCTTCATCAGAGGTTAAAGTAGAATTCCAGGTTTCATTTCACTTTAAATAGTTTGATTGGGTCAAGTCGGCCCAAATTAACTATTTCCATTACTAAACGATGCGGCCACTGTGTACACTGTAGTAGACTGTAGTAGCATTACCTACATAGAGTAAGTGGCTCTTTGTTGAGGCAGCACTATCTGCGACTGCCTGTGTCCTCCTGGAATTAAAGAAAGTTGGGCTGAGTGCTTCTCCACAATTCGAGAGAAGCCTTTTTATCAATAAATACAGTGCCTTGAAAAAGTATTCATACCCCTTGAAATGTTACAACCAAAAACGTAAATGTATTTTATTGGGATTTTATGTGATAGACAAACACAAAGTGGCACATTATTGTGAAGTGGAAGGAAAATAATAAATGGTTTTCAATTTTTTATTTACAAATAAATATGTGAAAAGTGTGGCGTACATTTGTATTCAGCCCCCTTTACTCTGATACCCCTAACTAAAATCTAGCGGCATCAATTGCCTTCAGAAGTCACCTAATTAGTAAATGGAGTCCACCTGTGTGTAATTTAATCTCAGTATAAATATAGCTGGTCTGTGAAGCCCTCAGAGGTTTGTTCCTTAGTGAACAAACAGCATCATGAAGGACAAGGAACACACCAGACAGGTCAGGGATAACGTTGTGGAGAAGTATAAAGCAGGGTTAGGTTATAAATAATATCCCAAGCTTTGAACATCTCACAGAGCTCTGTTCAATCCATCATTGGAAAATGGAAAGAGTATGGCACAACTACAAACCTACCAAGACATGGCCGTCCACCTAAACTGACAGGCCGGGCAAGGAGAGCATTCATCAGAGAAACAACCAAGAGGCCCATGGTGAATCTGGAGGAGCTGCAGAGATCCACAGCTCAGGTAGGAGAATCTGTCCACAGGACAACTATTAGTCGTGCACTCCTGGCCTTTATGGAAGAGTGGAAAAAACAAAGCCATTGTTGGAAGAAAGCCATAAAAAGTCCTGTTTGTAGTTTGTGAGAAGCCATGTGGGGGACACAGCAAACATGTGGAAGAAGGTGCTCTGGTCAGATGAGACCAAAATTTTACTTTTTGGCCTAAAAGCAAAACACTATGTGTGGCAGAAAACTGCACATCACCCTGAACACACCATCCCCACTGTGAAACATGGTGGTGGCAGCATCATGTTGTGGGGATGCTTTTCTTCAGCAGGGACAGGGAAGCTGGTCAGAGTTGATGGGAAGATGGATGGAGCCAAATACAGGGCAATCTTAGAAGAAAACCTGTTATGCCGCATACACACGATCGGAATTCTGGCCAGAAAAAGACTGATGAGAGCTTTTCATCGGAAAATGCGACCGTGTGTAGGCTCCATCGGAATTTTGCTGGCCGAATTTCCGACAGCAAAGAATTGAGAGCATGTTCTAAATTTTTCAGACGGAAAAGGTTTCTATCGGAAATTCCGATCGTCTGTAGCAATTCTGACACTCCAAATTCCTATGCATGCTCGGAAACAATTTGACGCATGCTCGGAAGCATTGAACTTGGCTCGTTGTAGTGTTGTATGTCAGCGCGTTCTTGATGGTCGGAATTTGGTGTGACCGTGTGTAGGCAAGACAGTTTGAATTCCGTCAAGAAAACCGTCAGAGCTTTTTCCGACGAGAATTCCGATTGTGTGTACGCGGCATTAGAGTCTGCAAAAGACTTGAGACTGGGGTGGAGGTTCACCTTTCAGCAGGACACTGACCCTAAACATACAGCCAGAGCTCCAATGGAATGGTTTAGATCAAAGCATATTCATGTGTTAGAATGGCCCAGTCACAGTCCAGACCTAAATCACATTGAGAATCTGTGGCAAGACTTGAAAATTGCTGTTTACAGACGCTCTCCATCCAATCTGACAGAGCTTGAGCTATTTTGCAAAGCAGAATGGGCAAAAATGTCACTCTCTAGATGTGCAAAGCTCGTAGAGACATCCCCAAAAAGACTTGCAACTGTAATTGTAGTGAAAGGCGGTTCTACAAAGTATTGACTCCGGGGGGCGCCATACAAATGTACCCCCCACACTTTTCACATATTTATTTGTAAAAATTTGAAAACCATTTATCATTTTCCTTCCACTTCACAATTATGTGCCACTTTGTGTTGGTCTATCATGTAAAATCTCAATAAAATACATTTACGTTTTTGGTTGTAACATGACAAAATGTGCAAAATCTCAAGGGGTGTAAATACTTTTTCTCTGATTGACTGAGGTGGAACATCAACCACCTGTCATGGAACAGAGAAATTTGGATCGGCAGTACACCCACACTCAAAGTTTAATGGATTCCTTTATTGAATACGATAAAAGCAATAGATGGATACAGGCAGGGGAAAAGCAGGTAGGTTGACGCATTTCATACTATAGAAGTGCTTTGACAAACCACTTCTATAGTGAGAAACGCGTCAACCTACCTTCTTTTCCCCTGCCTGTATCCATCTATTGCTTTTATCGTATTCAATAAAGGAATCCATTACTTGGAACAGCCCCCCCACAAGCCCACCTCAGGAAAAGTTCAAAAAGTCTACATCTTATATCACGGCCGATACCTTACACACTGGACCTTCCATCCCATTCGCATGCATTGTTGCATATTCTTAAGCCCCGATGAAGGAGGTGAGCTCTGGTCACGCATTGGCGTTTGTGTGTAGACTTTAGACATGTGCACAACAAAAAAATTTGTTTATTTTCGTTTCGTTTTTTTCATTTCCGTTGATTCGTAACGATTCGTAAATTCGTAAGTCGTCGCTGTTCGTATTCGTAACGTTTCGGAAATTCGTAAGAGTTATTTTTTCGTTGATTCGTATTTCCGTTAGTTTAATTTTCGTTTATTTGTTTATTCGAAATTCGGACGCATTCGTATTTATTCGTACATTCGTGACATTCGTAACATTCGTAGATTCGTAATCGGAGCATAATTCATAATGTTATGTAATGTGTATGCTATTATTACATTTTAAGAGACATGGAAAATTACGAATCTAAAAAAAAAGTTCCAAATGTACGAATTTTTTCGTTCAATCCATTCGAAGCACGTTAAGCAACGCCATTGTAAGAGACACGGAAAATTACGAATCGAAAAAAAAAAAAAAGTTACGAATGTACGAATTTTTTCGTTAATTTTGATTTTCGTTGTTCCCGTTTTCGTTTTTCGGATTTTCTTCTTTCGTACATTCGTTGTTTCTAATTATTTTTTCCGGATTTTCGTTGTTTCCGGATTCGTTCGATTTGAACGATTCGTTATTCGTTAACATTTTTAGCGAATCGTTCGTTCATTCGTACGATAACGAATGAACGAATATAACGAATTTTAACGAAAAAAAACTAAACAAATTGCACATGTCTGGCCTGTATCCATCTATTGCTTTTATCGTATTCAATAAAGGAATCCATTACTTGGAACAGCCCCCCACAAGCCCACCTCAGGAAAAGTTCAAAAAGTCTACATCTTATATCACGGCAGATTCCTTACACACTGGAGCTTCCATCCCATTCGCATGCATTGTTGCATATTCTTAAGCCCCGATGAAGGAGGTGAGCTCTGGTCACGCATTGGCGTTTGTGTGTAGACTTACACCCTTGTACATCGGAGTAGATTTGTGTCTGGAGTATTCACTCACCGTGTGGCCTTTCAATCTCAGATCCATTGGTCATGTACCTGTATGAGGAGCTAAAGATGATGAGGATGCCCTCTTGCACAATTCCTGTCTGAGCCCCCCTGGTGTTTGAGACAAGGGGCTGCAAGGGCAATGGAGGGGTGCAGGTGCCAGGAAGCTGGAACACATGACTTGAGCTTGGTGCCAGGTAAGCAGAAGCCCATCGATGAGGGCGTCTCAGCTTCCATTCCTGTATCACCTTTACAGATATATCACTTGCAGTGGTTGGTCTAATTCGGCTGGACTTATCCGTAGTGTTAAATATAAGATATTTTAGTCCTTCATGTGAGTGGTTATACGTCTTCAACACTACAAGACAAGTCCAACGGAATGTGACCGAATACCGCTGGAGGAACCACGAGCGGGATAGTGGGAAACTTCATATGAACATTGACAGAAAGGTTTGCACTTTGTCTACTGTTGGCTGAACATTCGGACCCCATCAGTTTGGATGTATGTCTTGGAAATGATAGATGAAATATGATTGATGTAAATGTAGTCAGCTGTCACAAACGTTTCACATTGGTGGGAATTGGTGTAAACTATTTAAAATTAAAAATGTTTTACAAAAAAGTAGCAAATTGTAAAACTATCGACAAAATAAAAAATGACATATACTCCAATACTAAACGATGCGGCCACTGTGTACACTGTAGTAGACTGTAGTAGCATTACCTACATAGCGTAAGTGGCTCTTTGTTGAGGCAGCACTATCTGCGACTGCCTGTATGCTCACAGAATTAAAGAAAGTTGGGCTGAGTGCTTCTCCACAATTCGGGAGAAGCCTTTTTATCAATAAATACAGTGCCTTGAAGAAGTATTCATACCCCTTGAAATGTTACAACCAAAAATGTAAATGTATTTTATTGGGATTTTATGTGATAGACAAACACAAAGTGGCACATTATTGTGAAGTAGAAGGAAAATAATAGATGGTTTTCAATTTTTTTTTACAAATAAATATGTGAAAAGTGTGGGGGGTACATTTGTATTCAGCCCCCTTTACTCTGATATCCCTAACTAAAATCTAGTGGAAGCAATTGCCTTCAGAAGTCCCCTAATTAGTAAATAGGAGAAGTATAAAGCAGGGTTAGGTTATAAAAAAATATCCCAAGCTTTGAACATCTCACGGAGCTCTGTTCAATCCGTCATGGGAAAATGGAAAGAGTATAGCACAACTGCAAACCTACCAAGACATGGCCGTCCACCTAAACTGACAGGCCGGGCAAGGAGAACATTCATCAGAGAAGAGCCAAGAGGTCCATGGTAACTCTGGAGGAGCTGCGGAGATCCACAGCTCAGGGGGGAGAATCTGTCCACAGGATAACTATTAGTCGTGCACTCCGCAAATCTGCCCTTTATGGAAGAGTGGAAAAAAGAAAGCCATTGTTGGAAGAAAGCCATAAGAAGTTCTGTTTGTAGTTTGTGAGAAGCCATGTGGGGGACACAGCAAACATGTGGAAGAAGGTGCTCAGGTCAGATGAGAACAACATTTTACTTTTTGGCCTAAAAGCAAAACGCTATGTGTGACAGAAAACTGCTGAATACAAATGTACCCCCCACACTTTTCACATATTTATTTGTAAAAATTTGAAAACCATTTATCATTTTCCTTCCACTTCACAATTATGTGCCACTTTGTGTTGGTCTATCACATAAAATCCCAATAAAATACATTTACGTTTTTGGTTGTAACGTGGCAAAATGTGCAAAATTTCAAGGGGTGTAAATACTTTTTCTCTGATTGACTGAGGTGGAACATCAACCACCTGTCATGGAACAGAGAAATTTGGATCGGCAGTACGACCACACTCAAAGTGTAATGGATTCCTTTATTGAATATGATAAAAGCAATAGATGGATACAGGCAGGGGAAAAGCAGGTAGGTTGACGCATTTCATACTATAGAAGTACTTTGACAAACCACTTCTATAGTGAGAAACGCGTCAATCTACCTTCTTTTCCCCTGCCTGTATTGACATGTACACAATAGAAAAAATTTGTTTCTTTTCGTTTCGTTTCTTTCATTTCCGTTGATTCGTAACGATTCGTAAATTCGTAAGTCTTCGGTGTTCGTATTCGTAACGATTCGTATTTTCGTAAGAGTCATTTTTTCGTTGATTCGTTTTTCCGTTAGTTTAATTTTCGTTTATTCGAAATTCGGACGCATTCGTATTTTCGTAGATTTAGTTACATTCGTACTTTCGTTAGATTGATTTATTCGTACTTTCGTAACATTGTTTCCGTAGATTCGTAATCGGAGCATAATTCATAATGTTATGTAATGTGTATGCTATTATTACATTTTAAGAGACACGGAAAATTACAAATTGAAAAAAAAAGTTACGAATGTACGAATTTTTTCGTTCAATCCATTCGAAGCACATTAAGCAGCGCCATTGTAAGGGACACGGAAAATTACGAATCCAAAAAAAAAAAAAGTCACAAATTTTTTTGTTCAATCCATTCGAAGCACGTTAAGCAGCGCCATTGTAAGGGACACGGAAAATAACCAATTCAACAAAAAAAAAAAGTTACGAATGTATGAATTTTTTCGTTCAATACATTCGAAGCACGTTAAGCAGCGCCATTGTAAGAGACACGGAAAATTACGAATCGCAAAAAAAAAAAAAGTTACGAATGTACGAATTTTTTCGTTCAATCCATTCGAAACACGTTAAGCAGCGCCATTGTAAGGGACACGGAAAATAACCAATTCAACAAAAAAAAAAGTTACGAATGTTCATTTTGATTTTTGTTGTTCCTGTTTTCGTTTTTCGGATTTTCTTCTTTCGTAGATTCGTTGTTTCTAGTTAGTTTTTTTCGTATTTTCGTTGTTTTTTGTATTCGTTTGATTCGAACATTCGTTATTCGTTAACATTTTTAGCGAATCGTTCGTTCATTCGTACGAGAACGAATGAACGAATATAACGAATTTTAACGAAAAACGAAAAAAAACTAAACAAATTGCACATGTCTAGCCTGTATCCATCTATTGCTTTTATCGTATTCAATAAAGGAATCCATTACTAGGAACAGCCCCCCACAAGCCCACCTCAGGAAAAGTTCAAAAAGTCTACATCTTATATCACGGCAGATTCCTTACACACTGGAGCTTCCATCCCATTCGCATGCATTGTTTCGTATTCTTAAGCCCCGATGAAGGAGGTGAGCTCTGGTCACGTATTGGCTTTTGTGTGTAGACTTACACCCTTGTACATCGGAGTAGATTTGTGTCTGGAGTATTCACTCACAGTGTGGCCTTTCCATCTCAGATCCATTGGTCATGTACCTGTATGAGGAGCTAAAGATGATGAGGATGCCCTCTTGCACAATTCCTGTCTGAGCCCCCCTGGTGTTTGAGACAAGGGGCTTCAAGGGCAATGGAGGGGTGCAGGTGCCAGGAAGCTGGAACACATGACTTGAGCTTGGTGCCAGGTAAGCAGAAGCCCATCGATGAGGGCGTCTCAGCTTCCATTCCTGTATCACCTTTACAGATATATCACTTGCAGTGGTTGGTCTAATTCGGCTGGACTTATCCGTAGTGTTAAATATAAGATATTTTAGTCCTTCATGTGAGTGGTTACACGTCTTCAACACTACAAGACAAGTCCAACGGAATGTGACCGAATACCGCTGGAGGAACCACGAGCGGGTTAGTGGGAAACTTCATATGAACATTGACAGAAAGGTTTGCACTTTGTCTACTGTTGGCTGAACATTCGGACCCCATCAGTTTGGATGTATGTCTTGGAAATGATAGATGAAATATGATTGATGAAAATGTAGTCAGCTGTCACAAACGTTTCACATTGGTGGGAATTGGTGTAAACTATTTAAAATTAAAAATGTTTTACAAAAAAGTAGCAAATTGTAAAACTATCGGCAAAATAAAAAATGACATATACTGTATGATGTAGTCTGTCAGTAGCATTAATCCAGCAAATTTTGTTTTTCCAAGTCTGAGATTGAAGCTCCACACCACAAGCCAACAGTCCAGATACAAATCTATTCCAATTTAAAATGGTGGAAGACTTTACAAGAAAGCCAACACGTTTCGGAAGACGAAACTCACCTTCATCAGAGGTTTAAGTAGAATTCCAGGTTTCATTTCACTTTAAATAGTTTGATTGGGTCAAGTTGGCCCAAATGAACTATTTCCAATACTAAATGATGCGGCCACTGTGTACACTGTAGTAGACTGAAGTAGCATTACCTACATAGCGTAAGTGGCTCTTTGTTGAGGCAGCACTATCTGCGACTGCCTGTGTGCTCCTGGAATTAAAAAAAGTTGGGCTGAGTGCTTCTCCACAATTCGGGAGAAGCATTTTTGTCTAGGGAGGCACCGATACCAGCCATTTTCGCGAGTATCGGTACTTGTGAAAATGCTCTGATACCAGAAACCGATACCGGAAGAGACGTCGCTTGGGAGCAGACCGCCTCCTCCTCCCCTCCGGACAATGCCTTCCCCGCCTCCTCCTCCCATTGGCATTGCTAAGTGCAGGCCCGCCCATCCTAACAGCCCACAAGCGTTGTTTCCTTGCTGCACACCTCCCTCCTCCAGCTCTGACCACACAGAGCACTGGATCCGGGCTCTCCCTGGCTGGATGCTGAGGCAGAGAACAGGGGGGGCTCTGTATGAAGACACTGTACAGGCGGTATCCTGTTGTACTGAGTAGCGGGGCTCTCTCCCTGTACCATGCCTTCAGTCCCTGACTGTCTCCTGTACCATGCCTGCAGTCTCTGGCTGTCTCCTATACCATGCCTTTAGTCCCTGACTGTCTCCTGTACCATGACTGCAGTCTCTGACTGTCTCCTGTACCATGCCTGCGGTCCCTGACTGTCTCCTGTACCACACCTGCAATCTCTGACTGTCTCCTGTACCATGCCTGCAGTCTCTGGCTCTCTCCTTGTACCATGCCTTCAGTCCCTGACTGTCTCCTGTACCATGACTGCAGTCTCTGACTGTCTCCTGTACCATGCCTGCGGTCCCTGACTGTCTCCTGTACCACACCTGCAATCTCTGACTGTCTCCTGTACCATGCCTGCAGTCTATGGCTCTCTCCTTGTACCATGCCTTCAGTCCCTGACTGTCTCCTGTACCATGACTGCAGTCTCTGACTGTCTCCTGTACCATGCCTGCGGTCCCTGACTGTCTCCTGTACCACACCTGCAATCTCTGACTGTCTCCTGTACCATGCCTGCAGTCTCTGGCTCTCTCCTTGTACCATGCCTTCAGTCCCTGACTGTCTCCTGTACCATGCCTGTAGTCTCTGGCTGTCTCCTATACCATGCCTTTAGTCCCTGACTGTCTCCTGTACCATGCCTGCAGTCTCTGACTGTCTCCTGTACCATGCCTTCAGTCCCTGACTGTCTCCTGTACCATGCCCGCAGTCTCTGGCTGTCTCCTATACCATACCTTTAGTCCCTGACTGTCTCCTGTACCATGCCTTTAGTCCCTGACTGTCTCCTGTACCATGCCTTTAGTCCCTGACTGTCTCCTGTACCATGCCTGCAGTCTCTGACTGTCTTCTGTACCATGCCTGCAGTCTCTGACTGTCTTCTGTACCATGCCTGCAGTCTCTGACTGTCTCCTGTACCATGCCTGCAGTCACTTCTGCCTGTTGTCTCCTCCTTCCCTCTACCAGCTACCATGTCTCACAATAACCCTCCTAACCCCCCCCCCCCTAGTGATCACAGCCTTTTCCATCTAAACTCTCCCACCCCACAATCCCTATTTCACCCCACCCTCAACTACCTTGCCCTCACTTACCCCTCCCCTCCCACCATGCCATCACCCGGCTCCCAAACAACAACCCCCCACCACCTCCCAAACCACCCCTCTTCATAGGTGATAGGTATCGGTAATTGGTATCGGCGAGTACATGATGTCAAGTATCGGTACTCGTACTCGGTGTCAAAAAAGTGGCATCGTGCATCCCTATTTTTATCAATAAATACAGTGCCTTGAAATAGTATTCATACCCCTTGAAATGTTACAACCAAAAATGTAAATGTATTTTATTGGGATTTAATGTGATAGACCAACACAAAGTGGCACATAATTGTGAAGTGGAAGGAAAATTATAAATGGTTTTAAATTTTTTTTTTTACAAATAAATATGTAAAAAGTGTGGGCGGTACATTTGTATATAGCCCCCTTTACTCTGACAACCCTATTTAAAATTTAGTGGAACCAATTGCCTTCAGGAGTCACCTAATTAGTAAATAGAGTCCACCTGTGTTTTATTTAATCTCTGTATAAATATAGCTGGTCTGTGAAGCCCTCAGAGGTTTGTTAGAAATCCTTAGTGAACACACCAGACAGGTCAGGGATATTGTTGTGGAGAAGTATAAAGCAGGGTTAGGTTATAAACAAATATCCAGTGCTTTGAACAGGTCACGGAGCTCTGTTCAATCCATCATCTGAAAATGGAAAGAGTATGACACAACTGCAAACCTACCAAGACATGACCGTCCACCTAAACTGACCGGCCGGGCAAGGAGAGCATTCATCAAAGAAGCAGTCAAGAGGTCCATGGGAACTCTGGAGGAGCTGCAGAGATCCACAGCTCAGGTGGGAGAATCTGTCCACAGGACAACTATTAGTCGTGTTCTCCGCAAATCTGCCCTTTATGGAAGAGTGGAAAAAAGAAAGCCATTGTTGAAAGAAACTCATAAGAAGTCCCGCTTGTAGTTTGTGAGAAGCCATGTGGAGGACACAGCAAACTTGTGGAAGAAGGTGCTCTGGTCAGATGAGACCATAATTGAACTTTTTGTCCTAAAAGCATTCTAACACATGAATATGCTTTGATCTAAACCATTCCATTTTAGCTCTGGCTGTATGTTTAGGGTCGGTGTCCTGGGACAGGGAAGCTGGTCAGAGTTGATGGGAAGATGGATGGAGCCAAATACAGGGCAATCTTAGAAGAAAACCTGTAATGCCCCGTACACACGGTCGGAAATTCCGACCACGAAATCCGTCTTTTTCTGACGGATTTTGTCCGACACTGGTGTTGCATATACGCGGTCGGACAAAGTTGTCGGAAATTCCGATCATCCTGAACGTGGTGACGTTCGCTGCGTACGACAGGACTACGTAGAGGCTAGTAGCCAATAGCTTTGGTCTTGTAATGTGATCTGAGCATGCGTGGCACTTTGTCCGTCGGAATTCGCTACACACGATCGGAAGAAGTCCGATAGGACTTTGTTGTCGGAAAATTTGAGAGCAGGAGGTAAAACTTTGTCCGTCGGAAAATCCGACGGAAAAAGTCAGATGGAGCCCACACACGGTCGGAATTTCCGACAACAATGTCCGATAGGACATTTTCCGTTGGAAAATCCGACCGTGTGTATGGGGCATAAGAGTCTGCAAAAGACTTGAAACTGAGGTTCACCTTTCAGCAGGGCACCAACCCTAAACATACAGCCAGAGCTACAATGGAATGGTTTAGATCAAAGCATATTCATGTGTTAGAATAGCCCAGTCAAAGTCCAGACCTAAATCCAATTGAGAATCTGTGGCAAGACTTGAAAATTGCTGCTTACAGACGCTCTCCATCCAATCTGACAGAGCTTGAGCTATTTTGCAAAGAAGAAGAATGGGCAAAAATGTCCCTCTCTAGATGTGCAAAACTGGTAGAGCCATCCCCATAAAGACTTGCAACTGTAATTGTAGTGAAAGGCGGTTCTACAAAGTATTGACTCCGGGGGGCTGAATAAAAATGTACGTCACACTTTTCACATATTTATTTGTAAAAAAATTGGAAAATCATTTATCATTTTCCTTTCACTTCACAATTATGTGCCACTTTGTGTGTTGGTCTGTCACATAAAATCTCAATAAAATACATTTACGTTTTTGGTTGTAACATGACAAAATGTGCAAAATTTCAAGGGGTATGAATACCGTACTTGAAACATCAACCACCTGTCATGGAACAGAGAAATTTGGATCGGCAGTACACCCACACTCTAATGCCCCGTACACATGGTCGGAAAATCCGACCACAAAATCCATCGGATTTTTTCCGACACTAATGTTGCATACACACGGTCGGACAAAGTTGTCGGAAAATCCGATCATTCTGAACGTGATGATGTTCGTTGCTTACGACGGGACTACGTAGAGGCTAGTAGCCAATAGCTTTGGTCTTGTAATGTGATCTGAGCATGCGTGGCACTTTGTCCGTCGGAATTCGCTACACACGATCGGAAAAAGTCCGTTAGGACTTTGTTGTCGGAAAATTTGAGAGCAGGAGATAATACTTTGTCCGTCGGAAAATCCGATGGAAAATGTCCGATGGAGCCCACACATGGTCGGAATTTCCGACAACATTGTCCAATAGGTCATTTTCCGTCGGAGAATCCGACCGTGTGTATGGGGCTAAAGTGTACTGGATTCCTTTATTGAATATGATAAAAGCAATAGATGGATACAGGCAAGGGAAAAGCAGGTAGGTTGGTAACACAGGTACCCTGTTTCCCCGAAAATAAGACCTAGCGTGATTGTCGGTGATGGCTGCAATATAAGCCCTACCCACCAAATAAGCCCTACCCTGAAAACAAGGCCTACAACGACTTCAACTAGGGCTTATTTAGGGGGTAGGGCTTATATTGCAGCCAACACCGACAATCACGCTAGGTCTTATTTTCGGGGAAACAGGGGGCAAGTCAGATTAAAGTCGGGTCCATAATAGAGTTAAATATATAAATAAATATATAAAATGGGGCGCCGGCATACATACGTAGAAAGGTTAATAAAATAACAAGAGTAAATTAAATAGATAATCAGGTAAAAATGTGGCGCTGATACACGTCTACCACTCCAAGGGGGATCATCCAGCCAAGGTGGCTCCAGACACAGCGTCCAAAGGAATTAATGGAATAAAAGAAGGAGTATAGCTTCAAATAATAAATAAGGCTATACAGACAACCTCAGGTGGGTGAATCAAACAATATAAATAAATGAACCCTTGTGTCCAAGAAAAATAAAATAAAAATAGTGCAAAGTAAGGACTAAAAGTGGCAATAAATAATCATATATACAATGGCGAATAACATGCATAAGCCACAATTCGATTAAAAAATATTATTAATAATGCACAAAGCAAACCGTGAATAAATGCATCTGTGTGTTAAAAACAAACAGCACAAATAAACCTGTGTTGAAATATATATAATAACGTGAGTCCAGGATAAAAGTGTATGTAAATAAATAAACGACAAGTCCTGTGCAATCAAGCGAATATTCCCATATATGGTGCACAATTCCTAAGCAATCTCCAGGTGAGGTGGTGGATATGATATTTGTGGTAGTCTTTAAGAGAAAAAAGTGATGCTCCTTAACATGCAGGTGTCCTGGGCTGTTTCCCCCAACCCCTTACCTTAAAGGTAAGGAAAAACAACCTTACTGGGCTCCTCCGGATCTGTTCCTCTGACTGGGTCCCTGCCAGCTCCTCTCAGGCGGACATGTGAGCAAACAGATAGATGCAATCCATTGTGTAGTATTTCAAAAGGTTTAATAGGTATAAGCAATAGATAACTTACAGTACATGCAGAGTTAATGCAGCGGTGGATGAAAAAACACACAGTATGGGGTCCCGGCCGAGATCCCACACAGCTAAACGTCACCAGGCTCTGACTCTCCTTACGCGTTAAGGAGAGTCACGTGTGCGTGATGTAACGCGTAAGGAGAGTCAGAGCCTGGTGACGTTTCAGCTGTGTGGGATCTCGGCCGGGAGCCCACACTGTGTGTTTTTTCATCCACCGCTGCATTAACTCTGCATGTACTGTAAGTTATCTATTGCTTATACCTATTAAACCTTTTGAAATACTACATTATTATATATATTTCAACACAGGTTTATTTGTGCTGTTTGTTTTTAACACACAGATGCATTTATTCACGGTTTGCTTTGTGCATTATTAATAATATTTTTTAATCGAATTGTGGCTTATGCATGTTATTCGCCATTGTATATATGATTATTTATTGCCACTTTTAGTCCTTACTTTGCACTATTTTTATTTTATTTTTCTTGGACACAAGGGTTCATTTATTTATATTGTTTGATTCACCCACCTGAGGTTGTCTGTATAGCCTTATTTATTATTTGAAGCTATACTCCTTCTTTTATTCCATTAATTCCTTTGGACGCTGTGTCTGGAGCCACCTTGGCTGGATGATCCCCCTTGGAGTGGTAGACGTGTATCAGCGCCACATTTTTACCTGATTATCTATTTAATTTACTCTTGTTATTTTATTAACCTTTCTACGTATGTATGCCGGCGCCCCATTTTATATATTTATTTATATATTTATTCCCATGTACTGTCGGTGTGTGAACACCTTGATGGTGGCTGCGGCATTGGTTGCTATTGTTGTGTAGCTGATTCATTTCAGCTCTCTCCCCTCCCCCACCCCCTTTTTTTGGTTTGCGCAGTTGCACCCCTCCTTTTGCATAATAGAGTTAAGCATAATTCAGGAACAAGGATAACAGAGATAAAAGGTGAAAGACCATCCAGCAATGATCCCATTTATATTTTTTATTTACCACTGTAAAGGGAAAAACAGATTAGAATTAAAGATTGAAGTTTGAATTTGGCTTTCATATCGAATTTAAACTGGCCATACACTGGTAGATTTTTAGTATGAAGATTCTCACTAGTACACTCTATAATGCCATCAGAGAATGTAATATTAACATCCTTTGCAATCTTGGTTGCTTTTAACGTTTGATTTTGTAAGAAACAAAAAATACATACACTGTTAGAAATTTGTTCATTTGAGAATAATTTTCCATCCTGCTCCTTTGAATTTTCTCATCACTACGGGAGAAAACAATCTTTGATTTGACCCCATTAACTATTAGAAAATCTAATGAATGCTCCAAAAATGGAAAGCAAAATTCCACCAGCGTATGACCAGTGTTATGCCTTGTACACACGGTCGGAATTTCCGATGGAAAAAGGACAATCGGATTATGTTGGCGGAAAATCTGATTGTGTCTATCTGACTTTTTCCGTTGGAATTTCTGACGAAAAAAGTGGATCTAAAATTTTCCGACAACAAAATCCGATCGGACTTTTTCCGATCGGATTGTCGAGAATTCTGACGCACAAAGTGCCACGCTTGCTCGGAAAAAATTTGAAGATGAAAGATATTGGCTACTGGCCTCTACGTAGTCCTGTCGTACGTTTTATTCATCACTTTGTTCCGAACGATCACATTTTCTGACAACTTTGTGCGACCGTGTGTATGCAAGACAAGTTTCGGCCAAAATCCGTCTGAAAAAATCAGACGGATTTTGTGGTCGGAATGTCCGATCGTGTGTACAAGGCATTAGAATTAGTTTTACTCCTTCCAGATCACTGATTCCTACTGATGAGTAATTTGGGTTCTTTGCCTCCACTCTGTGAACAACCTCCACCCCTCTGACACACCAGGCTGAGAAAGTCGTAACTATAAGCTAAATGGCAGAATGTTCATAAATGAGAAATAGAGCACTCAGTCAATGACAATTCACTAGACAATATGGCTTATACCAGTTGGGTGTGGAGTCCTATATAGTGGAATTGATCTATACTCGGTAACCTACAAATCAGCATAAAACAGTGTCATAGATAACATTATCTGCAGTAGTAAATGGTGTTTTAATTGCTTTCCAGCAACCAGTGTGTTAGACTGCTAGAGTGCACTTTAGGCCCCTTTCACACCGGGGCGTTTTTCATGCGGTGCAGCGCTAAAAATAGCGCCTGTTCACCGCATGAAAAAATCCTGCCCCTTTAACTACAGTGTGAAAGCCGGCGGGTTTTCACACTGGAGCGGTGCGCTAGCAGGATGACAAAAAAAGTCCTGCTAGCAGCATCTTTGGAGCGGGATAGGAGCGGTGTGTTCACCGCTCCTATACCGCTCCTTCCCATTGAATAGAATGGGACACCGCGGTGAAACCGCGGCAATACCGCCGCAAAGCGCCGCTACGGCGGCGCTCTGCGGGGGGTGTTTAACCCCTTTTCGGCCGCTCGCGGGGGTTAAAACCACACCGCGAGCGGCCGAAAACCGTGATGAAAACGACGGTAAAGCAGCGCTAAATATAGCTCTGCTTTACCGTCACCGCGGCTCACCGCCCCAGTGTGAAAGGGGCCTTGGGAATGACTATGTCTATACCCAGGTCTAACCACAGGGCTATACCTTTTTATACAGCAAATGGCGTACCTATCTAAGAAGAAAGTCCTTTACCCTAGTTTTTCATCCGGCTAGCGTTGGGGCCCAGCCTTTATAGTGGTGCACATAAGTGCAATTCTAGTAAAGCCTGCATGCAGTGATAGAGGCTCCTAGTTAAATGTCCAGTCCCTATGTGCTCAGTCTCTACTAGCAGCAAACTGGTTAATGACAGCAAGACCCTCTCACCAGACCCAGCGATAATGCTGCAACGGTCCCACTGTTGATATGCCCTCTGGATTGGCCTGGTATAGCGTGGCACAATACATATAGTCCATAGTCCATCTTAGGAGCGAGCAAGAGAGGGTGGTTAAATTCCTACATTCAGTGGGACCATGAAGAATGAACATAGCCACCATCCAACAGGAAAATGTATTACAGCAGCAAGCAAAAATGAATTCAGAGATCTGGAGGAGGTTGTAAACAATAGAAGAGACTTTTTAGTGTTAGGAATTCATACTTAAATATAATTATTGCAAACCAGAGTTTAGTGTCACTTACTTTGAATATTTTTTTAAATTTGTGAAGGGATCTGCTACCTGAATTGAATAAGCAAGGATGACCTTTCCATTCGCTGGCTGCCTCCTTGGATGCCTATGTCACATTCAAGGAGATAGTATTCCAATGAAAGAATCCAATTGGGTTTGCAAACAAACTTACCGTATATACTCGAGTATAGGCCGACCCGAATATAAGCCGAGGCACCTAATTTTACCACAAACAACTGGGAAAACTTATTGACTCGAGTATAAGCCTAGGGTGAAAAATGCGCAGCTACTGTAAGTGGAAAAGAGGGTCAACGATGCCCATTTGCAGCCTCACTGTGCCCATGCAGATGGACACAGTTGACCGATTTGGGGCCCTGTATCTCGGGGTCACTTAGTGCTAGGAACCCCATCTTTGGATATGTTGTAGTGCTAATTCCACTGGGTTGGAATACAACATTTGGGGTTCCTAGCACCAAGTGTCCCCGAGATATGGGGCCCCAAATTTGGGTCAGAAAATCTCAAGCACTTTTCTGCAGCAGAGAATGACATTTTCTGAACCGACTTTGGGGCCCTGTATCTCAGGGACACTTAGTGCTAGGAACCCCATCTTTGGATATGTTGTAGTGCTAGTTCAACTGGGTTTTAATGCCAAATTTGGGGTTCCTAGCTCCAAGTGTCCCCGAGATATGGGGCCCCAAATTCGGGTCAGAAAATCTCAAGCACTTTTCTGCAGCAGAGAATGACATTTTCTGAACCGACTTTGGGGCCCTGTATCTCAGGGACACTTAGTGCTAGGAACCCCATCTTTGGATATGTTGTAGTGCTAGGTCCACTGGGCTGGCACACCAAATTGGGATTCCTAGACCCAAGTGGCCCCGAGATACGGGGCCCCAAAGTCGGGTTGGAAATTTTTTTTTTTGCTGCAGAAAAGTGCTTGACTCGAGTATAAGCCGAGGGGGGCACTTTCAGCACAAAAAAAAATGTGCTGAAAAACTCGGCTTATACTCGAGTATACGGTAGTGCTGCACAGGAAGCATATGAGGCTTCTGCTACTGACATTCATCAGCTTCTTATTAAAGCAGTGGGAAGCAACATGTCTGGCTATATACTTAAGGAATGTGGTGTAGACATCAAAACTCTAGGTAAGATGGTTAGTGGACGGGAGGTTTGTGGGAAATTGAAAGAAAAATTGCCCCAAATATATGGACAAACCAGACATGCTGAATTTATGAATGCTAAGCAAGGGAAAGAGGAAGCAGCAGGGGCTTATTGGAGGCGGTTAAGCGATATGGCTGAGGAAGCAGGCATTAATATAGAGGAAGAGAAGGTGGGAGAAACTGCAAGTCCATCTACACAACTGGTGAAACAAAGGTTTCTTGATGGTTTAATACCCCAGTTGAAAGAGAAGTTGTTCACAGCAAGGCCTGAGGCAGGCAATATGTCTATTCGAGATGTCCTGCCTATCCTGTTATCCATAGAAAACAGGATTAACCAAAAAGACAGCAAACCCAAGGTTATGTACATGGGGAAGCAGAGAGGAAAAGGAAGAGGAAGAGGCAAAGGCAATTTCAGAAATCATGGCGATCGGGGACCAATCATATGCTACAATTGTGATGGGGAAGGACACATAGCTAAATTCTGCCATCTTCCTGACCGTAGACTAGAAAAGAGCTTAGAAGCACCTCATGCTGATCCCAGTACAAAAGCAGTGGATCAGGCATAGGAAAATGGCATACCAGTATCAATCATGTTAAATAGAGGAGACAATGGTCCCGAGACCAGAGTAAAAGTATTTTTACAAGAACTCCCCTATCCTGGAGGAGAAACAGTATTAACCTGTTTAATAGATACTGGTGCAAGCCGAAGTGTTTTTAATATAGAGGACTTACCTCCAGGATTATTATCTACAAATGTTATCTCTGGTGTTGGCCTAACCGGGACCTCTACTGATTTGGTTGAGTCCAAGCCACTTAAACTCAGGCTAGGACAGCAAACAGAAATTGTCACTAAAGTGTTAGTTTCAGACACAGTTCCTACCAATCTTCTGGGAGCTGACATTTTGAACCAAATTTTAGCAAACATAGACTGCACACCTACAGGAGTCCAAGTGGTCAGTAGTCTGTCAGGAGAAGTTTTAAATTCTGCCTGTGGAGTATTTTTAATCCAAGACTCCACTCCGCCATTTCCACCAGAATTGAAAGTGATTCCCACTGAATTATGGGCCACCAGCAAATATGATGTAGGTCTGCTGGATTGCACCCCAGTCATGATAAAAATAAAACCAGGATCCCATCTCCCACAGATTAAACAGTACCCACTGAGTATTGCTCAGACTGAGGGGATAAAGGATCAAATCACTCAACTGAAAGCAGCACGGGTTGTTGTACCAATTAAGTCCCAAGTCAACACACCCCTGTTCCCAATTGCAAAGAAGCCAAACAAGAAGGGTGGGCAGGTGACATACCGCATGGTGCATGATTTGAGAGCCATTAACAATATAATTGAGGCAGATACCCCGATCGTGCCCAACCCCCACACTTTACTAAGTGGAATACCTGCCTCCAGCACCTACTTTACAGTGATTGATCTTGCAAATGCTTTCTTTTCGGTGCCCCTGCACCCAGATTGCTGGCACCTTTTTTCATTTACCCATGATGCCCAAAAGTTAGCATGGACAAGATTGCCCCAAGGCTGTGTGAGTAGCCCCTCTGAATTTAATACTGCGTTAAAGCAAGTATTGGACCAATGGTCCCCCTCACACCCAAACACAGTTTTGCTTCAGTACATAGACGATTTGCTTATTTGTTCTGATACAAGGGACATTTGTAGCAAAGAAACAGTAAGCCTTCTCATGTTTCTCTATAACAGTAACAACAAAGTTAGCAAAGATAAGCTACAATACTGCCAAGGGAAAGTGATCTTCCTGGGTCACTGCATTTCACATGGGATCCGTCACCTAACCCCAGATCGAGTTAAAACTCTACAAAAATTTGAAAAGCCAAGAAATGTACGGCAACTACGTGCCTTCCTGGGGTTAGTGGGATATTGTAGGGACTGGATTCCGAATGCATCAGAACTTTTGACTCCTCTATATGAGGCTACCACTAGAAATCCTTTCAACCTCACATGGGACAATGAATTGCAGATGAAGGAGCTTATTAAAATTTTGTCTGAAGCTCCCGCCATTGGACTTCCTGACTATACTAAAACTTTCTCATTGTTCTGTCATGAAGTCAATGGATTTTCTGCAGGTGTACTCACCCAGCTACATGGAGACAAACAGAGGCCTGTGATGTATGTATCGGCCTCATTAGACCCCGTCATCAAAGGCTCCCCCAGTTGTATGCGAGCCATAGCAGCCTTCATTTTGCTGCTAGACAAAGTAACTGAGCTTGTACTAGATTCTGCTCTGATCCTGTATGTACCACATGCAGTACAGGAAATCATGAATCAAGTAAATACCAGACATGTGTCTGCCAGTAGATTTGACAAGTACCAGTCTGCTCTTTTTGCTCCATCGAATTTAACAATCAAATGATGTGTTACTTTAAATCCGGCAACTCTTCTTCCTATAATTGATGAGGAAGATGCAACAAATGGTACTGATGTAGAACCCGAGAGTTTCTCTCATGATTGTATGGCTCTGATGGAGGTAGAAAGGGCCTCTGTCACACCAGCAAAAGATGAGCCTTTATCAGATTGTGACACACACTTTATTTGTAGATGGTTCCAGATTTTACACTGATGATGGTCAGCCACACACAGGGTTTGCTGTAACCACTACAGACACCATTTTACATCAGGAAGCATTGATACCCCAGATGTCAGCACAGAATGCGGAGTTGTGTGCTGTAGTCAAAGCATGTCATCTCCTAGAGAATCAAAGGGGAAACATTTACACTGACAGCAGATATGCATTTGGAATAGCTCACGATTTTGGGCCTATCTGGAAAGCACGGAATTTTCTGACTAGTGCAGGGAAGCCAGTGAGACATGCAAAACTCATAGAGCGGCTATTTGAGGCCTTTCAGAAACCAGCAGAAGTTGCCAACTTGAAGGTAAAAGGGCATGCAAGGGGAAATGACATGACAGCCAGAGGAAATGCTTTGGCGGACCAAGCGGCAAAGGGTACTGCCCTTATGGCATTTGGAGTCACACCCACTGTAGGGGTCGCCCAGGTAGTGGGGTCAGATTCCCCTCATCAAGAGCAGTGGGATGTAGAAACTCTAATTCAGTTGCAGAACCAGGCCCCTGATGAAGAGAAGGATAAGTGGATCAAATGTAATGCTACCCAAAATCAGCAGGGCCTGTGGAGCGCTGACAACAGGTGGTGTCTACCCAGGAGTTTGTACCCAGTTTTAGCACAACTGGCACATGGCGTCAGTCATCTTGCTAAGGGCGCGATGGTGGCACTTACTGACTGCTATTGGATAGCACCTGGATTTAGTGCATTTGCAGCCAGGTTTTGTGCTTCATGTCTCACTTGTGCTCTGCACAATGCAGGAAGGCCTGTCCATGTTCCCCAAAGGCATTCTCCTAAGCCAGATTTCCCTTTCCAAAGAATTCAAATAGACTACATGCAGATGCCCAGAATAGGCACCTATGAGTTCGCTTTAGTTTGCATTGACATGTTTTCGAGCTGGCCTGAATGCTGGCCAGTAGCCAAAGCAAATACAAAAACAACAGCAAAGAAAATTTTGAATGAAATAGTTTGTAGATATGGAGTTCCTGAAACTATTGAGAGTGACAGAGGAACCCATTTTACTGGGGAAGTAATGAAAGAGGTAATGGAAGCCCTTCACATACAGCAAGCTTTCCATACACCTTATCATCCACAAAGTAGTGGTAAAGTTGAGAGACTTAATGGAATTTTGAAAAACAGATGTGCAAAAATTAAAGCAGATACGGGAAAAGGATGGGTGGAAGCTTTGCCATTAGCCCTATATTCTGTACGAACTACCCCTAAACAACCACATGGGCTGTCCCCCTATGAGATTTTATTTGGAGGGCCACCCAAAACAGGGCTATATTTTCCCCAACAGTTGCAGGCTTCTCACTCTAGTCTGTTAGAATATGTTCAGATTTTGCAAATAACATTGAATAAAATACATGAAGGTGTTTATAAATCTATTCCCGATCCAGATTCTGTTTCAGGTATTCACAGAATCCAGCCATGTGACTGGGTAGTGGTCAAGCGACACGTCAGAAAGCCACTAGAACCAAAATTTGACGGACCACATTTGGTGCTTTTGACGACCGGTTCCGCTGTCAAGTTGGAAGGAAAGCCCACCTGGATTCACGCCAGTCACTGCAAGAAAATCCTGAAGTGATGATATCCTTTGAAAAAATTATGATGATGTTTCTTTTCTTTTTGTTGTTTGTGAGAACTGAGACATGGGAAAATAACCCTTTCATCCAGATGTTAAAATTGTATGCAACCCATAGCAACGCTAGTAACTGCTGGGTGTGTTCTCAACTAAATCCCCAAACAGGAACAATACCCATGATAGCAGTGCCTCTCAAATTCACTGATCTAAACAGGACCAGAATAAATGGCTCATACATGGTCTCCACAGCTAATGAGCACAGATCAGTGACTTTGATGGTTTCAAAACAGATAGGCACTCCACAGATTTGTTTAAACATTACATGCCCATTTAAAACTAAATGTACACGGTTGGGCAATTCAGATTGCACCGGAGCAAAAATTACAGTTTATGGAGGAAACTATGGTCAATATTATCATATCCCAGATCCAGAACTAAATAGAACCCTTTATAGTACAAATTGCTCACAGTTCCCAATATGTCAAAATATCAGTTACCTGGGATTCCAGGTTATTGCTTCCAGTTATTTAGAAGCAGGCATACCATCCATACGTAGAGGGTTATATTATATATGTGGAAATAAAGCTTACGCCTGGCTTCCTGCTAATGTTACAGGTACATGTTATATTGGGAAGTTAGCACCTGCTTTGGCTGTTCGCAAAGATACAGTGCGTCCAGATCAAAGTCCAGAATACCCTTTAGTGTTCAAAAGAGAGCTGTTCACCGAAGGTGACATGGCATGGTCATGGTTCCCTTCCTGGACAGGATGGGGAATTGAAGCAATGCAAAGAATAAATAACTACACTAGAATTGTAGATGAAATTATTAACCTTACAACCATTGATATAGGTTTATTAAGTGAAGAAATGGCTCAGATTAAAAAAGTAGTATTAGAGCACAGATTAACTCTAAATTATCTCACTGCAGCTCAAGGTGGGATGTGTAAGTTGTTTCGCACTGACTGTTGTATATACATTTCTGATAATGAGGACATTATTAAAGGGCATCTTGCTAAGATAAGAGAACTACAGAATAAGGCCAGAGATATTGCTAAAGATGGATGGAACCCCTTTAAGGGTTTAGGAGGTGTTGGTGATTTTTTATATAGCATAGCAACATGGTTACAGAAACTAGGCGCTTACATTGTGATGTTCCTATTTCTCATATTTGTCATTTACTTCCTCATCAGGCTGTGCCTCTGTGTGACTACCCGCTGTATCAACAAATTGTCCACCAGCCCTGATGAACCCGTTGTTATGAGAAAGCTAGGAGAGAACTGAACAGTACGCCGCCTCTCTGCGCCAATGTAACAGGAGTTACCAGCAATCGGCTGAATGTAACGCGGAGAATAATGGTGTCAAATAAACAAAAGGGAGGAAATGACATGGACATTCGTTGTACTGTTCATTTAAGCACAAGAGACTCCATTTTGTTCTCACTGCTGAAATGTGTTCTGTAACCTTCACCTAACACACAGACACGTCTCCTCTAGAAACTCTCTACTCCCCCCCTCCCCTATCCATGTTTTACTTTTGCAATTGTTCTATTCGCTAGTTTTTAATAATATATTTCTATTTGTTTAGCTTTTAATAACGTATTTCTATTTGTTAGTTTTTAATAACATCTCACACCACCCCTTTCTTATCTGTGTATAAAATAACATGTAATAATAAATTTCGTCAGAACGGACATTTTAAACACAGTGATTGATTCCTGTGAATCTGTTCCTGCAGCTGCAGTATTAACTTTTATTTTAGAGTCCCAATCAGAAATTAGTCATAACAACTGCACAGTAGTGGGCCATAATCGTGCAGAAAAGTTTGCCATACTTGTAAATCAAAAGTCCCTTCAGATTTTAAAGGTTTAGCTGTTCCCTTTGTCCATTCTACCCATTTATCTAGGGGCTCAGTATAGGCGGAACCGTACCTTCGGTTCATATATTCTCTAGCGCTCATCTTGCGCTGGGCATTATCTGAAGGCCTCTTACCCTTCATTCCCTTACTTATTTTAATGCCCATAATGACTGGCCAGTCTTCTCTACTAGAGCCTATACCCTCTTGCCTCTAAAACAAATAGTACAGCAAATCTGCAGATTTACAAGGATAGTCTCCACTTATCTATGTGGATAGAAGGGGTTTATGACAATAGACAAAACACTCATTAAGAGACCCTCCTCGTCTCTTCTCTTCTCCGTGAGTTTTATCTGACCCTACCATGCGCCTCTGACCCAGGTCGCCCACAAGGAGTCAACGCAGGGAACTGCAGAGGATTCTCCCTATCCACACACAGTCCAACCCGTGAAGGGGGACACAAACACATTCACACACACACGTTACCCAACCAGAAAGGTCAGAGAGTGGTCTGGTTTCCTTGAGAACCGACAGATAGAATACATAGGAAAGGCAGAAATATAGCAAGCTTAAGGACAGCTTACCTAGCCGGCATTTAGAGGTCTGCGTTCCCGATGATCCCGATCGAAACGCGGTTCCTTCTGGAAACTCTGCCAAACTCCTGGCTGGCTCGCCAAAACTGTTATGACTAATTTCTGATTGGGACTCTAAAATAAAAGTTAATACTGCAGCTGCAGGAACAGATTCACAGGAATCAATCACTGTGTTTAAAATGTCCGTTCTGACGAAATTTATTATTACATGTTATTTTATACACAGATAAGAAAGGGGTGGTGTGAGATGTTATTAAAAACTAACAAATAGAAATACGTTATTAAAAGCTAAACAAATAGAAATATATTATTAAAAGCTAGCGAATAGAACAATTGCAAAAGTAAAACATGGATAGGGGAGGGGGGGAGTAGAGAGTTAATAGAGGAGACGTGTCTGTGTGTTAGGTGAAGGTTACAGAACACATTTCAGCAGTGAGAACAAAATGGAGTCTCTTGTGCTTAAATGAACAGTACAACGAATGTCCATGTCACAACACAAGTCTCACGCATGCGTAGACTCGGAGCTCTCATGCGCATGCAGGTCTCTGACAGTCTATGGGTACTGGCCTACGCAGGGGGAGCTTGCACATGCACAAACACAACACGGGTCTCTGCCTGGTCCAATAGAATTGTGTACCTATCTAAGAAGAAAGTCCTTTACCCTAGTTTTTCATCCGGCTAGCATTGGGGCCCGGCCTTTATAGTGGTGCACATAAGTACAATCCTAGTAAAGCCTGCATGCAGTGATAGAGGCTCCTAGTTAAATGTCCAGTCCCTATGTGCTCAGTCTCTACTAGCAGCAAACTGGTTAATGACAGCAAGACCCTCTCACCAGACCCACCGATAAAGCTGCAACGGTCCCCACTGTTGATATGCCCTCTGGATTGGCTTGGTATAGCGTGGCACAACACATATAGTCCATAGTCCATCTTAGGAGCGAGCAAGAGAGGGTGGCTAAATTCCTACATTCAGTGGGACCATGAAGAATGAACAGAATGAGGCTGTGAACAATAGAAGAGACTTTTTAGTGTTAGGAATTCATACTTAAATAGAATTATTGCAAACCAGAGTTTAGTGTCACTTTGAATATTTTTTGAAATTTGTGAATGGATCTGCTTCCTGAATTGAATAAGCAAGAATAACCTTTCTATTCGCTGGCTGCCTCCTTGGATGCCTATGTCGCATTTCAGGAGATAGTATTCTGATGTTGCAACACAAGTCTCACGCATGCGTAGACTCGGAGCTCTCTTGCGCATGCAGGTCTCTGACAGTCTATGGGTACTGGCCTATGCAGGGGGAGCTTGCACATGCACAAACACAACACGGGTCTCTGCCTGGTCCAATAGAATTGTGTACCTATCTAAGAAGAAAGTCCTTTACCCTAGTTTTTCATCCGGCTAGCGTTGGGGCCCAGCCTTTATAGCGGTGCACATAAGTACAATTCTAGTAATGCCTGCATGCAGTGATAGAGGCTCCTAGTTAAATGTCCAGTCCCTATGTGCTCAGTCTCTACTAGCAGCAAACTGGTTAATGACAGCAAGACCCTCTCACCAGACCCAGCGATAATGCTGCAATGTCCCCACTGTTCATATGCCCTCTGGATTGGCCTGGTATAGCATGGCACAATACATATAGTCTATAGTCCATCTTTGAAGTGAGCAAGAGAGGGTGGCTAAATTCCTACATTCAGTGGGACCATGAAGAATGAACATAGCCACCATCCTATAGGAAAATGTATTACAGCAGCAAAAAAATTTTCATTTGTGAATGGATGTGCTTCCTGAATTGAAAAAGGAAGGATGACCTCTACATTTGCTGGCTGCCTCCTTGGATGCCTATGTCACATTCCTATGTCTCTTGCGCATGCAGGTCTCTGACAGTCTATGGGTACTGGCCTACGCAGAGGGAGCTTGCACATGCACAAACACAACACGGGTCTCTGCCTGGTCCAATAGACTTGACAGGCAGCTGCAGTCTGAGCATGCGTGGGATATCATTCCAAGATGGGGGTACTGGAGCAAAGTGACATAGAAGAACTTCTGGGCTCGGAGGAGGACAAAGTTGGCCTCTATAGACCTGTAATTATGTTTTTTCTTAATTTCACATAGAGGAACAGTTATCAGGGGCTAGAAACAAAAGTTTAGTTAATGTGAATCACCAAATCACAATGAAAACTGTAAATCTTGAGTTTGTATTTTAGTCACTGAGAGCCATAAGGATATTAGAAGGCCGAAGGATGGGAACACAAACAAATTACCGGGGAGCTAAGAGCTGGGCAGAGAGCAGCTGCAAGATGAGCAGCTTGTGAGATGGAAATGTGAGAGCAGTCAGTTAAGGACACGGTTCCTGCTGGGCTCAGGACATGAGATCCGGAGTGGTGGTGGGGGGGCTGCTTGGGCCAGGAGCCAGGAACATCGTTACTACCAACATCCAGAGGAGAAGGCCTGGGAGCGAAATGTTGAACATTGGAAGAACAGCCGGTGCTGTATTAGTTATAAACATTTTCTTTTAAAACATTTCTTTTAAAGGGAACCCCCCCCCCCCCCCCAAGCAAAGATTCCCACTGTAAAATATCTCCCTCAAATATCCCCCCAAAAAGTAAACCAACTTGTCTCTAAACCGACCCCCCCCCAAAGCAAAAATATCTCCCTCAGTCAACACCCTCTCCCCCAGCAAAGATTCCTAATTATGAAGAAAATCTCCCTTCATCCAATCAAACTCCCTCCCAGAAGCAAATCGTTGCCATTAACCACCCCCTGTAAACTTCTCTACAATAAACTACCCCCTTCTCCAAAAGCAAACCCATCCCCCTTTCCTTAACCCCTCACAAAAAGAAACTCCCCCAGGCTGGAATTCTCACTTCCTCCTTCGCCGAAAATTGATGCCTCCCCACTTACCAGACCTCAGATTCAGCACAGCACAGAAGTAGGAAAACTTCTGCATCCCCAGTCTCCCTTCAGCTGTGTCATATGATACCTTGAGGAGGAGGCTCTTCTTCTTTGTCGGGCCGCTCCGCGCAATGGGAGGCTCCCGCTGTGTGACACTTCGCTTCTTCTGACAGGTCTTTTATAATGGAGGGCAGGGCCACCTGGTGACCCCGCCCCCCTCTGGCGCACAGGGACTTGATGGGGACTTCCCTATGGCTTTCCCCATGACGCCAGAGGGGGCGGGGGTCACCCGGCGGGGGTCACCCTTGTTAAAGGGGGCTTCCAGATTCCGATAAGCCCCCCGCCCGCAGACCCCCACAACCACCGGCCAGGGTTGTGGGGATGAGGCCCTTGTCCCCATCAACATGGGGACATGGTGCTTTGAGGGGTCACAGACCCCCAAAGCATCCTCCCAATGTTGAGGGCATGTGGCCTGGTACGGTTCAGGAAGGGGAAGGTGCTCTCATCCCCCCTCTTTTCCTGCGGCCTGCCAGGTTGCGTGCTCGGATAAGGGTCTGGTATGGATTTTGAGGGGGACCCCACGCCATTTTTTTTTTTTTTAAAACAAAATCCATCCCAGACCTGAAGGGCCTGGTAATTGAATTTGGGGGAACCTCCATGCTTTTTTTTATTTTTTTATTAATGACTTTCAATGAATGACTGTTCTCTGTATTACGGGAGCCGACAATTCATTATAGCCGAGAGTGTTTTTAAATAGCTTTTTTTCCTGCAAAAATGACACTTTGTGCAGGGACAGTTCTAAGCACGGAAAACATGCGCCCTTTTACATGCATACTATAGACACCCCCCAGGTACGAAATTTAAAGGAATATTACACATTTATTGTTTCACTTTAAGCATTATTAAAATCACTGCTCCCGAAAAAACGGCCGTTTTTAAAAGTTTTTTTTTGCATTGAAACATGTCCCCTGGGGCAAGACCCGGGTCCCCAAAAACTTTTTATGACAATAACTTTTTAAAAATCAATGACTTTCAATGACTTTCAATGACTGTTCTCTGTATTACGGGGAGCCGACAATTCATTATAGCCGCGAGTGCTTTTAGAAGACTTTTTAAAAAGCACCATTACATCGCCAAACACCGGACCCGGACCCGAACATACAGCCAATTGTTCGGGTTCGGGTCTGGGACCCGAACACCCAAAAGTCCGGTACGGACCCGAACTTTACAGTTCAGGTTCGCTCAACCCTATTTACAACCACTTTAACTTCCTGCTGTCTGTCCCAATATATTTTACCACTTTTGCTTGTGTTATGGCCACCTTGGGAAATGTATGATTAAATCCTGAAATTGTAGAGAGAAATAAGTGCTGGATCAGAAGAGTTTCATGACATATAGGGAAAAGGGGTGCTGCAGATGGTTAGAGGAGCCATAAGAATCTTCACACCTCATAAAAAACGCTTCCATCCTCCTGCTCTCCTGGTTGGTGCTCTGTACATTTGGAATGTATGTCTTCACATTAAGCAAACCTCATGCTGCCTACAATCTCACAATCTAGCAGAAGTTTTTGTGTAAGGCTGTTATTATTGTTATTTAGTGTTATCTATCTCTGAGTCCTAATTAAGGGGTCGGTATTATACACACACTTTTTGGCCTCATTGTATGTCCCATTTATGAATTTTTACTCATTTTTTTAATCTATTTTATTCATCATTTCTGTTGCACTAGGAGGGCAGCATTATATGTAGTCTTTTTGCCACCACTTTTAATCGCAATATTGCGATGATTCCTTAGTATTGGCAGTTATACATTTATTTACGCTTGTTAGTTGAATGAATTTTAGTCTTATTATTCGCATTTGCCATCATCATCTCTCAATTGCCATTGTTTTGGAGACATGATCTCCAGTAATATGGTCGCCCAAGTCTGTTTTTACTAACCTAGAAAATGGTGGAGACATTGGGCATATAGAGTGGACCAGAAGTGACGTAAGGGGCATCTGTAACACTGTGTTTACAATTTACAAGCTCTTTTAAACTGTTTTGAATGTAAGAATCCATTGGCTTTTGAATAGATTTGTATTGTTTATACGTTTTACACTATGGGAGGCTATTTTTTTGTTCTCATTCAATATTTGGAACCTTGAGATGACCGTGGAATTGGGAGTCCTGAACCGAAAAATCTGGCACCATCACATCGAGTGTTGAGCCTGGTCTAACACCATCCAGCATTGGAACCTTCAACATGTCTGGAAATTGGAGATCTGGAGCTGGAAGCCCGCCTTCACCACAGGAGATCTATAATGCCCCATACACACGGTCGGAAAATCCGACCACAAAATCCATCGGATTTTGTCCAACGGATTTAGTTCGACACTGGTGTTGCATACACACGGTCGGACTTTGTTGTCGGAAAATCCGATCATTCTGAACGTGGTGACGTTTGTTGCGTACGACGGAACTACGTAGAGGCTAGTAGCCAATAGCTTTGGTCTTGTAATGTGATCTGAGCATGCGTGGCACTTTGTCCGTCGGAATTCGCTACACACGATCGGACTTTGTTGTCGAAAAATCTATCCAGCAGGAGATAGAACTTTGTCCGATGGAAACTGTCCGATGGTGCCTACACACGGTCGGAATTTCCGACAACATTGTCCGATAGGACAGAATCCATCGGAAAATCCGACCGTGTGTATGGGGCTTAAGGCTGATTATACTTCTGACTGGGGTAAGAACTCTGGGAGCGTTAAGCTATTGCGAAGTCATTGAGATTGTGTCCAGAAGTATTTTTATATATTTCTTAGAAGAATCGTTTCACCACATTTGGATATTTTGGACTTTGATCAGTGATTTTATTGTCAAACTGTTTTCAGTACATTATTTGACAAAAAATTAACACTATTCATGATTTAGAAAATTGGACTGATCACTTTTATTCACATTTATTCTTGTGCACTGTGTTTTCCCCATTTTTATTTATTATCATTTTTATTATTTCACTTGGTAGTGCGAGGGACCACACCCTTCACATGTTGGAAGTACTGGGGTGTTGCACAGTGTCTGTTTTTCTCCATTTGAGGTACAGCTGTTCAGGACAGCTTTTGTTTTGGCTTTTTTGGGGCATTACGGGTAAGGGAATTGATCAGCCCTTCCAAATCGGTGGTTGGAGGTTTGGATGTCTCGGATGTATCAGTACAGGGCGATACTGCTACGCTGCTCATTCGTAAGTCAAAAACTCATCAGATGGAAAAAGGGGCCAGGGTGGTACTTGGTGTGGTGGCGGGCTTGGCTCTGTGCCCGGTCGCAGAGATTAGGGATTGGGTGGGGTTACGGCCTGTCGGGCCTGGCCCCTTTTTGATCCACAAGGGTGGGTCGGTGTTGTCTAGGTACCAGTTTGGGTCTGTGTTCAAAAAATGCTTGGAGGTGGGAGGGTTCACTCTAAGGGACTATTCTTCACATTCGTTTAGGATAGGGGCAACCAAAGAGGCGGCGCGTTGGGGCTTGAGCGACCAGATCCTTCAGCGCATTGGTCGTTGGGAATCTCATCGATTTCGGTTGTATGTACGCCCTCATCTTCTTTAAGGTTTGGAGGAAAAGGGGGGGGGGCAGATCCCATTGTTGATAGGGTAATATTTCTTGTCTGGTGTTGTCTGTTTATTTGTTTCTGTGGGTGGCCGTACTGGTCCGGTGGGATCATAAAATGTGGGGTTTGTGTGCATAGTGTATTGGGTCTTGTTTTGTCTATGTTCCTTTTGTGTTTCTGTTTTTCAGGCCTGGTGTGCTTGATGGGATCCTGGATCATTCCTATGAGGGCTTTGGTCAGGCCGGAAGGCAGGCAGCTGTGTTTCTCCCGGGGGGAAGCCACGGTACGATGGATTGGGATACCGGGTATGTTGTGGTCTCGAGTGCTACCGAAAATTCAGCAGTATGCTAGAATGGACAGGCCTCCTGATGTGCTGCTTATACATGTTGGGGGCAATGACCTCAGTATCAGGGCATCCAGGGAACTCATTCGAAATATTAAGTGGGATTTCCTTCGCTTGACGTACAGCCGATGCGGTAGAGAACCTTCCTTCATGAACCTCAGACATAGCAGTCAGTTTAAAAAAGTTGGGTTATATATGTTTATATATATATATATATATATATATATATATATATATATATATATATATATATATATATATATATATATATATATATACACAGTATCTCACAAATATGAGTACACCCCTCACATTTTTGTAAATATTTTCTTCTATCTTTTCATATGACAACACTGAAGAAAAGACACTTTGCTCCAATGTAAAGTAGTGAGTGTACAGCTTGTATAACAGTGTAAATTTGCTGTCCCCTCAAAATAACTCAACACACAGCCATTAATGTCTAAACCGCTTGCAACAAAAGTGAGCACACCCCTAAGTGAAAACGTCCAAATTGGGTTTCCTGAAGACAAGCAGACTAAGGACATGGATTACTGGAACCATGTCCTGTGGTCTAATGAGACCAAGATAAACTTATTTGGTTCAGATGGTGTTAAGTGTGTGTGGCGGAAACCAGGTGAGGAGTACAAAGACAAGTGTGTCTTGCCTACAGTCAAGCATGGTGGTGGGAGTGTCATGATCTGGGGCTGCATGAGTGCTGCCAGTACTGGGGAGCTACAGATTATTGAGGGAACCATGAATGCCAACATGTACTGAGACATACTGAAGCAGAGCATGATCCCCTCCCTTCAGAGACTGGGCCGCAGGGCAGTATTCCAACATGATAACGACCTCAAACACACCTCCAAGATGACCACTGCCTTGCTAAAGAAGATGAGGGTAAAGGTGATGGACTGGCCAAGCATGTCTCCAGACCTAAAACCTATTGAGTATCTGTGGGGCATCCTCAAATGGAAGGTGGAGGAGCGCAAGGTCTCTAACATCCACCAGCTCAGTGATGTCCTTATGGAGGAGTGGAAGAGGACTCCAGTGGCAACCTGGGAAGCTCTGGTGAACTCCATGCCCAAGAGGGTTAAGGCAGTGCTGGAAAATAATGGTGGCCACACAAAATATTGACACTTTGGGCCCAATTTGGATATTTTCACTTAGGGGTGTACTCACTTTGGTTGCCAGCGTTTTAGACATTAATGGCTTTGTGTTGTGTTATTTTGAGGGGACAGCAAATTTACACTGTTATACAAGCTGTACACTCACTACTTTACATTGTAGCAAAGTGTCATTTCTTCAGTGTTGTCACATGAAAAGATAGAATAAAATATTTACAAAAATGTGAGGGGTGTACTCACTTTTTTGAGATACTGTATATGTGTGTGTTTGTACTTATGGGTGTCTGTGTGTGTATGGGTAGGAGTGTTTGTGTGTGTATAAGTGTTAATTTGTATATATATATGTGTGTGTGTGTGTGTGTGTATATGGGTGTATGTATGTATGTGTATGAAAAGATAGAATAAAATATTTACAAAAATGTGAGGGGTGTACTCACTTTTTTGAGATACTGTATATGTGTGTGTTTGTACATATGGTGTGTCTGTGTGTGTGGGTGTATGGGTAGGAGTGTTTGTGTGTGTGTATAAGTGTTAATGTATATATGTGTGTGTGTGTATGGGTGTCTGTGTAGGTGTATGGGCAGGAATGTGTGTGTGTGTATAAGTGTTAATTTGTATATATATATATATATATATATATGTGTGTGTGTGTGTGTGTATATGGGTGTATGCTTGTATGTGTGTGTGTATATATGTATGTGTGTATCTATGAATGTCTGTGTGTGTGTGTGTGTGTGTGCATGTGCATGTATGGGTAGGTGAGTTTGTGTGTGTAGAAGTGTTAATGTGTATATATGTGTGTGTATGGGTGTATGCATGTATGTGTATGAAAAGATCTGAAACGATAGAATAAAATATTTACAAAAATGTAAGGGGTGTACTCACTTTTTTGAGATACTGTATATGTGTGTGTTTGTACTTATGGGTGTCTGTGTGTGTATGGGTAGGTGTGTGGGTGTATGGGTAGGAGTGTTTGGGTGTGTAAAAGTGTTAATTTGTATATATATGTGTGTGTGGGTGTATGCATGTACAGTATGTGTATGAAAAGATATGAAAAGATAGAATAAAATATTTACAAAAATGTGAGGGGTGTACTCACTTTTTTGAGATACTGTATATGTGTGTGTTTGTACGTATGGTGTGTCTGTGTGTGTGGGTGTATGGAGTGTTTGTGTGTGTATAAGTGTTAATGTATATATGTGTGTGTGTATGGGTGTGTGTGTAGGTGTATGGGCAGGAGTGTGTATAAGTGTTAATTTGTATATATATATATATATATATATATATATATATATATATATATATATATATATATATGTGTGTGTGTGTGTGTGTGTGTGTGTGTGTGTGTGTGTGTATGGGTGTATGCTTGTATGTGTGTGTGTATATATGTATGTGTGTATGTATGAATGTCTGTGTGTGTGTGTGTGCATGTGCATGTATGGGTAGGTGAGTTTGTGTGTGTAGAAGTGTTAATGTGTATATATGTGTGTGTATGAGTGTATGCATGTATGTGTATGAAAAGATATGAAACGATAGAATAAAATATTTACAAAAATGTGAGGGGTGTACTCACTTTTTTGAGATACTGTATATGTGTGTGTTTGTACGTATGTGTGTGTGTGTGTGTGTATATGGGTTTAGGTTTGTATGTGTGTGTGTGTGTGTGTGTGTATATATGTATGTATGTGTGTACATATGGATGTCTGTGTGTGTGTGCATGTGCGTGTATGGGGAGGTGTGTTTGTGTGTGTAGAAGTGTTAATGTGTATATATTGTATGTGTGTTTGTACATATGGTGTCTGTGTGTGTCGGTAGGAGTGTTTTTGTGTGTATTAATGATAAAGTATACTGTATATGTATGGACATATTGTGTGTATGGGTAGGAGTGTTTGTGTGTGTATAAGTGTTAATGTGTATATATGTGTGTATATATGTGTGTGTGTGTATAGTTGTATGCATGTATGTGTATGAAAAGATATGAAAAGATAGAATAAAATATTTACAAAAATGTGAGGGGTGTACTCACTTTTTTGAGATACTGTATATGTGTGTGCTTGACTGTTTGTACGTATGGTGTGTCTGTGTGTGTGTATGCGTGTGGGTGTATGGGCAGGAGTGTTGTGTGTGTATAAGTGTTAATTTGTATATATATATATATATATATATATATATATATATATATATATATATATGTGTGTGTGTGTGTGTATATGGGTGTATGCTTGTATGTGTGTGTGTGTGTGTATATGGGTGTATGCTTGTATGTGTGTGTGTGTGTGTATATGGGTGTATGCTTGTATGTGTGTGTGTGTGTATATATGTATGCGTGTGCATATGGATGTCTGTGTGTGTGTGTGCATGTGCGTGTATGGGGAGGTGTGTTTGTGTGTGTATATACTGTATGTGTGTGTTTGTACATATGGTGTCTGTGTGTGTCGGTAGGAGTGTTTTTGTGTGTATAAATGATAAAGTATACTGTATATGTATGGGCATATTGTGTGTATGGGTAGGAGTGTTTGTGTGTGTATAAGTGTTAATGTGTATATATATGTGTGTGTGTATGGGTATATGCATGTATGTGTGCATGTCAGTAACCATTATATCTCAGTCTAATTTTTTAATCAGTCCAGAAGAAGTTGACTCACATGATCACACACAACCACACCTTATTTCTTAATTGATTACCAGAAAAGAATGAGTGGAGACATTCAGATACTGACTGATTATTTATTTGCATCTAGAGCCTAAGAATACTATAAAGTGGGTTTCGTATTTACAAAAACAGCTCATATTTTATGAACATCCTTTGTAAATATCTTCTTTTCGGTCCATTTCTTTACTCAGATTCTACCTTCTGCAGAGAAAAAAAAAAATATGATTTAGATACAAAAATAATGACAACAATTTCTAGTCTACAGTTCAGGGATTCATCATTTTGACACTGTATAAATGATGGTAAATAATGATCATCTATAAGACAAACTCTACTTGCCTTGCCGATGTCCCGGCTCTTGACTCTCAGTTTGTTGACCTGGGACTCAGCAATGTCAGCGCGTTCTTCAGCCTCCTCCAACTCATGCTGGGTTTTCCTGAACCTAGACATATGTGTATTGGCTTGTTCCTCCTACAAGGAAAGTGATGTGATGGGAGGAGATAAATTATTTCACAGGAAACTACGGACTCTTAAAGTCTAGAAATAACACCCCACCCCATAAAATTGTACTTACAGATTCCTCAGCCTGTCTCTTGTAGGCTTTGACCTTCAGCTGCAGTTTGTCTACCAGGTCCTGAAGCCTGAACACATTCTTCTTGTCCTCCTCAGTCTGTAAAGTAGAGAATCAATATGAGATATAGAATGTAAAGTTCAAATGTTTCATCTCTAAGAAACCCCGGTACATGGTATATACCTGGTAAGACAGTTCCTTGACTCTCCTCTCATACTTGCGTACACCCTTGATGGCATCAGAGCCTCGTTTTTGTTCTGCTTCAAGCTCATTTTCAAGTTCACGCACCTAGAAAAAGAAAAAATGATATCACTGTGTTAAACATGTTAAATACATATTCATTATTAAATACTGTAAATATATAAAAGACTGCTTACCCTGTGCTCCAGTTTCTGCAATTGCTTCTTGCCACCTTTCATTGCCAGTTGCTCAGCCTCATCCAGGCGATGTTGAAGATCCTTCACAGTCTGTTCAAGGTTCTTCTTCATCCTCTCGAGGTGAGCACTGGTGTCCTGCTCCTTCTTCAGCTCTTCAGCCATCATGGCAGCCTATAAAATAAAAGAGCAAGCACATTTACAAAGATCTTCTACCTATTGGATCAACCAAAATATCTTCCAAAACATAGTTTGGGGAAAGTTAAGTTGACATATTGTTTTGAAAATGCAAAAGTTTGAACAAGAAGCTGAAAATGGTCATGTGAGACATGCATTTCATTACCATACTATTTACTAATTATGGGTGAATTGGGACTTACATCTGTGATTGCCTTCTTAGCTTTGTCATCTGCATTCCTGCATTCTTGGATAGCTTCATCCACTTCACCTTGGAACTGAGCAACATCAGCTTCAAGCTTCTTCTTAGTGTTGATCAGGCTGGTGTTCTGTTGGATAAAGATACCCAAAAGTTGTCATTGTGTTCTGTTATTGCTTTATTCAGATTTGTTAGGAATGAGCCCTCATCCTTACCTGTGTATGTAGAAGTTGGACACGTTCGGTGACATCGAGCAGCTCTTGCTCAGCCACTTTGCGACCACGCTCTGTCTGTTCCAGGGCAGACCTCATCTCTTCAATTTCTGCTTGCATGAGATTGTTTCTCCTCTCCACAATAGCCAGCTGTTCCTTAAGGTCATCATTTCCTCTAATAGCATCATCAAGATGCAGTTGGGCATCCTATATTGAAGGAACACAGTGTTGCTGATTATGATATTTTTGTAAAGGCACAAAAAGGGTAAGCATTCATGAAGGTAATTATTTTATACCTTGAATTGTCCCTGGACATTCCTGAGCTGTTTCTGGGCCTCAGCAGCCTGTCGGTTGGCATGGCTCAGTTGGATCTCCATCTCATTGAGATCTCCCTCCATCTTCTTCTTTAGTCTCAGCGCATCATTCCTGCTTCTGACCTCAGAATCTAGGGAAGTCTGCATGGACTCCAGGGCCCTCTGGCTATTTCTCTTGAGCTGTTCAATCTCCTCATCTTTTTCAGCCACCTTTCTGTCAACTTCAGACTTCACCTGGTTCAATTCAAGCTGTACACGAAGGATCTTGGCCTCTTCATGTTCCAGAGATCCCTAAATGTTACAATTTTGTAAATATGAAAATCTATGAAGACTCAGTGGTTTATGTAAAGTGGCCATATAAACACCAGATGGCACCCATGATGTAGGAATTACACGTATTAAAGAAAATTAGGCAACTTTTTGTTTTGACTGCTAGTACAGCAAACGTTTTATACATAGAGCCCAAAATATCAAAGGGTTTTAAAGCATAACAGTGTCCAGTCTGCCTACCTCAGCTTCTTCCAGTGCTGATTGCAGGTCAGCTTTTTCCTGCTCAATCAGTTTCTTGGCTTTCTCAATCTCATGGATGCTCTTTCCAGACTCGGCAACTTGCTCTGACAGGTCTGAGATCTCCTCTACAATCGTAAGAAAAGAGAATATTTTGCCATTGTCAGGATTAAATAACCTTCAAACCCTACTTTTGTGCAAACAAAAATATATGTCAAAACAAATTCAGTGCTGGTGGCCAAAATTACAAAGAAAGTCGCTTTATACAATAATTATGTTCCAAAATGATAGTTTGTTTGCTCCTCCCCTACATTAAATGTAAAGATAGACATACGTTGGAGGTTCTTGTTTTCCCTCTTCAGTGTCTCAAGCTGGTCGAGTGCTTCCTCATAGGAGTTCTTAATCTTGAAAACTTCTGTGCTGAGGCTTCTAGATTCCTTTTGAGCAGCTTCAAGTTCAGCCTGGGCCTCCTCATACTTCTGCTTCCATTCAGACAGGACCTATTTAATGCAAAATAATATTTTTTTTATTTCATAAGTTCAGACCACTACACTTACATCAAAATCTTCTCTTGGTTCTATTTTTTTAGCACACCTTGTCAAAGTTCCTTTGCTTCTTATCCAGAGCGTTACATGCTGAGTTGGAACGTTCTACATCCACCATGAGATCCTCTACTTCAGCTTGTAGCCTCTGTTTGGTCTTTTCCAGAGAAGCACATTTAGAGTTGGTAGCCTCAATTTGTTCTTCAGCCTCCTGCAGACGCTGGGCCAACTTCTTCCTGTTATGCAAGAGATGATATTATATGAATGCTCAGAAAAATTTGACATTACAAAGATAAAATTGCTTATCTGTGGATGTCAGAATTTCACTATCGCATTATTTGAAACAAATATCATCTTCCACTGGTGGAAGATGATCATCAATATAATTTTCATTATTGAAAGGACATTGAAGGATATCATTCAAAAGCCTCTGCACCACTTATTTTAAGACCTGACAGAATCTTACTTGGCCTCTTCCAGTTCCTCTGTGCGCTGAATGGCATCTGTCTCATACTTTGTCCTCCATTGAGATACCTCACTGTTGGCTTTGGAGAGTGAACGCTGAAGTTCACCCTTGGCTTCCTGTTCCTCTTCATATTGCTCTCTGAGAAGGTCACAGTCATGGCGGGCAGACTGAAGTGCATGAGCGAGGGCATTCTTGGCCTTGAAGGTAAAGGGACATTTTATAAATGTAAGACAAACAGTCTTCTATTATAGCATTAAAAATAGCTGACAAAAAATGATGAACAATTAATAAAAGTATGTAAGGTTTAGCATTATTTGCAAGCATGACATACACAATTCATTATGTGCATTCAAAGACTGTTTTCTGCATTAACGTTTAGATTTGCAGCCTGCTTCCAGGTATAATTGTATATATTGTAGTAGTAAATATCAGCCCGGTATGAACCAACATACTGCTCACCTCCAGTACAATGACCTTCCCCCCCTCAGATAGGCACCCAGATATTGGTGCTGTGAGATATTTTCACATACCAACAGGGTAGGTATTTATTGGTTAGGTACGTGTTGGATAAAGGTTAATGGTAGGATTAGGCTAAGGGCAAATGGTGGGTAAAGGTTAATGGTAGGGTTAACTTAAGGGCAAATGGTGGGTTAAGGGTTGTCTTCTCACAGTCTAGTCAGAGACCGAAATGCTGTTCTGATTTCCAAAGAGCCCATATAAGAGCAATTTACCACATGGGCTTCTATATGGTAATGTCATTAATGATTGTGCTCCAAGTCAACATGAGCCCTGGGAGAAGTCTGACAATGACACTAAGCAATTGTTAGCATTAAAGTTTCTGTGAAAAGCTGCAACACAAGCTGTTTTAAATTTAATGATGGACTGAGGAAGGAAAGGCTTATATTGATAATGAAATCATATTGTATGTATTGGGTATTTTACCACTTAATTGAATTCCTAAAGGTACCATTGCCAACAATTTTAGTGAATTTTCCTAAACACACCAGTCCTCATCATTAAACTTTATTTTTGCAAAAGCATATACTTAAGATAGTGTTTCACAATTTTTTTTTGTGTATGGCCAAAGTACCTTGGTCTCCTCCTCAAGCTGCCTCTTCAGCTCCTCGGTTTGTTGGGTGAAGGCTTGTTTTCCTCTAGAGAGCTGAGAGACAAGAGATTCTTTTTCCTCCAGCTGACGGCCAAATTCACCTATTTCATAAGAATAACGGTGTAGTTAAGCATATTTTGTAAATCTGTTATGTGTCATCTTTTTTACTCTTGGCATTCAAAAATTACCATTTTCTGTATGAAGACGTGCTTTTTGAGTATTTAAGTCATTAATGACTCTCTGATGCTCATCTTCTTTGGCTTTAGTTTCACTGTATTGGTCCTCAAGAGTTCTGCACACCTTCTCTAAGTTGGCCTACAAGGTAAATGAAAGTCATTATTTCCAGTAGTCAGAATTGTATTGGTTGGCAATAACAGCCGATGTATTTTATTTACCTTGGCCTTAGAGACAGTATCCATGTTGCTGGCGAGGTCATCAATCTCCATCTTCAGCTCACTCTTCTCCTTTTCCAATTTCTGTTTGACTCTTTGAAGGTTGTCTATTTGTTCTCCAAGTTCAGCAACACTATCAGCGTGCTTCTTCCTAAGTACTGAAGCGGTGGCTTCATGCTGCAAGGTGGCCTCCTCCAGGTCTCGTCTCATTTTCTGGAATTCTGCTTCACGTTTCTTGTTCATTTCAATCTGAGCAGATGTTGCCCCTCCAGCTTCCTCTAGACGCTCGCTGATCTCTTCAAGCTCTCTGGAAAGGTCTGCACGTTGTTTCTCAGCCTTGGCACGAGCTGCTCGCTCTGCCTCTATTTCTTCTTCAAGTTCCTCAATGCGGGCCTAATGTTAACACAAATTGATATTTTCTTATAAAACAGTTGCTAGAAAAAGCACAAAGTTGGTATTATCACGTTTGTTGGAAAAAATCTACCTGAAGCTCTTTGATTTTTTTCTGCAATTGTCCACCCAAGGCCTGCTCATCTTCAATTTTACTTTGAAGCTGGCTAATTTCAAACTCCTTCCTGTTAAGTTAGAAGACAGACTTATGTGAGACTTGAAGTTATGAAATGGTGCACAAAACAACACAAGATCAAAATCATACAAAACATCAACAACAGGACGACATGGGACACCCAGTTCCCTAGATATCTGATTAAAATGTCTTACTTTTTAACTTTTTCATCCAGCTGTTGCCTTTCATTTTCCAGGTCCATTGTTGATTCCTGAGACAACTTCAGATCACCCTCCAGCTTCCTCTTTGCTCTCTCCATGTCCATGCGGAGCTTCTTCTCTTGTTCAAGAGATCCCTCCAGCTGCACGAGAAGAAAACTTGTTCAAACTTGTGACATTTTTATATAACTTTTAGCATCAGTAAATGTTTTTTATACTTCCACATACATCATCAACTTGCTGCTCCAGCTTGGTCTTGGCCTTGGTCAGAGTATTGACCTTGTCCTCTTCTGCTTGCAGATCATCCAGAGTTTGTTGATGGGCTTCTTGAAGGGCTTTCTTTTCTTTAGAAAGTTTGGCAATGTTCTCATCAAGAACAGCCATTTCTTCAGTGAGGTTCTTAACCTACATTTCAAATTATATTTAAGTGTGATTATCCAAAAACATTAGCTGCAAATAACATAGTTGGGTAACTCTTAACTGTTGATGTTGAAGAGTACCAAGTAGAAAATGGAAATACCTTGTTTTCTGTAGCATGCTTCTCTTTCTCTACTTTGGCCAAAGTCAGTTCAAGATCATCAATGTCCTTTTTCAGCTCAGAACACTCATCTTCAAGTTTCCTCTTTTTGGCTGTCAGCTCTGCATTTGATTCTTCTTCATCTTCTAGTCTCTCATTGGCCTCCTTGATTTTGGCCTCCAGTTGAATCTTGGCTTTGATGAGACCCTCACACCTTTCCTCTGCATCTGCTAGTCCCTCAGATTCCTGGGAAGTAGATTTAATTATAGGTATAACTTGCTTATTCTTAGATTGTGTATCATGCAAGATTTTTTGGTCTGAAGCGTTATTATAAATGGGTAAACACTTACAGATGCAACTTGGAGCTGCAGGTCATTCTTCTCTTGCATGATGGCATTCATTTTCTCTTCAAGCTCCTTCTTCTTTGCCTCTGACTTGATCAGAGCCTCCTTTGTCTTCTCAAACTCTTCCTTCATGTTGGCCATTTCCTTCTCAGATTCAGCGCTCTTCAGCAAAGGCTTGATCTTGAAGTAGAGTTTCATCCATGGCCAATGCTTGACATTCATGAAGGAGCGGACATTGTACTGGATGGTGAAGATGGACTCTCTGGAACAAAATGTAGCACTCAGATCAGACATATCTGGTTTGAAAATTGATTAAGTTAAGAACAAAGAACTTGGAAGTACCTCCTCTCCATCATTTTCTTGAACTCGACCCTCATGAGATATCCTCTGCAAATGGCCTGAGTACGAGTAATCAGTTGTGCCAACTTATCATCTCGCATCTCCTCAAGGACACCCAGCAGACCAGCTTTAAAGAACACCTATACATCAAGTAAAAAAAAAAATATTATATTGTTTTGCTTTTACTATTTGATTACCTAAAACGGCACAAACTGTAAAAATACCTTAGTGTGTCCAAATTTGTACTGTGTGTGGTCAACATCAATGGATCCAAGAAGCTTCTCAGAAGCCTTTTTGCTGTCAATAAACTGGCCTTCTGGGATGGCACTTGCATTCAGGACCTTGTAACTGTATTACAAAGAGCAGCACTTTTATAAACTAAACTAAATAGAACTTCCTTAACTTCACTCTTTTGTTATGGTATGTTAATTCCATATGTGCACTTAGGGGGAGGTTTACTAAAACAGGAGCACTCAGAATCTGGTGCAGCTGTACATGGTAGCCAATCAGCTTCTAACTTTAGCTTGTTCAACTAAGCCTTGACAATAAAACCTGGAAGATAATTGGTTTCTATGCAGAGCTGCACCAGATTTTGCACTCTCCAGTTTTAGTAAATCCCCCCTCAGTGTCAGAAGTGGCCCATACCGTTGTTTGAAGTCACCGTAGATGATTCTGCTGGGGAAGCCTTTCCTGCAGATCCTGATGCCCTCCAGCACACCGTTACACCTGAGCTGGTGCATGACCAAATAATGATCCATAACACCTAAAAGGTAACAATTTTTAATTGTTAAAGAGAATCCACAGTAAAAAAAACATCTCAGGTTGAAATGTGTAATTTTTATTTTAACAGATTTAAAATTGTAAGCTGGTGCATAAGCAAATGATGAACTATAATATCTAAATGAATGGAAAAAAATATGAATCAATATTTTAACAGGAATTATGTTTCCTATCAAATAAAATAATTTTGTTCAGCTGACCTGGGGTCTTGGTTTCATTGGGGATCAAGCAGCGCACAAAGTGGGGGTGAGTGCTCCTCAAGTTTGACATCAATTTGTTCAAATTCTCCTGTGGGTTGAGCAGTGATAATTGTATCATTAAAGCTAAAGAAATGAACTAAACTATTGGTATTCTATTTCATAATTTTTTTTTTTTAATTTTACCCTGAAAAGAGCAGACACAGTCTGGAAAGAGGAACCCTTCTTCTTGCCACCCTTCTTTCCACCACCAGCATCTGTAAAAACAAAAAAATGTAAGTTAATATACTGTATAAAAAGACTGACTAGGATGCTGTATAGTGATTAACATGTTATTGATTCGAGCAGATGATGAAACCATGTAATACCTGCGTCAACATTATGGCCAGTATACAGGAAGGATAAGAGTTTTACTGAAGACTTCTGGTAAAGTTGAATGACACTCTCATTCAGTGGGTCCTTATTCTTGTCCAGCCAGCCACTGATGTTGTAATCCACAGTTCCAGCATAGTGGACCAGGGAGAAGTGAGCGTCAGCTTTGCCTTTGCCAGGTTTGGGTTTTTGGAAGTTGTTGGACTTGCCCAAATGTTGGTCATACAGCTTGTTGGTGAAGGAAGTGTCTGTTGCCTTGGGGAACATGCACTCCTCTTCAAGGATGGAGAAGATACCCATAGGCTAAATACAAAACAGTACATCTTAAGAAACTTGGTACTGCTGAAGCATATTACTAATGACATTAGTGCTTAAAATATGTAATGTTACTGCCAAATGCCAATTATATTATTATATATATATAATATATTTATATTATATACCTTTTCAATAAGCTCAATGCAGGCAGCCAAGTCCATGCCAAAGTCAATGAACTCCCACTCGATGCCTTCCTTCTTGTACTCCTCTTGTTCCAGCACAAACATGTGGTGGTTAAAGAACTGTTGCAGTTTCTCATTAGTGAAGTTGATACAAAGCTGCTCCAAGCTGTTGTACTGTTCAAAAGAATACAATATAATGAGTTAACTTCATCCAATGAAGACAAGTACATGATAGGACATTCATCAACCAAGTCATTTTACTCACATCAAAGATCTCAAAGCCGGCAATATCCAAGACGCCAATATAGTGCTGCCTTGCTTGCTTGGTGTCCAGCTGCTGGTTGATACGAATGACCATCCACAAGAACATCTTCTCAAAGACAGACTTGGCCAGGGCACCGACATTGTTGTATACCTAAGGATCAAAGATGACAATGAGGCTGCTGTTTTATCAATTTTAAAAACAAAAAAATATATATGCCAGCAAAAATGTGAACTTTACCTGCTGGACAGTTTGACCTTTGGTGACATATTCATTTCCGACTTTGACCCTGGGGTAGCACAGAGCTTTCAGGAGATCAGCTGAGTTGAGGCCCATTAGATAGGCAATCTTGTCAGCCTCTGAAGAATAGTAATATTTGTTTTAATGTCTTGAATAATGCAATTCAAACGATAGAGATTATGTTTAAAGAGCATAATAATAAGTAATAGCACTCTGTCTTTTTTGGTACATTACTAAATAAACCGACCACAGACTGATGAGTATAACAGTTTTTTTTAGTGCTAATAAAGGATTCACTTAAAATCACAGCCGGCTTTCCACAGTCCACATGTCTGCAACAAAGACAGGCGAAGAACCGGCCCAGGTGAGGACAGCGCTGGATGCCTGGACTGGTGAATGTCCCTTTTTTAAAAGTCAGCAGCTGCACTATTTATATATTTTTTTTTTTTAAATGACCGAAGATGCTCTTTAATTCTCACCTTCTGAGCCGTCTGGCTCAGCCTGCTCCTCTCTTTGTTTCTGCTTGAACTTCATGTTACCGTAGTGCATCACAGCGCCGGTCATTTTGTAAATCCCCAACTTCTCGTCTGGGTTGAAGCCCAGGATGTCAATGGCACTCTGTTAAACAAAAACTCAGTAGATTAAAACGTCTCCCTGACTGTAACACATTAATATATACACTGCTGCATTTGGTAAATCAAAGTGTTAAAAGTATAATGTTCCAGAGAGTGAGTCCACTTACATCGGTGGCCATTAATTCCTCTGCATCATCAATGCTGGCCACGGTGATCTCACCTTGGCTGACAAAGTGGAAGTCATAGGGGTTGGTGGTAATCAGAAGCATGTCTGGAAGAAGGAAGGGATGCATGTTTTATTTTTTTTCTTGTTGCAGACATTAGGGTCATTTTAACTAATAACCAGCCTTGAGAAACCAGATTTTTTTTCTTAGTATGATTTTAAGTCCATCTTAAAGTGGTTGTAAACCCTCAGAGTAAACTTAATCTTATCAAATACTAGATAACACAGGCAGCTAATCGCTACCTGTGAAAGTGCACTTACTTGTGTATTTTCCATGAAAATCATCTCTTTATCTTTGATGACGTCATGCGCGATTGCGCAGTATGTTCTTTCATTAGCGGCATATATGTATACATATGTATGTATATATGCCGTTTTTGTATTTCCTGCCTGTCTGTAATTGTGTGTAAGTGAGATTCCCCTCTGAACGGCACAGAGGAGAAGTCTCGCGATGCAGCTATGATTCCAGTCTTCCTGGTACTCCCCCTTGTGAATGAATAAGACACCACACAGGGGAGCACTACGGCGCATGCGCGAGATTTCGGCAGGGATACTAACTAAGGGCGGAAATGACGTCTGCATAGGCTTCAGAAAACAGAACTAAGAATGGCGAGGACAATACCCGGAAGAATCTACAGAATCAAACATAAAAAAAAGGCACTTCTAAAGCTCGTTTCGGAGTAATTCAGATATCTCTTGCTTGGCAATGTAAAATAACATTGTAATATTAGAAAATTAATATTTTGTTGGAGGGGTTTACTTCCTATTTAAGGTTTAAAGGTTTACATCCCAGATCACAAGTCACCAATTCAGTGACAATTTTCTATTCCTTGTCAATTTTTTCTGATGTTTATTTGTATATATCCTCCAGATCTGATCTGTCACTTTAACCGTTTTCATGAGACCAGTCCTTCCAAAATTCATACACCACTTTGGGTTGTATTATACATTTTCTCAGAGTTGGTTGCAGTGAAATCTTTGCACTCGGGTTCCTAGATCTGCCAAGCTGCTTTGGACAATACAATCCCTCTCCTTGTTGGATACTTAAGTTACGGGAAAAGAAGTAGCAGGAGTGAGACTTCAGAGCAGAACCAAGAGATCTCCCCACAGGAGCCCCCCCAAGAGATTTAAGAAGCAGAGTTATGATTCAGTCTAGCCCTCCACAGAAACAGACTTTTATTTGATGGACTTTTATGTTTTTACACAAAGAGGTTAAAAAATAGGTATTCCTCATCATCACTTACCAATCAGTTCGGGCTTCTTGTTGCACATGACCTGGTAGAAAATGTGGTAGCTCCTCTCAGCAGACAACTGGAATGTTACTCTGGATTTTTCCAGTAGATCTAGAACAATCAATAATCAATGGCTCTCATAAGATTGTCATACAACATATATATTTGAAACAGTTTGCCTCCCTAACTTTGGTCAGCCATAACCACAATCATGATATTTGTCGGGTCTATGCACTTCCTGTAATTATGCTGTTTGGAATTTTGGTAAAAAGAGTAAGTGGGCATTATGTGCCACCTGCCATAAGGCTAGCAGCAAATATACTTAGAAATCTTGCCACCTAAACAGTGAGCATATTGCTGCACAGGTAATATTCCCATGTTTATGGCTTCTACTAGATAGGTAAAAAGGAGACCACATGTGTTTGATCTATGAATTAAGTCTCCTCCATTCTGGGAAACAGCGTTAAACCCTTCCATGGTGGATCTATCATAACTCTTTATATAGTAAACCATTAGAGATTAGCCCTAGATCTCGGACAGTTTGTGAGATATCACAGGATCGGCACAGCACAATGCACCTGCCACCAGCTTGCAGGCAAAAACGCTGGTATGACCAATCTGGTATGGTATTGAGAGAACAGCTCATAACTGCTTGGTGGAGATACCAACAATGACCCGTTTCTAGATCTCCTAAGTCCCCCCTTTTTTTTTTTTTTGGAGTTTGACTGTCCCTGTTTTTACAAGTAAATTGTCTCCCCTACAAGACTTACATGTCTCAATATCAGCAGAGGACAGTTTTCCTGTGGTCCCAAAGTGGATTCTGATGAATTTACCCTAGACCAGAACAAGAAATACCAGTCAACTGGCAATATTCTTTTCAATGCAAAAGGAGAAGTAAAAGGTTAAAATAGGTCCAACTTACAAAACGGGAAGAGTTGTCATTCCTCACAGTCTTGGCATTACCAAAAGCCTCCAGCAGTGGGTTAGCCTGGATGATTTGATCCTCCAGATTCCCCTACAAAGGTTTAAAACAAAATCGTTTCGTTGTTTGTTCTATATATTAGCATCATTTTTAATGCTTAGAAGACCAAAAGGATGCTACAGACCTGGATTTTTCCAGTTTGTTGTGGCTCATCCTTCTTTTTTTCACCAATAGCTGCAATTGTTGCAAAGTACTGGATGACACGTTTCGTGTTGACAGTCTTTCCGGCACCAGATTCTCCACTGTGGGTTAAAAAGAGGTAACACAAATGGAATAAAAAAAATAGTTATCTCTTGCACAACTCATGTTTACAACATAAAGCAACATAGATTCAATTATTTATTTTAAACTTACGTAATCAGAACAGACTGGTTTTCACGATCTGTTAACATGAAACAGAATGAAAGTAAACATTACAAACCCATTATATGCCAATATAGCATGTTAATCTATGTGAGAGCTCGCTAATTAATATTGCCACTTTTCTTGTACATATTGTACTTTCTTTTTCCGGGGTTTGCATTGTAAAAACTGTGGCCTTTTAAAAAGGTCTAGGTAATGATTTGAGTTAAACATCTAGAGCAGCCACTCTCAAACAGGGTTCTGTGGCACCCTAGGGTTCCTCCAGAGGTTGCTAAGGGGTTCCTCAAGCTGTGGTTGATTGACCTCTCATCTGTTGGTTCCTATATAATTTCAAGTGCATTACCACTTGGCAGAGCCAAAGGCTACATGGAGTCAAGCCCCACTTGTGGAAGCCAAAGACTATCTACAAGTTGATCTGAGCCAATTACACTGTGGAGTCTGTTCCAGGCCTACCTCCAGCCACTTGCAAGGTGGTCTGGAGGAATGTTTATTCAAAGAGACTTACCAACAGGCACAAAGATCTGGCATGGATGGGAATCCAAGGGTGGGTGCCCACTCAGGACATGTATGCATGCCAGGAATCTGTGCAGATACAGACACGGCCCCTTCTGCATCATCAAGGAGGATACTGCTTTGCACGTTTTTCTGTGAGTGCCCCTTTGCACAGGACCTTTTGAGGGCCTTGGAACCAGAGCTCAAGGACTTTGTGCCACAGACAGCCATTACACACCTTGGTGTGCTGAAGGGACTATTCTGTAGGGCTTTTTACTCAGGATGACATTGATGGTGTCTGGCAGGGGTTGTGCTGCTTTAAGGATGCTTTATGGTGCACCAGAAAGCACCTCATCCACCATCGGGAGAGGATGTCCATTAAGGACAGTCGCAGACTGGTTCACAGTCTGCTCATAGACTATAACCTAATGGGTGTCAAGGAGGAAGAGGACATCTGAATATCTATCTCCCCTTCCCCCACTCTCCCTTGTGTGTTTTTGTCCTTTCGATAAACCTTTGGGCCTGTGAACTCTTTCCCCCTCCCATATGCCTCTTCCCTACGCCCCATCACACCCATTGCTTATTAAATTGTATTGAATTATGTTGCATGCTTTGTCGCGGTGCCATGCAGGACGCGTGGGACAGGGGTCTAACTCAGGGCACTGCATGACACCAATAGTCTTTGTAGCTGTCTGTAAGGGTGGCATTCTGACTAAAACTGTAAGGGGGGGGGGGGCATTCTTACCACTAGCCACCAACATTTTTTCCACTGACCCTGATTAAATAATTTTAGCAGTGTTTCCCTGAGGCCTGAAGGTAATTGCAAGGGTTCCTCTGGGGTAAGAAGGTTGAGAAAGGCTGAGGTAGAGCATTTTTGTTTTCTATCTGCTTTGAAACATCTTAATGAGAGGTTTACATCTGGCCACACTTCCAGAAAGTACTTATATGAATCTGGTGTTATCTGTTAGCAAGTAAACGCCCCAGTACTCACCAGTCAACATGGCCTGATAGGCATTATCAGAGATGGAGAAGATGTGTGGTGGGGCCTCCTGACGCTTCTTTCCTCTGTAGCCAGCAACGACCTCTGGGTTGTACACAGGCAGCCACTTGTAGGGGTTGACTGTGGCACAGAAAAGGCCAGAGTAGGTCTGCAGAGATCACAGAAAAACTTAGTGACACCGGGAATTTTGTCATGGAAGTCAGATCCAGAGGACTGAGCTGGCTGAGAGACTTACGTAGATCATCCAGGCTGCATAACGCTCTTTGAGGTTAAACAGGACAGATGGTTCGTTCAAGTGGGTCATCATGGCCATGTCTTCAATCTTATCGTACTTTGGAGGGTTCATGGGGAAAATTTCATCTTCCTTCACTGTTGCACTCTACAGAAAAGCATGGGGCAATAAAAACTATTTTATTTTTTTTACAGATTATATAAAATATAACCCAAGCTGATAATTCGATTTTTCCAACTTACGGTGTTGTCTTCTTTCTTTACGGTGACTTTGCCCCCTTCTCTGCCGGTGACAACGCCTTTGACGTACATTTGCTTGGGGTCAATCACAAAGACGTTTGTTTTGGCATCAAAGGGGCGGGTCTGGGCCGCAATCCTCTCCTTATCTGACTTTCGGAGGTATTGGGCGGCCTCCCCAAACACAGCCATCTCCCCGTCACCCATGGCTGATGGCTTTCTGTATGGAGGAAATAAAAGCATCAGCAACAGGACAATAACTAGGCGTACTGGGGCCCCATAGCAAAATCAATTAATGGGCCCTCATGTCCCTTTATTCTTCATGGCAAAGCAATTCCTCTAGTTAGTACCAATTACTTTCAGAACAATTGCAAAAGGGGGTCCCAACATTTTATACATTATTTGTATTCAAATGTCTTAGCCAAATAATATTGCTCTACATGGATTTATCTTCAAGGCTACATAGGGCTTATAGCATGGTGTAATATTGTTATCCTTTAGGCTTTTAGAGTGGTCACTATGACACCTTCCTGACACATTGAGGGGAGATTTACTAAAACTGGAGCACTCAGAATCTGGAGCAGCTGTGCATGGTAGCCAATCAGCTTCTAACTTAAGCTTGTTCAATTAAGCTTTGACAATAAAACCTAGAAGCTGATTGGCTAATATTCACAGATGCACCTGATTCAGTATGCACCAGTTTTAGTACATCCCCCTATGTGATCAAAGCATTGTTATTTCAGAAAGCTTTTTAAAGGGAATAACATTTTAATTAATATTCTGCTAACTCTTTATTCTATGACTGTTGTTAAAACATTTGTTATGTGAATAATTGTAAGCAATCTAAAGAAATTGAAATGTATTAATTATTTCAATTACATGGGACAAACAAATGGTAAACTTTACAGAGGCAATGCACCAACCTTGTGTCCTTCTAAGATGGAAAAATAATATTCAAAGGATTCAGCTATGGAAAAAAAAATATTGCAGCATTAAAAAAAAATAGCAAATTGATTTCTATTGTTTCCTACTTCTTATTTATTCACTTTCTTTCTTTCTTTCTTTCTTTCTTTCTTTCTTTCTTTCTTTCTTTCTTTCCTTCCTTCTTTCTCCCTCCCTCCCACCTTATAAATGTAAAAATATTTTTCTCCTTGTACGTGATAAAAACTTGACACATAGGCTAGTTTGAATAAAAATAAAATACCTTTATGAATGTATTTTATTTTTATTTTTTTTAGCCTAAACAATTCTAAAGGTATTTTTTTATATCAAGTCACTTATTGCTGCTCCTCCTATTATTTAGCCTGATAATGTTTAGTTACCAAATTTAATTGTACTCAAACACTATATTTTTAAACTTAGGCCACAATGTTTTTTATTTATAACATTTATAATCAGCATTGAAATATTGTTTAATCAAAAACAATTCTAAAGGTATTTTTATATCAAGTAATTTTATTTAACCTCATCATTTTTAGTTACCAAATTTAATTGTACTCAAATGCTGTATTTCTTAAAGTAGGTAACTAAATTATTTATTTATAACATTTATAAAGTGCATTTATAAATAGCATTCTAAAGGCCATTTTTATATCGGGCCACTCATTGCTGCTTCTTTAGCTATTTAACCAGATCATTTTTAAATATTCAATATATATTATATAGCTATTATTTGAAAAAAAATAAAAATTGAAAAAATATTATATATATATATATATATATATATATATATATATATATATATATATATATAATATAATTACATTTTATATATATATATATATATATATATATATACAAATAATTACATTTTATATATATATATATATATATATATATATATATATATATATATATATATATATATATATATATATATATATATATATATAAATAAAAGCATTGTGCAATTGTATTTATTTGTAGCACACTGTAACCCTTTTTACATTTACCAATATTAATTTAAAAAAAAATGCATGTCAGTCTCTAAATCAAATTCTAATTGGCTAACTTTTTGGTTGGAATAGCAAAAAGATATAATTGTATTAATTGTTGGTTATAAAATATATATGTGTTTTATAGAAGCATGGAGGTTGATTTACTAAAGGCAAATATAACACTAGAAGGGCAGTTGCTCAAGATCTGAAGGGAAGCTCTGAAATGAAGGGAAGCTCTGCTTATTTCTATCATCCAATCATGTGCAAGGAAAAATGCATTTTTTTTATTTTACTTGCATGTTCCGCTCAGATCTAGCGCAAAACTTGCAGTGCACAGACTATTTAGCTGACTATCAACCCCACTGATACATAAAACAAGTTTTGTTTTACTTTTTGTCTAAGTGTAGATCTATGTTAAACCCAAGCAAGATTCTCTACTTTTTTATTTTTCTATTTTTTTTTATTTTTTTATTTTAGTATAGATCCATGTTTATCCCAAGCAAGACTCCCTACCTCTTCTGGGAGCCTATTAAGCATCTTCCACTCTTTCAGTGAAAAAAATGTAAAAATTTAAAATAAAATATAAAATAAAATATAAACATTTAATAATGATCCTTACTAAAAAAAAAAAAAATATTTTTTTTACTTTGTAATTTAAAATTTCTACTTCTTTTATCAACTTTTATCAAGTTTTTTTTTTTAATTTTAGTATAGATCCACGTTTATCCCAAGCAAGATTCCCTACCTCTTCTGGAAGTATGTTAAGCATGTTCCACTGTTTCAGTGAAATTTTATTTTTTTAAATATAAATTAAAATTTTAAATAAAATAGAAAAAGTTAATCATGATCCTTACTAAAAAAAAAAAATATTTTTTTTTACTTTGTAATTTAAAATTTCTACTTCTTTTATCAAGTTTTATCAAGTTTTTTTTTTAATTTTAGTATAGATCCACGTTTATCCCAAGCAAGATTCCCTACCTCTTCTGGAAGTATGTAAAGCATGCTCCACTCTTTCAGTGAAATTTTTTTTAAATATAAATTTAAATTTAAAATAAAATATAAAAAGTTAATCATGATCCTTACTAAAAAAAAAAAAAAAAATTTTTTTTTACTTTTTAATTTAAAATTTCTACTTCTTTTATCAAGTCTGTCTTATAAAAAAAAAAAAAAAAAATTCTAAATGATTCTCTATGTGAGAATTAACAATTTCAGGACTTGTTTGCTTGCGGAGATGAGTGTGAGCACAGTGGACAAGATGCTGTGTATGCACTATACACCAGTGCTGAGCTGGAATGACATACCACACAGACGCAGGGACCTGCTTACCTCTAGATGCAGAGCCAGTGAAGGATAAGTTGGTCTGTGCCTTGCTAATACTTTTATACAGTGAGATCTGCTAGACCAGCATTATTGGCTCTCTATATTTGGAGATTAAATATTAAAGGCTCTCAGCTGCAAATGTGTCGATGCTGTAATTTTACTTCTGTTGACCACTGTGAGATACAAGATACGCCCAGTACATGAAGACCAGCGGCCATATGGGCGATCCATTTATTTTTTTTTATTTTATTTTTTTAATGTAACGTGTCACCTGCTATGTGTTTATATCTCCCGTCTTCCCAATATAGAACGCTGATCTGAAACTGAATCGAGCAGCTCAGTGTCGCCAGAAAACCTGGAGAAAATTCTGTCTATTTCTCAATGAACTTGTATTTCATGTGTATATACGTTCCAGGGTGGGTATCAATTTCAGGAGGACACAAGTGTTTGAGCTGACTGTGGTGGCGCACAGACTTTGTAGGAACGAGGAAATTAGAAAATATGAGAGTAGATCTGTGGGATTGTTAAAAAAAAAAAAATTATGAAAAAATAAAAAGGTCTGTTATAGATCTATGTTAAACCCAAGCAAGAGTCTCTAATTTTTTTTATTTTTTTTTTATTTTTTTCGATTTATTTTTATTTTTTATTTTAGTATAGTTCCATGTTTATGCCATGCAAGACTCCCTACCTCCTCTGGGAGTCTATTAAGCATCTTCCACTGTTTCAGTGAAAAAAAATGTAAAAATATAAAATAAAATATAAAAATTTAATAATGATCCTTACTAAAAAAAATAAAACATTGTTTACTTTATAATTTAAAATTTCTACTTCTTTTATCAAGTTTTATCAAGTTTTTTTTTTAATTTTAGTATCGATCCACGTTTATCCCAAGCAAGATTCCCTACCTATTCTGGAAGTATGTTAAGCATGTTCCACTCTTTCAGTGAAATTTAAAAAAAAAAATATATCAATTTAAATTTAAAATAAAATATAAAAAGTTAATCATGATCCTTACTAAAAAAAAAATGACTTTGTAGGAACGAGGAAATTAGAAAATATTAGAGTAGATCTGTGGGATTGTTAATAAAAATTTTTTTTTAAAAATAATAAAAAAGTCTGCTATTTTGACATATTTTTTTAACAATAGAGAATTAGTTTAATTGTCAATTCTACTGTCTTCGGATTGCTATTTGTATGAAAAAAATAAATGAAAAAGTCTGCTATTTTGACATATATTTTTTTGGCCAGAGGTGCGGGGGCGCCGGTGACGCTCGGAGACACTCAGAGACACGCCATTCCCGAGTGTCTACAGCACCCCCTGCACCTCTGGCCACATGTGGTACTGCATACAACGGTGCCTCCGAACCTCTGGTCACATTCAATACTGCATACACCAGCAGTCACTGTGGAACTAATTATCTGAGTTCCCATTGATTCCTATGGGGAAACCTGCTTTGATATACGAGTGCTTTGGATTACAAGCATTCTTCTGGAACGGATTATGCTCACAATCCAAGTTACTACTGTATTGATTTTTCATCTGTCTTAAATAATAATTAATACCAGTGTAAAGAGAAAAAATAAAATGTGAGTTTGAGTCTTGTTAAATCTAGCTACTTAATGAAAAAAAGTGCACACCCATATTGACCAATTACAAATCAGCTTTCCCAAGTTTTATTTCGAAAGCTGTGAAGGTTTGCATTGGCATATTTTGTTGCCTTCGTTAAATCCGAAGCTGCATTTGAAAATACTACAATTTATTTATAGACATTAACTGGCGGAGATCCTTATATAGCCTGATTAGGGATGGGCCCGGTGTTCGATTCGAACCCATGTTCGAATCGAACATCGGGCGTTCGCCCGCTCGGCGAGCCCAGAACTATTTGGGCCGCTCGCATCAAATTCGTGTGATGCGAGCGGCCCGCAATGCACTGCGCCAGTCGCAGTGCATTGCTGGCTGATGATTGGCCAAGCATTCACTGTGACCCGCATGCTTGGCCAATCATAGAGCCAGCAGAGAGCAGATCAATAATTGGCCACAGGCAGGATGCCTGTGGCCAATTATAGCTCAGGGGGTTTAGTACACGCCCCACATTATAAAAGGCCGCCGCGCCGGCGGCCTCGTATATTGTGTTCCAGTGTCAGTGTGCTGACTGCTGACATTATCTGGGGGGTGTCTATAGTATGCCTGTGAAGGGGCGCATGTTTCCCGTGCTTAGAACTGTCCCTGCACAAAGTGTCATTTTTGCAGGAAAAATAGCTATTTAAAATCACTCGCGGCTAATGAATTGACGGCTCCCGTAACACAGAGAACAGTCATTCATTGAAAGTCATTGATAAAAAAAAAGTCATTGATAAAAAATAAAATAAAAAAAAAAGCGTGGGGGGCCCCCCAAATTCAATAACCAGGCCATTTAGGTCTGCTATGAATATTAAGGGGAACCCCGGGCAAAAAAAAAAATGGCGTGGGGTCCCCCTCAAAATCCATATCAGACCCTTGAGGTCTGGGATGTATTTTAAGGGGAACCCCGGCCAAAAAAAAAAATGGCGTGGGGTCCCCCTCAAAATCCATACCAGACCCTTATCCGAGCACGCAACCTGGCAGGCCGCAGGAAAAGAGGGGGGGACGAGAGCAGCCCCCCCTCCCTCCTGAACCGTACCAGGCCACATGCCCTCAACATTGGGAGGGTGCTTTGGGGTCCCCCCCAAAGCACCTTGTCCGCATGTTGATGAGGACAAGGGCTTCTTCCCCACAACCCTGGCCATTGGTTGTGGGGGTCTGCGGGCGGGGGGCTTATCGGAATCTGGAAGCCCCCTTTAACAAGGGGACCCCCAGATCCCGCCCCCCCCTGTGTGAAATGGTAAGGGGGTACAAAAGTACCCCTACCATTTCACCAAAAAAGTGTCAAAAATTGTAAAAATGACAGGAGACGGTCTTTGACAATTCCTTTATTAAAATCTTCTTTCTTCTGGTCTTCCTTCTTCCTTTCTTCATCCTTCGGTTTCTTCATCTTCTCCTTCCGGCATCTTCTTCCATCTTCTTCTTCCATCATCTTCTTCCTCCGATCCGCTTCTTCTTGCTCTGGTCTTCTCGTCCGGCATCTTCTTCCACGGCGTCGGCGTCTCTTCTGGGCCGCTCCGCGCAATGGGAGGCTCCCGCTGTGTGAAGCTTCGCTGCGTCTGACAGGTCTTTTTCTAACGGAGGGCAGGGCCACCTGGTAACCCCGCCCCCTCTGACGCATGGGGACGTCATGGGGAATTCCCTATGGCTTTCCCCATGACGTCAGAGGGGGGCGGGGTCACGCGTCTGACAGGTCTTTTATAGCGGAGGGCGGGGCCACTGACCCCGCCCTCCGTTATAAAAGACCTGTCAGACGCAGCAAAGCCTCACACAGTGGGAGCCTCCCATTGCGCGGAGCGGCCCATTTTTGACACTTTTTTGGTGAAATGGTAGGGGTACTTTTACCCCCCTTACCATTTCACACAGGGGGGGTGCGGATCTGGGGATCCCCTTGTTAAAGGGGGCTTCCAGATTCCGATAAGCCCCCCGCCCGCAGACCCCCACAACCAATGGCCAGGGTTGTGGGGATGAGGCCCTTGTCCTCATCAACATGGGGACAAGGTGCTTTGGGGGGGACCCCAAAGCACCCTCCCAATGTTGAGGGCATGTGGCCTGGTACGGTTCAGGAGGGAGGGGGGGCACTCTCGTCCCCCCTCCTTTCCTGCTGCCTGCCAGGTTGCGTGCTTGGATAAGGGTCTGGTATGGATTTTGAGGGGGACCCCACGCCATTTTTTTTTTGGCCGGGGTTCCCCTTAAAATCCATCCCAGACCTCAAGGGTCTGGTATGTATTTTGAGGGGGACCCCACGCCATTTTTTTTTTGCCCGGGGTTCCCCTTAATATCCATAGCAGACCTGAAGGGCCTGGTAATTGAATTTGGGGGGACCCCCACGCTTTTATTTTTTTGTTTTTTTTATTTTTTATCAATGACATTTTTTTTATCAATGACTTACAATGAATGCCTGTTCGCTGTGTTACGGGAGCCGACAATTCATTAGCCGCGAGTGATTTTAAATAGCTTTTTTTCCTGCAAAAATTACACTTTGTGCAGGGACAGTTCTAAGCACGGGAAACATGCGCCCCTTCACAGGCATACTATAGTCACCCCCCAGGTGCGAAATTTAAAGGAATATTACACTTTTATTGTTTCACTTTAAGCATTATTAAAATCACTGCTCCTGAAAAAACTGCCGTTTTTAAAAAGATTTTTTGCATCGATACATGTCCCCTGGGGCAGGACCCAGGTCCCCAAACACTTTTTATGACAATAACATGCATATTAGCCTTTAAAATTAGCACTTTTGATTTCGAACGTTCGTGTCCATTGTAACTAATAGGGTTCTAAAGCTCGCACGGACTTTAGGTCCGTTCGCGGGTTCTGGTGCGAACCGAACCCGGGGGTGTTCGGCTCATCCCTAAGCCTGATATTTATATTGTGTTGACACCCCCATTATATACACTGTATTGTCAGAAGTATTGGGACGCCTGCCTTTACACACACGTGAACTTTAATGGCATGCCAGTCTTAGTCCGTAGGGTTCAATATTGAGTTGGCCCTCCCTTTGCAGCTATAACAGCTTCAACTTTTCTAGGAAGGCCGTCCACAAGGTTTAGGAGTGTGTCTATGGGAATGTTTGACCATTCTTCCAGAAAAGCATTTGTGAGGTCGGGCACTGATGTTGTACGAGAAATCCTGGCATGCAGTCTCTGCTCTAATTTATCCCAAAGGTGTTCTATCTGGTTGAGGTCAGAACTCTGTGCAGGCCAGTCAAGTTCCTCCACCCCAAACTCATCATCCATGTCTTTATGGTCCTTGCTTGCAAGATGTAAATGGCTTTACGGGGCATAGCCCGATATGGAACAACCAGTGTTATGGGGAGCTGCTTCTTTTGTCCTGTGCGGAACGTTGGAAACCATAAGGAGTCACCCACTTAATTCACATTTTTGCTAATGGAAAACTTCACAGAGCTGCAGGAAGAAATTTGGATTACCCCAATCAATGTATTTTCACTACTTGCAGCTGAGACATGCAGTCAAAGCACAAGCAGGAAACAATCCTTGGGTACAACCGCCTGCCTCGATCTTCCATTACATGACAGAAGTTTCCAGCTATAAGGGCTTCATATGTAGATCATATGCTGTGTTACTCACTGCATTTCTGCCTGGCTTCCCTGCAAAGGTGATTACGTCCTGGGAGAGAGACGTAGGAGCATTTGAGGAGGACCAATGGGCAAAGGCTTTACAAGGGTGCTCACTTAACAGGGCACAACGCCTGTCACAATTATATATAGTAATGAGGGTACACCTCACACCAGCTAGAATACATAAGATGGGCATTGGGGACAGTGACAACTGCACCAGGTGCGCCAGAGAACACGGGGATCTCATTCACCTATTGTGGCGATTAGACATGTGCACTGACAAAAAATTCATTAATGTTCGTTTTCGTTTCATTAGTTTTTTTGCTTTTTTCGGAAATTCGAAAAATCGGAATTCTGAATTTTCGGGAATTTTCACATTTCTATTTTTCGGATTTCCGAATTTCAAATTTCCGAATTTCAAATTTTCAAATTTCCGATTTATCGAATTTACGAATTTTGGATTTTCGGTTTTTCGGACTTCTGAATTTTCGGATTTTCGGAACTCAGAATTTCCAAATTGTCGGATTTTCGGAATTCGGGAATTCAAAGATTTGAAAATCCCGAAATTTGAAAATCTGAAAAAAGAAAGAAAATCAGTTTAATTAATAACTAACTATTAAATTAACGAGTACGAATTTATCTGAAGTTACCAATTATCTGAAATAACGAATGCCGCATCTAAACAAATGGAACGGAACAAATTAATAATAAATAATTAATAATTAATAATAATAAAAAGATTTTATTATTATTATTGTTATTTATTATTATTAGGTCGTTACGTTCCATTTGGTTAGATGCGGCATTCGTTATTTCAGATAATTCGTAACTTCGGATAAATTCGTTCACTAACAGACAAATTTGAAAGGGAATTCCAATACCTATAATTTAATAGTTAGTTATTATTTAGAATTAAACAGATTTTCTTTCTTTTTTTCTGATTTTCAAATTTTCTAAATTTTGAATTTCCGAATTCCGAAAATTCTGAATTCCGAAAATCAGAAATTTGGAAATTCGTAAATTCGAAAATTCGAAAATTCGAAAATTCGGAAATCCGGAAATTTGAAATTCGGAAATCCAAAAATTCGAAATTCGGAAATTCGGAATTAACGAATTTGTCAAAATTCGTTAAAAAACAAATTCGGAACTAAACGAATTGCACATGTCTAGTGGCGATTCCCCAAACTACATCGCTACTGGATGGGGGTCATTCAAATATATAAATGATGTATTCACGGTTAAGATCCCGCAAGACCCTAAAGTGCGTATCCTAGGTATTCTGGATGATCTCCCAATTGAACATAATCCAAAGTAGGCCATTAGTAGAGCGTTCTTCCAAGCCCGTAAACGTATCCTTCATCACTGGAAGGCAAGTGATCCTCCTAAGTTGCGGGAATGGATAGCTCAGATGGGTACTACATTACACCTGGAAAAGTACATTTACCAACACAGGGGTCGCCCTAGAAAATTTGATCTATTGTGGGATCCATGGATACTCCAGGTTTATCCCCCCTGGAACTGGTTGTGGACAGACTGCTTGTTTAACCACTTCAATACCGGGGGGGGGCACTTAGACACCTTCTTGCCCAAGCCAATTTTCAGCTTTAAGCGCTGTCGCAGTTTGAATGACAATTGCGCAATCATACAACACTGTACCCAAACACATTTTTTATCATTTTGTTCCCACAAATAGAGCTTTCTTTTGATGGTATTTGATCACCTCTGTGATTTTTATTTTTTGCACAACTAATAAAAAAAGACCGAAAAGTTTGAAAAAAAACAAGCTTTTCTTTGTTTCTGTTAAAAATGTTTGTAAATAAGTACGTTTTCTTCTTAAATGATGGGCACTGATATGGCTGCACTGACGGGCACTGATAAGGTGGCACCAATGAGGTGGCAGTCAGTGCCCATTTGTGGGCACTGATTGGCACAGATTGGGCATCATTTTCACATGTGAATGGCCATAAGGGAACATACCTTTTTTTTCCTGTCAGTTGATGACTCATCGGTTGTTAAGGATGTGGCGGCCGGCTTCCCGGCCGGCTTCTTAGCAACCAGCTATACACAATGTGTTTAAAGAGAAAAAAAATGCAAAACACATCAAAAAAGCAACACTTGCATTTTTGGTGCGACTCAGTTGAAGTCTATTACACGCAAAATGCAAAATGCAATCTGCAATTCGCCTTCTTCTGGATCAACTGTGGGAATAAGATTGTGTATATAGAGGTTTTCTATTTGTGTAGTTCAACCAATAAAAGGTAAACAAAAAAAAAATTGCAATCCTATAGACTAAGGAAATGCTTCCCCCTGCCTGCAGCATGACATCATCCTAGGCAAAATCACTGACTAGAGCTCAAAGAAGATATTCTAATTATAAAAGTGTAACATGCCAGGAATTTATTCATGCAGACTTCTAAAGTTACTGACCAGTCGACTTACATTTGCTTTAGCTTTGTTCACAATTGGGAAATTTTAGTACAGTTACGCTCTGCCTACCAACATACACACACTGCCCACTTTAATAGGTACACCTGTTTAATTGCTTGGTAACAAAAATTGCTAATCACCAGCCAATCACATGGCAGCAACACATGTATTTAGGCATCTGGATATGATGAAGACGACTTGCTGAAGTTCAAACATCAGAGCATCAGAATGGGGAAAAACTAAGATTTAAGTGACTTTGAACATGGCATGGTTGTTGGTGCCAGACGGGCTGGTCTGAGTATTTAAAAAACTGCTGATCTACTGGGATTTTCACACACAACCATCTCTCGGGTTTACAGAGAATGCTCCGAAAAAGAGAAAATATCCAGTGAGCGGCAGTTGTGTGGAGGAAAATGCCTTGTTGATGTCAGATGAGAATGGACAGACTGGTTCCAGATGATAGAAAGGCAACAGTAACTCAAATAATCACTCGTTACACCCAAGGTATGCAGAATACCATCTCTGAACACACAACACATCCAACCTTGAACCAATTGGCTACAGCAGCAGAAGACCACACCGGGTGCCACTCCTATCAGCTAAGAACAGGAAACTGAGACTACAATTCGCACAGGATCAGAAGGAGATTGGAAAAACGTTGCCTGGTCTGAGTCTGAATTTCAGCTGCGACATTCAGATGGTCGGGTCAGAATTTGGCGTAAACAACATGAAAGCATGGATCCATCCTGCCTTGTATCACCGGTTCAGGCTGGTGGTGGGGGATAATTTCTTTGCACACTTTAAGCCCCTTAGTACCAATGTAAACACCACGGCCTACCTGAGTATTGTTGCTGACCATGTCCATCCCTTTATGACTACAGTGTCCCCATCTTTTGTTGGGCATAGCTCCCAACTGTCCCTGATTTTGAGGGACTGTCCCTGATTTGGAACAAAGTCCCTGTCCTTTGGAGAAAAGTCCTTGCCAGCACTGTCTGTGTTGATGGGGGAATCAAGCAAATTTCTTCGCTCCGTGTATGGCCAGCCTAAGTTAGAGCCCTTTCACACCGAACCGCCTAAGGTGTCATCGGTAAAGCGGCACTATTTTTATCTTCGTTTTAACAGCGCTATTCGGACGCTAGTGGGGCAGTTTTAACCCCCCGCTAGCAGCCGAAAGGGGGTTAAATCCGCCTGCAAATCACCGCCGATATCGTAGCGCTGCCCCATTGATTTCAATGGGGAGCAGCGGTGGAGGAGCGATGAGTTCGCCGCTCCTTCACCGTTGCAAAAAAGCTGCTGGCAGGACTTTTCCTGATGCCCTACCAGCGCACCGCTCCAGAGTGAAAGCCCTCTGGCTTTCACACTGGAGTGAATGGAGCCGCTTTTTTCAAACGCTATGCAGGCGCTATTTTTAGCGCTGTAGCGCCTGAAAGGGGTCTTAATGCAATGGGGTTGATTTCCTAAAACTCCAGACTGCAAAATCTGGCGCAGCTGTGCACGATAGCCAATCAGCTTCTAACTTCTGCTTGTTCAATTAAGCGTTGTCAATAAAACCTGGAAACTGATTGGTTTCTATATAGAGCGGCACCAGATTTTGCACTCTCCAGTTTTACTAAATCAACCCCATTGTATCCTCTAAAATCAACTTTTTTTTCTATCTGATTTTTGTAACAAACTGCTTCATGTAGCTTCATTCACACATTAAACTGACATGAAACCCTCTAAGTCAGCCATTCTAAACCAGGGTGGAATCCTGGGGTTCCTCCAGAGGTTGCTAGGAGTTCCATGAGCTGTGGCTGTGGCACCTGTTTGATGGTGCCTACAGAGTTCAAGGTTCAGCATCACTTAGCAAAGCCAGCAGCATGACACAAAATATATTTTTAGCTGTCTTTAAGGGTGGCATTTTGAGTACCATTTTAAGGGGAACATTCTTCCTATTGACCACCAGTATAAGGGGCATTGTTCTATTGACCCCTGATGAATTGGCTTTAGTAAGGGTCCGGGACCTGAAAATTATTTTTGGGGTTCCTCTATGGTTTAAAGGTTGAGAAAGCCGGATCTAAGTTATAAAAATAATGCTAAGACCCCATTTGGGAAAAGCACCAGATGGGTGTTTTTTTATCCAGTTGAAGTCTCAGTTCATCATTCTTTGGTGGAAATGACCAAACAGAGACAATAATATAAGATAATATAATGTCTCTATTCTAATAAACTATACAAAAATGGAAGTGCCTGGGCTTAAACCACATTTTATATCTCTTAAGCCGCGTACACACGAGTGGACTTTTCGACGGACTAGGTCCGACGGACTTTCCGACGGACTTTCAACGGAGTTCCGACAAACTTTTCGAATGAACGGACTTGGCCACACACAATCACACTAAATTCTGACGGATTCGAACGTGATGACGTACGACCGTACAAGAATAAGGAAGTTCATAGCCAGTAGCCAATAGCTGCCCTAGCGTTGTTGTTTGTCCGTCGGACTAGTATACAGACGAGCGGATTTTTCGATAGGAACTAGGTCCGGCGGTGTTCCAGGGGGAAAATTTAAAACATGTTCTATTTCTAAAGTCCGTCAGAATTTTCAACAGTAAAAGTCCGATGGAGCCCACACACGATCGAATTGCCCGACGTTTTCGTTCCGTCGGACCTTTGCTGTCGAAAAGTCCTCTCGTGTGTATGCGGCATTAGACCTCTACATGAAATGTCGCATTTTCACCAAGAGGAATTTTCTGTATTCCAAATGTGTGTTCGAAATTGGAAGTCACCATGTCAAGACAGAGCGGGGATCTCCTTATCCACCAGCACCGTACATGGCAGCGCATCTGACAGGGCAAACACTCTGATCACCGTCTGAAAAAAAGTCTGAGGCTTGAACTGGCCTCAAGTGACTTTGTCTGGCGGGACCCTCAGAAGAATCTAAACTTCCTGGACATTTCTAGGTTGGAATGTTTTACGCTCACATATGTTTTCCCATTTGCAGAGGTTCTTGGATAGTGCAAACGAGGGACCCCTTGAAACAAGCAGCTGCCACTTAGTAATGATCGCCTGCAGGGAAAATAATTTAATTTCAATATCTAGAGAGGCCGTCTGAGAACATTGTAGTCATTGAACATCGGGGAAGTTAATTACAGATAATTGTTAGGCGTATAGTGGACACCTCATCCTTATCTGAAGGGAAGAATCCTTGACTTGAATATGCATTCTGATTTTACATACACAGCTTAGAAGAATAAAAATGTTTGGGGTCTGTGGCTTGAAGACGAGCCTACGCTTCTGTAGGGTGCAGAACACAAACCAGACATTACACATAATACCATTCTGTCTAACACTGAGTTTTCCCCAATCAGCAGTAAGAAATTTGCCTTAACCTAAAGAAATCTGGTCATATTTTCCACGGGGGCTGGCCTTGTGATCTCAATGGGCAGCCATAGTGGTTTTTCAAAAGCCAATGCATGTCAAGACTTCAATATGGCAGGTAGGAGCACAAAGAAAAGAAAGAAAATAGAGCCTCTGGACTTGAAGCTTGGCTTTCCTGGACGGACATCTCAAAAGAGAAAACACGCAGTTCAATGGCTGTTTGGTGGCAATGCGATATTTTTCCAGAAAGTTATACCAAAGTCCATATTGGAACTCAAACAACCAAGTTTCAGTCCTTATGGATGGGGGTTCTTTGGCCCTTAAAATGCATTGGCTACTTTTTCTCCATTGGTTTTGACGTTATTGTCAAGATTAAAGGACATATGGACTCATAAATCGATTGTCCAGCACAGGAGTCTCCATACTTTTCAATATGAGGGCCACATTTCAGTATGAGGGCAACACCCCTATTAGACCCCCCCCCCCCCCCTTATAGCAGGTTACCTATTAGAGTCACTTTTACATCAGGGTCCCCTTTACTTCAGAAAACCCCATTATAATGCCTTTTAATTAGAATCCCCATTAGACTCCCCCTTACATCAAGGTCCCCATTAGAGTTCCCCCTTACATTAAGGTCCCATTAGAGTCCCCTCTTACATTAAGACCCCATTAGAGTCCCCCCTTATATTAAAGTCCCCACCGGAGTCCCCCTTACATCAGGTTCCCCATATGAGTTTCCCCTTACAGAGTCTGGGTTAGGATTGAAGTAGAGACCATAGGTAGCATCTGCTGACCTGAATACAGGCATACCCCACTTTTAAGTACACAATGGGATTTATTTACTAAAGCTAGAAAGTGCAAAATTAGGCTCACTTCTGCATAGAAACCAATGGGCTTCTAACCCCAGCTTGTTCAATTAAGCTTTGGTAATAAAACATGGAAGCTCATTGGTTTCTATGCAGAAGTAAGCCTGACCCCCATTGTGTACTTAAAAGTGGGGTATGCCTGTACTACTACTGCACATTGAAGATTCTCCACTGACACTAGCTGTGGGCTGGAGAGGTTCAGACATGCCGTTTCGAGAACCCTGGTACAGCACTTGCTCCCCTTTGTTTGTGAAAACTCTTCAAGTTGGGTGTGTCCCCATTCATGTGGGACTATCCCCCCATTTTGGCCAATATCCATTTGACAAGACCCACTACCAACCTGCATCTGGAGAAAGCCAAGCTTCAAATAATTCAGAGCCTTGATTTTGTTTCATTTCTTTGTCTTCCTTCCTGTTATATGGAAGACTTGCCATGCATTGGCTTCTGAAACACTACTAAGGCTGCCAAGTTTGATTAGAAGGCCAGCAACCGTGAAATAAGTGCCCAGATCTCCTTACGAGAAGGCAGGTTTCCTAGTGCTGACTGGGGAAGGCTTGGTGTTGGACAGAATGATCCCTTCTATTCAGGTGAGAGGATATAGGAACAGAAGTTTGTCACTTGATAGATGTTGGAAAAGATAATGTATTTAGTTAAGAGGTGACCTCAATTCTAATATATGGCGGTTACTTCTAAAGCCCAGTTCCATTTTATACGTGGATCGGACTGAGCGGCCACAGTGTGTATTGTGTGTTATATGTCATAATCCAACCCTTATCCCACAAGAAGAGTCAAACACTTTCAACACTAATCAGATTTTATTTATGAGCCTATTTAGTGAAATGCCCAACTTACGGCTGCAGATATTTTCATAGATCTTTTCAATGGGAGGTCTGAGGTTCATAGAGGAAAATCAATGCATGTTCCAGGAATTACGTCTTTCTCATTGGCAGCCAACACAGAAAATGTTTTGCTTTCTTAAAGTGGTTGTAAACCCTTCCATATACCCAGTGAAGTGACTGGCCTCAGGTATAACACATGGATGAACAAATCCTCCTACATAAGTTGTACCAGTGTAACTACAGTCATCTTTCCCCTACATCCAAAGTGTGACGGGAGGGCACATGGAACCAAGAATCCCTTGGAAAGGTTGGGAAACCCATGTCTCAGATTCTACAAGCTATTTTCGGCTAGACTTGTATTCAATGCAGCTATAATAATATATCTCTCTGAGGGTCAGATTGGAGGAAGCAGTATTACTGACGGAAGCACTCAGCGGAGTGAGGAAAAAGATCCATCACACAAAGTATCTCCGGGATCTCCGAGCTCTGAAAAGCAGGGGGCGGAGAGCTTAAGTTACATCAGTGAGAAGAGCTCTTAGAGCTGATTGGAGGGAAGGGACACACCCCCTTCACATAGCACAAAGGAACAGAGCTGATGCTGTCAATCACAGGCTGTGCCCTCCCCTGTCACCTTTTTTCTCCTGGTGTCAGGAAAACTCGTCAGAAGTGACTCATACAGATAGCAGAGGAACGGGGCAGCAGACAGAAATGACACTCAGTGCTTTGGATTGAGGCAAGTACACACTAGAGGGATATGTTTTGTTCATATTTCATGTCCAAGGTTTACAAACACTTTATTATGGGAAATGTCCCGCCTGAAACTTGTGCAGTGTAATGTCCTCTGTTTTCTGTTGCACCAATCACATTCAGACTAGCAAGGAAGGCTTTTATTTGATTGGTGCCTGTGAACATCTTGCTATGGACATTTTTAGAGTATGAGGCAGGGAGAAGCCTGCAGAGGGTGTGTCTGGGAACTCCTTTTTGGCATCCCAAATCAGGGGTCCCAAAACACCCAAGTACTGAGACAGTCCACTGTGAATAGAAGTCTTAATTTTCAGTCTATAATTTTAATGGTAGGTTTATTTTAACAGTGAGAGACAGAATAACAACACAAATATCCAGAAAACCGCATTTCAAAAAAGTTATAAATTGATTTGCATTTTAATGCGTATGATAAGTATTTGATCCCCTATCAATCAGCAAGCTTTCTGGCTCCCAGGTGTCTTCTATACAGGTAACAAGCTGAAATTAGGAGCACTCTCTTAAAAGGAGTGCTCCTAATCTCAGCTTGTTTCCTGTATAAAAGACACCTGTCCACAGAAGCAATCAATCAATCAGATTCCAATCTCTCCACCATGGCCAAGACCAAAGAGCTGTCCAAGGATGTCGGGGACAAGATTGTAGACCTACACAAGGCTGGAATGGGCTATAAGACCATCGCCAAGCAGCTTGGTGAGAGGGTGACTACAGTTGGTGCGATTATTCGTAAATGGAGGAAACACAAAATAACTGTCAATCTCCCTCGGTCTGGAGCTCCATGCAAGATCTCACCTCGTGGAGTTTCAATGATCACGAGAACGGTGAGGAATCAGCCCAGAACTACAGAATCTTGTCAATGATCTCAAGGCAGCTGGGACCATAGTCACCAAGAAAACAATTGGTAACAAACTACGCTGTAAAGGACTGAAATCCTGCAGCGCCCGCAAGGTCCCCCTGCTCAAGAAAGCACATGTAGAGGACCGTCTGAAGTTTTCTAATGAACATCTGAATGATTCAGAGGAGAACTGGATGAAAGTGTTGTGGTCAGATGAGACCAAAATTGAGCTCTTTGACATCAACTCAACTCACCGTGTTTGGAGGAGAAGGAATGCTGCAATGACCAAGGATAGAGTGGATCAAGAAGAAGCACATTAAGGTCCTGGAGTGCCCTAACCAGCCTCCAGACCTTAAACCCATAGAAAATATGTGGAGGGAGCTGAAGGTTCGAGTTACCAAAGGTCAGCCTCAAAACGTTAATAATGATGTGATGTGTGCAAATCTGGTGGCCAACTACAAGAAACGTCTGACCTCTGTGATTGCCAACAAGGGTTTTGCCACCAAGTACTAAGTCATGTTTTGCGAAGGGGTCAAACACTTATTTCACTCATTAAAATGCAAATCAATTGATAACTTTTTGAAATGCGTTTTTCTGGATATTTTTGTTGTTATTCTGTCTCTCACTGTTAAAATAAACCGACCATTAAAATTCTAGACTGATCATTTCTTTGTCAGTGGGCAACTGTACAAAATCAGCAATGGATCGAATACTTTTTTCCCTCACTGTATAGAGGATGGGATAAATAGATCAATCTCAGTATTTGCGGATGATACAAAGTTAAACAGGGCAATAACTTCTGTGCAGGATGTGGAAACCTTACAAGAAGCCTAAATAAAATAATGGGGTGGGCAACTACATGGCAAATGAGGTTTAACCACTTAAGGACCGCCTCACGCCGATATATGTCGGCAGAATGGCACGGCTGGGCACAAGCACGTACCTGTACGTCCTTCTTTAAGTGCCCAGCTGTGGGTCGCGCGTGCGCCGCCGGCAGCGCGCGCGCGACCCGGTCCTGAGCTCCGTGACCATGGCCGCGGGACCAGCGGACCCAATCGCCGCTGGTGTCCCTCAATCGGGTCAGAGAGCTGAAGAACGAGGAGAGTTCTGTGTAAACAAACCTCTCCCCGTGCTTCCTACTGAGCCTGTCACTGATCGGCTGTTCCCTGTTATAGGGAAAGACGATCAGTGACGTCAGACGCCAAGCCACGCCCCCCTACAGTTAAAAAAAACACACACACACTTAACCCCTTCCCGCCCCCTAGTGGTTAACTCCTTCACTGCCAGTGTCATTTACACGGGAATCAGTGCATTTAAATAGCACTGATTGCTGTATAAATGACAATGGTCCCAAAAATGTGTCAAAAATGTCCAATGTGTCCGCCATAATGTCGCAGTCACAATAAAAATTGCTGATCGCCGCCATTACTAGTAAAAAAAAAAAAAAATATTAATAAAAATGCTATAAAACTATCTTCTATTTTAACGTATATAACTTTATAGTAACTTTAATGTATACATAACTTTATATATAATATTTTTATACATAAAAAATATATTTTTTTATATATATAACTTTAACGTATATAACTTTATAGTAACGCTATAACTTTTGCGCAAACCAATCAATAATCGCTAATTGCGATTTTTTTTACCAAAAATATATAGAAGAATAAGTTTCGGCCTAAACTGAGGAAAATAATGTTTTTTGGGGATATTTATTACAGCAAAAAGTAAAAAATATTGATTTTTTTTTCAAAATTGTCGCTCTATTTTTGTTTATAGCGCAAAAAATTAAAACCGCAGGGGCGATCAAATACCACCAAAGAAAGCTCTATTTGTGGGAAAAAAAGTACGCCAATTTTGTTTGGGAGCCACGTCGCACGACCGCGCAATTGTCAGTTAAAGCGACGCAGTGCCGAATCGCAAAAAGGGGCCTGGTCCTTTGGCTGCAAATTGGTCCGGGGCTTAAAGAGGAAGTAAAGCCTCCTTTAAAAAAAAAAAAAAAAAAAAACGAACCTGCAAGGCAAAGGCATAATGAGCTAGTATCCACAAGCTCCTCCGCTGCCATCAATCCTGGAGTGACTTCCGGGTCTCGCCGCTCCAGCGATATCATTCGCTGGAGCGGCAATGACGTCACTCCCGCGCATGCGCACGAGAGCGGCATATCGCCGTGATCTCGGCATGCTCAGTGCGCCTGCGCGCGGCTGTCTATGGCGCATGCGCCGTAGACAGCGATGCCTCTTTTTTTTCTAAATATCTCCTTAACCATGTAGGTAAGCCTTAATCTAGGCTTACCTGTAGGTCAAAGTGGTTTGTAAGGGTTTACAACTACTTTAAGTGGTTAATGTTGAAAAATTTAAGGTAATGTATTTGGGTTCTAAAAATATGAACGCAAGTTACTCTCAAGGGGTAGAACCTCTGGGGGAATCCAGGATGGAAAAGGACCTGGGGGTCCTAGCAGATGTCAGGCTCAGCAATGGCATGCAATGCCAAGCTGCTGCAAGCAAAGCCAACAATATTAGCATGCATCAAAAAGGAGATTCACTTCAGAGATAAAATTATAATTCTCCCACTCTTACAAGACTCTGGTCTGGCCACATCTTGAGTATGCCGTCTAGTTCTGGGCACCAGTCCTTAAGAAGGATGTACTGGAACTGGAATAAGTTCAGAGAAGAGCAACAAAGCTAATAAAGGAACTAGAGGATCTAAGCTATGGGGAAAGACTACAAGCATTAAATTTATCCTCTCTGGAGAGGGGACACTTGAGAGGAGATATGATAGCGATGTACAAATACCGTACTGGTGACCCTAGTATAGGGAAAAAACAGAGAAAGGGAATTTTAAAAGACACGCGGTCATTCATTGAAATTGGAAGAGAAGTTTAACCTTAAGCTGCGTAGAGCACATATGTCAAACGCAAGGCCCGCGGGCCAAATGCGGCCCTCCAAGCCTTGTCATGTGGCCCTCACACCAGGTTTGGAGCTGCATTGTGCAGGAACTGTAGTCCACCACCTCTGGCACTCACCCTCTGCCCCAGCTCCACACTATCACTTGTAAACACAAAAGACTTCTGTGTTTACAAGGGCCAGCTTTGGTCTCAGGAACTGACAAATCTCTGCTAGCACTCATGGCAGGGCATGGTGGGGACAGATCTCCAGAATCTGAGAGGGAGAATGATCTCCCTAAAAGGCGAGGCAGAGTGGTATACATAGGGAGGTACTAACTAGAGCCGGGTCAGTTAGGAGAGAGACACACGAAGAAGCTTTGGGAGGGGGGGTTGGGGTTCCACACTGTGCATGGTGCACCCCAAACCCTGCACTCTGTACACAGCACACCCCTAAACTCTGCACTCAATGTAATGCACTCCTGAACCCTGCACTCTGTATATAGCGCACCCCTAAACCATGCACTCTGTGCATAGCACACTCCTGAGCTCTGCACTCTGTATGTAATGCACTCCTAAACTCTGCACTCTGTATGTAATGCACTCCTAAACTCTGCACTCTGTATGTAATGCACTACTAAACTCTGCACTTTGTATGTAATGCACTCCTAAACTCTGCACTTTGTATGTAATGCTCTCCTAAACTCTGCACTCTGTATGTAATGCACTCCTAAACTCTGCACTCTGTATGTAATGCACTCCTAAACTCCGCACTCTGTATGTAATGCACTCCTAAACTCTGCACTCTGTATGTAATGCACTCCTAAACTCTGCACTTTGTATGTAATGCTCTCCTAAACTCTGCACTCTGTATGTAATGCACTCCTAAACTCTGCACTTTGTATGTAATGCTCTCCTAAACTCTGCACTCTGTATGTAGCACACCCCAGATACAACAGGACTTTTGAGGGCAACCATACTGCTAATGCGACCCACAATGAAATTGAGTCTGACACCCCTGACATAGAGGGTTCTTTACTGTCAAAGCGGTAAGGATGTGGAATTATCTTCTACAAGCAGTGGATCAGCAGGGAGCATCGATAGTTTCAAAAACTATTACATGGGCATCTTAACGATCGCAAACATACAGGGATATACGATTCACTATTGACATAAACACATGCACACTGGGAGATACCTTGCTAATGCAGTATAACTACCTTGTGTCTTGTTGCTGTGCTCAGTCTTGTCATGGTGTGTGACCTGTGACATGAAACATGTCTTAAACAACCTCACCTTAGTAGCAGAGTTTGGCTGTTCCTCACCCAGTTTTAGGCCTCCTACACAGCTGTTTCTGTTTCAGTTATTGACTGTGTTTCAACCTACATATTAAATTGATGATAATTAGCACCTGCTTGGTATAATTGGTTAATCGTAAACCTGACTCTAATCCTACAAAATCCCTGACTGTGCAAGTGTTGTTGTTTTGAAGAAAAAAAGTAGTCACACCAAATATTGATTTGATTACATCTTTCTATCTGTTTGCTCACTTTGCATTTAGTAAATTCATAAAAATAAACAATTAAAATATATATTTTGAAAGCATTCTTACTTTACAGCATTTCTTCACAGTTCTTTTACTTGATGTTCTTCGAAGTCCACCCAATAAGAGGATAATATGCGACCGGTCTAAACTACGTGGCATGTTCACCAATGCCAGGAGCCTGGCGGACAAGATGGGTCAACTAGAGATACTGTTGTACAAGGAGGATTTGGATTTTGTGGGAATTTCAGAGACCTGGTTCAACAGCTCTCATGATTGGCTGGCAAACATTCAAGGGTATACCCTTTATCGCAAGGATAGAGAGGGTAAAAAAAGGGGGAGGGGTATGCCGATACAGTGGTGTGAAAAAGTGTTTGCCCCCTTCCTCATTTCCTGTTCCTTTGCATGTTTGTCACACTTAAGTGTTTCGGAACATCAAACCAATTTAAACAATAGTCAAGGACAACACAAGTAAACACAAAATGCAATTTGTAAATGAAGGTGTTTATTATTAAAGGTGAAAAAAAATCCAAACCATCATGGCCCTGTGTGAAAAAGTGATTGCCCCCTAAACCTAATAACTGGTTGGGCCACCCTTAGCAGCAACAACTGCAACCAAGCGTTTGCGATAACGTGCAATGAGGCTTTTACAGCGTCCTGGAGGAATTTTGGCCCACTCATCTTTGCAGAATTGTCCTAATTCAGTTACATTAGAGGGTTTTCGAGCATGAACGGCCTTTTTAAAGTCATACCACAACATCTCTATAGGATTCAGGTCAGGACTTTGGCTAGGCCACTCCAAAGTCTTCATTTTGTTTTTCTTCAGCCATTCGGTGGTGGACTTGCTGGTGTGTTTAGGATCATTGTCCTGCTGCAGAACCCAAGTTCGTTTCAGCTTGAGTACACGAACAGATGGTCGGACATTCTCCTTCAGGATCTCTCGGTAGACAGCAGAATTCATAGTTCCTTTTATCACGGCAAGTCTTCCAGGTCCTGAAGCAGCAAAACAGCCCCAGACCATCACACTACCACCACCATATTTTACTGTTGGTATAATGTTCTTTTTCTGAAATGCAGTGTTCCTTCTACGCCAGATATACTTGGACACACACCTTCCAAAGAGTTCCACTTTTGTCTCATCGGTCCACAGAATGTTGTCCCAAAAGTCTTGGGGATCATCAAGATGTGTTGTGGAGAAATTGAGACGAGCTTTGATGTTCTTTTTGCTCAGCAGTGGTTTTCTCCTTGGAACTCTGCCATGCAGGCCATTTTTGCCCAGTCTTTTCCTGATGGTGGACGTTGTTGTGGGGTCTTTTGTGACCTCTTGGATGAGTCGTCGCTGCGCTCTTGGGGTAATTTTGGGCGGCCGGCCACTCCTGGGAAGGTTCACCACTGTTCCATGTCTTCGCCATTTGTGGATAATGGCTCTCACTGTGGTTCGCTGGATTCCCAAAGCTTTGGAAATGGCTTTATAACCCTTTCCAGACTGATAGATCTCAATTACTTTCTTTCTCAATTGTTCCTGAATTTCTTTGGGTCTCGGCATGATGTGTAGCTTTTAAGGATCTTCTGGTGGACCTTACTGTGTCAAGCAGCTCCTATTTAAGTGATGCCTTGATTGTGAACAGGTGTGGCAATAATCAGGCCTGGGTGTGGCTAGAGAAATTGAACTCAGGTGTGGACAACCACAGTTATAGTATGTTTTAACAAGGGGGGCAATCACTTTTTCACACAGGGCCATGATGGTTTGGATTTTTTTTCACCTTTAATAATAAACACCTTCATTTACAAATTGCATTTTGTGTTTACTTGTGTTGTCCTTGACTATTGTTTAAATTGGTTTGATGTTCCGAAACACTTAAGTGTGACAAACATGCAAAAGAACAGGAAATGAGGAAGGGGGCAAACACTTTTTCACACCACTGTATATCAAGAATTATGTACAAGTGAATGTGAGAGATGACATCACTAAGGGAGCTAGGGAGGAGTTGGAATCCTTATGGGTAGAGCTCCAAAGGGATGAAGTTAAGGGGAAAATAATACTGGGAGTATGCTATAGGCCCCCTAACCTGAGGGAGGAAGGGGAGATGGATCTCCTATCACAATTTGGATTAGCAGCAAGGATGGCAAGTTTTATCATAATGGGGGATTTTATTTATCCAAACATAGACTGGGCGGAGGGAACCACACATTCATCTAAGGCTCGCCAGTTCCTAAATGTCTTGCAGGACAATTTTATGGGTCAGATGGTAGACGCACCAACTAGAAATAAAGCGTTACTGGATCTACTGATTACCAACAATACAGACCTGATCACGGATGTGGAAATACAGGGCAATTTAGGTAACAGCGAACACAGGTCAATTGGCTTCAGTATAACTCACACAAATAGGAAACATAAGGGGAATACAAAGATACTGAATTTCAAAAGAGCCAAATTCCCTAAACTACGAACCTTGCTAGAAGGCATAAATTGGGATAAAATCTTAGAAACAAAGAACACAGAGGAGAGATGGGTTTGCTTTAAGAGCATATTAAATAAGGGCATTAGCCAATGCATTCCATTGGGTAATAAATTTAAAAGATCGAACAAAAGTCCTGGATGGCTTAACTCCAATGTAAAAATGCATATAAAAGCAAAGGAGAAGGCCTTCAAAAAATACAAAGCTGAGGGATCATCATCAGCATTCAGACTTTATAAAGAATGCAGCAAGAAATGTAAGGGTGCAATGAGGACGGCTAAGATAGAACATGAAAGACACATAGTGTCGTATGACACTTAGCTCCTTCTAATGGCCAAATGCAATATTTTCAGTAGAAAATCGATTCTTTGTATTCGAACAGCACTGGATATAGCCTATTTAAATTTTTTTGTCCCATTAGCACAGAACATGCACTTTCACGGTGCAATTGGCTATGGAAATTCTTTATAAGTCAATCCCTAAGCCTAAGGTGGAGCTGACCAACACACAACATAGAGGAAATGTACCCGCATGTACGATATGGAATATGACAGTATATGATGTATAGAGACTTCATAGTAGGTGAGGCTGAAAAAAGACAAGTCCATTAAGTCCAACCTATGTGTGTGATTATATGTCAGTATTACATTGTATATCCCTGTATGTTGCGGTCGTTCAGGTGCTTATCTAATAGTTTCTTGAAACTATCGATGCTCCCCGCTGAGACCACCGCCTGTGGAAGGGAATTACACATCCTTGCCGCTTTTACAGTAAAGAATCCTCTACATAGTTTAAGGTTAAACCTCTTTTCTTCTAATTTTAATGAGTGGCAGCAAAGAGCAAAGAAAATCCCAAGAAATTATTTAAGTATGTAAACACTAAAAAAGGGAGGACAGACCATATTGGCACCATAAAGAATGAGAAGGGACATCTTTATGAAGGCTTCAGTAACCAAAACTGCAGTGTTTATCCTCATGACACATCACAGGAAGCACCTCCATGGTTAAGAGAGGATAGAATTAAAATTAGACTTGAGAAACTTAACATTAATAAATCACCGGGACCATATGGCTTGCACCCGAGGGTACTTAGTGAACTCAGTCAAGTAATTGCCAGACCATAGTTCCTAATTTTTACTGACAGTCTACTGACTGGAATGGTACCAGCTGATTGGAGAAAAACCAATGTAGCACCAATATTTAAAAAGGGCCCAAAACACACTACTACATACTGTGAATTACAGACCAGTTAGCCTAACATCAATAGTATGCAAGCTCTTGGAGGGGATGATAATGGACTATATACAAGATTTTAGTAATGAGAACTGTATCATTAGCAGTAATCAGCATGGATTCATGACCATGACCAATCTATTAACCTTCTATGAGGAGGTGAATTGCCAGCTGGATAAAGGAAGGCCCATAGATGTGGTGTATCTGGATTTTGCAAAAGCATTTGACACAGTTCCCCATAAACGTTTACTGTACAAAATAAGGTCCGTTGGCATGGACCATAGGGTGAGTATATGGATTGAAAACTGGCTACAAGGACGAGTTCAGAGGGTGGTGATAAATGGGGAGTACTCGTAATGGTCAGGGGTGGGTAGTGGGGTCCCCCAGGGTTATATGCTGGGACCAATCCTATTTAATTTGTTCATAAACGACCTGGAGGATGGGGATGGGCTAAACAGTTCAATCTCTGTATTGCGGACGATACTAAGCTAAGCAGGGCAATAACTTCTCTGCAGGATGTAGAAACCCTGCAAAAAGATCTGAACAAATTAACGGGGTGGGCAACTACATGGCAAATGAGGTTCATTGTAGAGAAATGTAAAATAATACATTTTGGTGGCAAAAATATGAATGCAATTTATACACTGGGGGGAGAACCTCTGGGGGAATCTAGGATGGAAAAGGACCTGGGGGTCCTAGTAGATTATAGGCTCAGCAATGGCATGCAATGCCAAGCTGCTGCTAACAAAGCAAACAGTATATTGGCATGCATTAAAAAGAGGATCAACTACAGAGATAAAATGATAATTCTCCTGCTCTACAAGACTCTGGTCCAGCCGCACCTGGAGTATGCTGTCCAGTTCTGGGCACCAGTCCTCAGGAAGGATGTACTGGAAATGGAGCGAGTACAAAGAAGGGCAACAAAGCTAATAAAGGGTCTGGAGGATATTAGTTATGAGGAAAGGTTGCGAGCACTGAACTTATTCTCTCTGGAGAAGAGACGCTTGAGAGGGGATATGATTTCAATATACAAATACCGTACTGGTGACCCCACAATAGGGATAAAACTTTTTTGCAGAAGGGAGTTTAACAAGACACGCGGCCACTCATTAAAATTAGAAGAAAAGAGGTTTAACCTTAAACTACGTAGAGGATTCTTTACTGTAAGAGTGGCAAGGATGTGGAATTCCCTTCCACAGGCGGTGGTCTCAGCGGGGAGCATCGATAGTTTCAAGAAACTATTAGATAAGCACCTGAACGATCACAACATACAATGTAATACTGACATATAATCACACACATAGGTTGGGCTTGATGGTCTTTTTTCAGCCTCACCTACTATGAAGTCTGTATACACCATATACTGTCATATACCATATCGTACATGCGGGTACATTTCCTCTATGTTGTGTGTGGGTCAGCTCCACCTTAGGCTTAGGGATTGACTTATAAAGAATTTGCATAGCCAAAGTGCATGTTCTGTGCTAATGGGACAAAAAAAATGTAAATAGGCTATATCCAGTGCTGTTCGAAAACAAAGAATCTTTTTTCTACGGAAAATACTGCATTTGGCCACTAGAAGGAGCTAAGTGTCATAAGAATTTCCTATAATACTTAGCTCCATCTAGTGGCCAGATGTAATATTTTCAATTTAAAATCAATTATTTACATTCAAACAGCACAGGATTTAGCCTATTGACATTCGTTTTTTTTTTACAGAACAAATGTACATCACTGGGTGAATAGCTATGCAAATTCTTTAGAATTCAACCCCTCAGCGTAGGAATGAGCACGTTCCATCAACCTTTAGTCCAAATCAGGAGGGCAGCATAGCAATATATACAATAGGGTAAGCACTGTCACCCTAGGACAGTGATGGCGAACCTTTTTGAGCCTGAGTGCCCAAATTGAAATAAATACGTTGGTTTTGTGTTGCAAAGTGCCAACATGGCAATTTGCGAGAGAGGGGGGCTGAGCAAAAGAGAGGGGTTGTGTGTGAGAGAGGGGGGGGGGGTATGAGAGAGAGGGGGGGCAGAGAGAGTGAGGGGTGTGAGAGAGATGCTGAGAAGGAGGGGGGCTGAGAGAGAGGGGGGGGGCAGAGAGAGAGGGGTGTGAGAGATGCTGAGAGAGAGGGGGAACAGAGAGAGCGAGAGGGGCTGAGAGAGAGAGGGGGTGTACAGAGAGAGGGGTGCGAGAGATATGCTGAGAGAGAGGGGGAACATAGAGAGGGAGGTGGGCTGAGAGAGAGAGAGGGGGGTGGGGGACAGAGAGAGAGAGAGAGGGGTGTGAGAGGAATGCTGAGAGAGAGGTGAGCTGAGAGAGAGGAGGAAAAGAGAGAGTGAGGGGGGACAGAGAGAGAGAGATGGGGGACAGAGAGAGAGAGGGGTGTGAGAGGGGAGGAATAGAGAAAAAGAAGGGGGACAGAGAGCGAGAAGAGGGACAGAGAGAGAGAGGGGTGCGAGAGAGATGCTGAGAGAGGGGGGGACAGAGAGGTGGGGGGCTGAGAGAGAGGGAGGGGGGCTGAGAGGAGAGAGAGACCTCTAGCTCTGTCTTGGACCCTCTCGTGTGCCCACAGAGATGGCTCTGCGTGCCAGCTGTGGCACGCGTGCCATAGGTTCGCCATCACTGCCCTAGGACAAGAAGTGTGTTGCTGGCATTATCCCAGGTGGAAATAAAGGAAAAGCAACACTGAAAAAAATCAAAATAAAACAAATGTAGCCAACACATTGGCGGTCTTATATGCTCCAGTATATTGTATTTTTGTTCTTGATTTTAGATACTCTTAAAACCTCAAAATCTAAAGAGCAATCCAGGACATACTCTGCAGAATAGAGTTTCAGTAATACATATTAAAAATAATAGATAGATCGATAGATAGATAGATAGATAGATAGATAGATAGATAGATAGATAGATAGAGATAGATAGATAGATAGATAGATAGATAGATAGATAGATAGATAGATAGATAAGAAGATAATAATATTAATAAGTAGATAATAATATCAATGATAGATAGATAGATAGATAGATAGATAGATAGATAGATAGATAGATAGATAGATAGATAGATAGATAAATAAATAAATAGATAGATAGATAGATAAGAAGATAATAATAATAATAATAAGTAGATAATAATATTAATAATAGATAGATAGATAGATAGATAGATAGATAGATAGATAGATAGATAGATAGATAGATAGTAGAATAAAAAATCAATTCCCAGGATAATAATAATAATTAGATAGATAGATCTCCATCTAATCATGTACAGATATAACATCCAAATTCTTAATATCCTTTACTAGCTCGAAGTCCTCCAGAATTTGCATTTAATGCGCTTTAAAAGGTTTCTGGAATCTATTTTAATCGGCGTATTAAACACGATCCCCCATCTGGTAAATTTAGATTGTCAGCGCAATACTTTATCGGCGGCAGTTATCATAACTCTCGAAATAAACGATCGTCCTCCTCCCTCCATATTCGTCATTCCGCGGATATCGTTTTACCATTCTGGGACCCACGCCCGGAGTCCCTTATCATTGATAATCTATTACACATCTGCTCGTACTAAGGATAATACTGCAGATCCAGACTTACTATCCAGGCTGCAGAAATTCCTCTTTGGGTCCAATAAACTTTGGGCACAGAGTGGGAAACTGGGACAGGAAAATTGTGTGCGAAATAAAAAATAAAAATAAAACTCACATTGCGCCAAATTATCTAATATGAGACAATGACAAAAGTTTATAAGGAGTTCTGTGCCACCAACTATGTGGTGCATTAACCACTTCAATACTGGGCACTTAAACACCTTCCTGCCCAGACCAATTTTCAGCGATGTCGCACTTTGAATGACAATTGCGCGGTCATACTACACTGAATCCAAATGAAATTTTTATAATTTTTTCCCCAAAAATAGAGCTTTCTTTTGGTGGTATTTGATCACCTCTACGATTTTTATTTTTTGCTAAACAAATAAAAAAAGACCGAAAATTTTGAATTTTTTTTCGAAAAATATGTTTCAAAACTTTGTAAATAAGTAAGTTTTCTCCTTCACTGATGGGCACTGATGGGGCTGCACTGATGGGCACTGATAAGGCGGCACTGATGGGCACCGATGAGGTGGCACCAATGAAGTGACCCTGATGAGGTGGCATTGATGGGCACTGATATGTGGCACTGATAGGCGGCACTGATGGGCACTGATAGGTGGCACTGATGGACGACATGGCTGGGCACTGATAGGTGGCACAAATTGGCACTGATAGCTGGCACGGATTGGCATGGATAGGCAACATGGATGGGCATGGATAGGCGGCACAGATGGGCATGGATAGGCGGCATGGATGAGCATGGATGGGCACTGATAGGCGGCATGGATGGGCACTGATAGGTGGCACAGATCGGCACTGATAGGTGGCACGAATGGGCACTGATAGGCGGCATTGTATTGTATTGTTTTGTACTGTTGGATGCCAATCAGTGCCAAACAATAATGCATGCCAATCAGTGATGCCCATTGTGGGCACTGATTGACATCCATTGTGGGCACTGACTGGCATCCCTGGTGGTCTAGGGTGGAATACCTGGTGCTGGGCATCCCTGGTGGTCTGGGGGCGTCCCTGGTGGTCCAGTGTGGGCATCCTCGGGGGGGATGCGCTGATAATCGATCAGCACAGACCCCCCTGTCAGAGGAGCAGCCGATTGTCATTCCTCTACTGGCGTCTGACAGACGCGAGTGAGGAAAAGCCGATCAAGGGCTCTTCCTATTTACACTGTGATCAGCCGTGATTGGACACGGCTGATCATGTGGTAAAGAGACTCCGTCGGAGACTCTTTACCGAGATCGTAGTTATGGGGTGTCAGACTGACACACCGCAACAACGTTCGCCGTGATGCGCGACCCCGTGGGCACGCAGCGGCTCAATATCCTGAGGACGTCATATGACGCCCGGTCAGGATTTTGAAACCACTTTGCAGCTGTCATTCGCCTATAGGGCGGGCGACAAGTGGTTAAGACCCCCTCCCCCCCCCCCCCATACACACTATTCGATTTTCTGCAGATTTTTGTCTTCAGATTTACCAAAACCATATAATATGGGGTCAAACCTCAAGAGTTTCAATTTGTATGCAATCAGGCAGGACCTTGCACTACATGGCTTTGGTAAATCTGAAGACAAAAATCTGCAGAAAATCTAAATAGTGTGTATGGGGGCCTTATGCACTTATTTTATGCACCCAAAATATATGCACTTTTTTCAGTTAACCCTGACACTTCTCACATACATATACAGTGGTGTGAAAAAGTGTTTGCCCCCTTCCTCATTTCCTGTTCCTTTGCATGTTTGTCACACTTAAGTGTTTCAGAACATCAAACCAATTTAAACAATAGTCAAGGACAACACAAGTAAACACAAAATGCAATTTGTAAATGAAGGTGTTTATTATTAAAGGTGAAAAAAAACCAAACCATCATGGCCCTGTGTGAAAAAGTGATTGCCCCCTAAACCTAATAACTGGTTGGGCCACCCTTAGCAGCAACAACTGCAACCAAGCGTTTGCGATAACGTGCAATGAGGCTTTTACAGCGTCCTGGAGGAATTTTGGCCCACTCATCTTTGCAGAATTGTCCTAATTCAGTTACATTAGAGGGTTTTCGAGCATGAACGGCCTTTTTAAGGTCATACCACAACATCTCAATAGGATTCAGGTCTGGACTTTGGCTAGGCCACTCCAAAGTCTTCATTTTGTTTTTCTTCAGCCATTCGGTGGTGGACTTGCTGGTGTGTTTAGGATCATTGTCCTGCTGCAGAACCCAAGTTCGTTTTAGCTTGAGTACACGAACAGATGGTCGGACATTCTCCTTCAGGATCTCTTGGTAGACAGCAGAATTCATAGTTCCTTTTATCACGGCAAGTCTTCCAGGTCCTGAAGCAGCAAAACAGCCCCAGACCATCACACTACCACCACCATATTTTACTGTTGGTATAATGTTCTTTTTCTGAAATGCAGTGTTCCTTCTACGCCAGATATACTTGGACACACACCTTCCAAAGAGTTCCACTTTTGTCTCATCGGTCCACAGAATGTTGTCCCAAAAGTCTTGGGGATCATCAAGATGTGTTGTGGAGAAATTGAGACGAGCTTTGATGTTCTTTTTGCTCAGCAGTGGTTTTCTCCTTGGAACTCTGCCATGCAGGCCATTTTTGCCCAGTCTTTTCCTGATGGTGGAGGCATGAACGCTGACCTTAACTGAGGCAAGTGAGGCCTGCAGTTCCTTGGACGTTGTTGTGGGGTCTTTTGTGACCTCTTGGATGAGTCGTCGCTGCGCTCTTGGGGTAATTTTGGGCGGCCGGCCACTCCTGGGAAGGTTCACCACTGTTCCATGTCTTCGCCATTTGTGGATAATGGCTCTCACTGTGGTTCGCTGGATTCCCAAAGCTTTGGAAATGGCTTTATAACCCTTTCCAGACTGATAGATCTCAATTACTTTCTTTCTCAATTGTTCCTGAATTTCTTTGGGTCTCGGCATGATGTGTAGCTTTTAAGGATCTTCTGGTGGACCTTACTGTGTCAAGCAGCTCCTATTTAAGGGATGCCTTGATTGTGAACAGGTGTGGCAATAATCAGGCCTGGGTGTGGCTAGAGAAATTGAACTCAGGTGTGGACAACCACAGTTATAGTATGTTTTAACAAGGGGGGCAATCACTTTTTCACACAGGGCCATGATGGTTTGGATTTTTTTTCACCTTTAATAATAAACACCTTCATTTACAAATTGCATTTTGTGTTTACTTGTGTTGTCCTTGACTATTGTTTAAATTGGTTTGATGTTCCGAAACACTTAAGTGTGACAAACATGCAAAGGAACAGGAAATGAGGAAGGGGGCAAACACTTTTTCACACCACTGTAAAAATCTGTAATATTTGATAGAAAATGACTTAGAACCCGCAAACATTATTTTTATTTTTTTTAACGCAGAGGCCCTGGAGAAAAAAATGCTTCGTATTGCAATTTTTTTATGTCACGTGGTATTTACGCAGCTGTGTTTCAAACACAATTATTGGGGGACAAAATACACTTTTATGGATTTTAATTCACAAAAACACAATATAATACCCAGCTGTTTAGTAAAACATAAAAGATAATGTTATGCCGAGTAAATAGATACCAAACATGTCACGGCGACAAACTACGGGCGGTGATTTAAAATCCTTTACAGGTTGCTCTTGATCTGATGTTTGCAGTGATATCTCACATGTGTGGTGCGATCAATTTTTATGTACCGACGCTTGCGCAAGCACTGGGGGACAAGGGCTCTTTAAACATTTTTTTTTTTTTTTTAATTTACTTCTTCCCTTTTCTTTCTTTTTTTTTGGATCACTTATATTGTTATCACAAACATAACATCCCCTGTGATAGCAATAGGCAGTGACAGGCCCTATTTACTGAGACATATGGGGTCTATTAGACCCCAGATCTCATCTCTGCCTTTAAAAGCTTCAGATCAAACCAAGATGGGTATGATCCAATGCTTCTTTTCAAACCAGCAATGGTTTGTTTACAACCAGCAAAATACACATACCATATATACTCGAGTATAAGCCGACCCGAATATAAGCCGAGGCACCTAATTTTACCACAAAAAACTGGGAAAACGTATTGACTCGAGTATAAGCCTAGGGTGAGAAATGCGCAGCTACTGTAAATGTAAAAGAGGGTCAACAATGCCCATTTGCAGCCTCACTGTGCCCATTTGCAGCCATAGATCCCCGAACTTCAAACTTGGTAGTCAAGGGTTCCTAGATGCCCCCTAGCTGCAGCCAATTTGGGGTCTCTGGACCCAAAGGGTCCCAAAATGACATTGCTGCAGATGGACACAGTTGACCGACTTTGGGGCCCTGTATCTCAGCCCCTAATTTGGATATGTTGTAGTGCCAAATTCGGGGTTCCTAACACCAAGTGGCCTCGAGATACGGGGCCCCGAAGTCAGGTCGGAAAATGTCAAGCACTTTTCTGCAGCAGAGAATGACATTTTCCGAACCGACTTTGGGGCCCCGTATCTCGGGGCCACATGGTGCTAGAAACCCCTAATTTGATATGTTGTAGTGCTAGTTCCTAGCACCAAGTGGCCCTGAGATACGGGGCCCCAAAGTCAGCTCAGAAAATGTCATTCTCTGCTGCAGAAAAGTGATTGACTCGAGTATAAGCCGAGGGGGGCACTTTCAGCACAAAAAAATGTGCTGAAAAACTCGGCTTATACTCGAGTATATACGGTACTTGCATCGGTTCAAGCTGGTCCAATGTAACTTTGGAAAAATTGCCATACCTAAAGTTCAGCTTTTAGCTTTTCCCCAACAGCAACTATTACTTAGCCAAGTGAGCTGGTCATTTTTCATGCGTTTTCATAATACAGTGGAACCTTGGATTATGAGCATAATCTGTTCCAGGAGAATACTTGTAATCCAAAGAACTCGCATATCAAAGCGAGTTTTCCCATAGAAGTCAATGGAAACGAAGATAATTAGTTCCGCATTGACTTCTATTACATGCAATACCGCATGTGGCCAGAGGGGGGGGGGGGGGGGGCGCTAGAGAGCCTCGTACATACTCGGGGACAGCGCGGCTGAACTCGGAAAGCCTCGGAAAGGCTCGAAAACACTCGGCACTGAGTATTTCCAAGTGTTTCCAAGTATTTCCAAGTCATTCCGAGTATTTCCGAACGGCTCCGAACCATTCCGAGGGTCCCTGGCGCCCCCGCACCTCTGGTCAAATGCGGTACTGCAAAGCCCATTAGCTTGTATTCTGCTCGTTTTGCGAGGCAACACTCGCAAACCGAGTCAGAATCAAAGAAAAAAAAGTTGCTCGTCTTTCAAAATGCTTGTTAACCGTGTTACTTGTAAAACAAGGTTCCACTGTGATATACACAAAAAATCCAGAGTGAAATGTTATCATAGGACCTTTCCCAGAGAGCAAAGGTCAACCAACATATCATTAGGTCTAACCAATAGAAATCTAGGCTGTAGTTTATCTGAGTCTGATAACTGGACAATAAATTGTGATTGGCTGGCTGCTGTTAAATTGGCAATGAAATCAAGGATTACGCAGGATGTCTTGGATTGTAGATGTTACATATATAAACTTTAACAAATTTTCACTCTATTTGGTTAAAGTTTAGGGAGTGTTGTCAGGCTGAACACACTGAACCAGCAGAAGAGGAACCCCTAGAGAAGTGGAAAAGAAGAGGAGGAAGAGGAAGAAGCCTGAAGATTGAAATAGGAGTGGAGGAGTAGGAGTAGAATAGGAAGCCAGAGGATAGGAGTAGAAAAGGACTAAGAAGCCTAAGGATCAGGGCAGAAGAGGTGGAAGAAGCCTGAGGGTGGGAGTAGAATAGTAGGAAGAAGTCTAAGTGTTAGGGCACAAGAGGAGGAAGAAGCTTGAGGATCAGAGTAGGAGTGAAGGAGGAAGCCTGAGGATCAGAGTTGAAGAGGAGGAAAAAGCCTAAGGATCAGGGGTGAAGAGAAGCAAGCAGAATGAGGATAGGAGTAAGAGTGGAGGAGGAAGCCTGGGCATCGGAGTAGAAGAGTAGGAAGAAGCCTAAGGATCAGAGCAGAAGAGGAGGAAGAAACTTGAGGATGGGAGTAGGAGTGGAGGAAGGAAGCCTGAGGATCGGAGTAGAAGAGTTGGAAGAAATCTAATTTTCAGGGCAGATGAGCAGGAAGAAGCTTGAGGATCAGAGTAGGAGTGGAGGAGGAAGCCTGTGGACTGGAGTAGAAGAGGAGGAACAAGTCTAAGGATCAGGGCACAAGAGGAGGAAGAAGCTTGCGGATCGGAGTAGGAGTGGAGAAGTAAGCCTGAGGTTCAGAGTAGGAGAGAAGGAAGAAGTCGAAGGATCAGGGCAGAAGAGGAGAAAGAAGCCCAATGATGGGAGTAGTAGTAGAGGAGGAAGCCTGAGGATCGGAGTAGAAGAGTAGGAAGGAGCCTAATTGTCAGGGCAGATGAAGAGGAAGAAGCTTGAGGATCAGAGTAGGAGAGGGAGGAGGAAGTCTGAGGACCGGAGTAGAAGAGGAAGAAGACGTCTAAGGATTAGGGCAGAATAGGAGAAAGAAGCCTGAGGATGGGAGTAGGATTGGAGGAGGAAGCCTGAGGATCGGAGTAGAAGAGGAGGAAGAAGCCTAAGGATCAGGGAACAGATGGAGGAAGAAGCTTGAGGATCAGAGTAGGAGTGGAGGAGGAAGCCTGTGGACTGGAGTAGAAGAGGAGGAATAAGTCTAAGGATCAGGGCACAAGAGGAGGAAGAAGCTTGAGGATCGGAGTAGGAGTGGAGAAGTAAGCCTGAGGTTCAGAGTAGGAGAGAAGGAAGAAGTCGAAGGATCAGGGCAGAAGAGGAGAAAGAAGCCTGATGATGGGAGTAGTAGTAGAGGAGGAAGCCTGAGGATCGGAGTAGAAGAGTAGGAAGAAGCCTAATTTTCAGGGCAGATGAAGAGCAAGAAGCTTGAGGATCAGAGTAGGAGAGGGAGGAGGAAGTCTGAGGACCGGAGTAGAAGAGGAAGAAGACGTCTAAGGATTAGGGCAGAATAGGAGAAAGAAGCCTGAGGATGGGAGTAGGATTGGTGGAGGAAGCCTGAGGATCAGAGTAGAAGAGGAGGAAGAAGCCTGTGGACTGGAGTTGAAGAGGAGGAACAAGTCTAAGGATCAGGGCACAAGAGAAGGAAGAAGCTTGAGGATCGGAGTAGGAGTGGAGGAGGAAGCCTGAGGTTCAGAGTAGGAGAGGTGGAAGAAGTCTAAGGATCAGGGCAGAAGAGGCGAAAGAAGCCTGAGGATGGGAGTAGGAGTAGAGGAGGAAACCTGAGGATCAGAGTTGAAGAGAAGCAAGTAGAATGAGGGTAGAAGTAGGAGTGGAGGAGGAAGCCTGCGGATCAGAGTGGAAGAGGAGGAAGAAAGCTGAGATTGAGAGGAGTGGAAGGAGAAGCCTGAGGATCAGGGCTCAAGTCCTGCGGGAACTCATGGGAACGGAGTTCCTGTACCTTTTCCACAACAGGAACTCAGTTCCTGTTAGCAGCCGTGTCCTGCAAGACTTTGAAGTATGCAAGCTGTGTGGCAGGTGCTACACCAGCAGCTGCCGACACAGCTCGCAATAGTAAGTGCCGCACACCTGACCATTCAGGCATTTCCAGTAGGGGGCCCCATGACAGCTTCCGCTTCGATCTACCTGTCAATCACAGCTAGCTGACAGGTAGATCAGGTCCCTGCTGCTAAGAGATTGTATTTAGTCAGACCTCTCGTGATGTGCTCCTCCCCGCCGGCCCCTCCTGATTTTCTGTCTCCTCATCCCCCCCCCCAGTCTCCTGCATACTTGCTCTGTGTGTCCCGCTAAATCCCCCCCTCCTCTATCTTCAGTGCCATATGATGAGAGAACCCAGAGGAGGAGCACAGCTATTCTGCTCACAAGACATGCAGGGAGAAAGGTGAGCTGAGGGAGGAACATCAGTTTGGGGTGGTAAGCTGAGCACAATTCCTGGCAAAGTTTAATGCCAGGAGGGAAGTTTATGTGGAAATATGTGAAGGGTTGGAATAGCAGCGAGTGTGTGTTGGAGCCCTACAGAGTTTGCAGCCCCCCAAGCTAACATACATCTCCTAAGCAGGAACACATCACTATCTCCCCAAGCATTCGGTCCAGATAATGTGCAGTTAATTTATGACCTTTCCGTTTAACCCTGTGTTATCCAAACACTGTTCAATGAAAAGTGTAAACTCACCACATAAACACTCTATATACAAAATAACATTCCCCAATAAAGATCAGAACATGATGTTCACATTCGCATGGAAGCACAATTGAATGAATGCTGATTATTCAGAGAATTACCGTATTTATGTTTATTGAGGACTGTTTTTTTTATGTACTAACAGTTAAGCTTCATACACACAATATGAAAATTGGATGAAAAATACCACTTTTGAAGCGTTCGTGCGTATGAGCGTATCATTTTTTTTTTTTTTTTGGTGGGGGAGTGGATCTTGGGCGGAAGTTCCCACACTTTTTTCCCCAGGACTTGACCCCTGCTGAGGATCCAAATATAAGAGGAGGGAAAAAAATGAGGCTTGCATTGAAAGAAAAGGGAGAAGCTTGAGGATTAGAGCAGGAGAGGAAGATGAAGTCTGAGGATGAGAGCAGAAGAGAAGGAAGAAGCTTGAGGATCGGAGTAGGAGTGGAGGAGGAAGCCTGAGGTTCAGAGTAGGAGAGGCGGAAGAATTCTAAGGATCAGAGGCCTGAGGATCAGAGAAGAAGAAGGAGAAGCCGGAGTATCAGAGCAGATAAGGAGGAAGATGCCCGAGGACCAGAGTAGAAGAAGAGGAATAAACCTGAGGATCAGAGCAGGAGAGGGGAAAAGCCTGAGGATCAGAGTAGAAAAGGAGGCATAAGTCTGAGGATCAGAGCAGAAGAGAAGGAAGAAGCCTGAGGATCAGATCAGGAGAGGAGGAAGAAGCCTGCGGATCAGAGTAGACGATGAAGAATAATCCTGAGGATTAAAGTGGAAAAGGAGGAGGAAGTCTAAAGATCAGAGCAGCAGAAAAGGAAGAAGCCTGAGGACCAGAGCAGGAGAAGGGGAATAAGCAAGAGAGGATCGGAGTAGATGAGGAAGAGGTGTGAGAATCAATAATGGAGTACAGATCGTTTCAGATTCTTCTTCTGTTTTTATAGCTGGGATGGGAAGTCAGGTGAGCTCTGTACACCATAGTTGGGATTGGAAGTCAGGTGAGCTCTGTACACCATAGTTGGGATTGGAAGTCAGGTGAGCTCTGTACACCATAGTTGGGATTGGAAGTCAGGTGAGCTCTGCACACCATAGCTGGGATTGGAAGTCAGGTGAGCTCTGTACACCATAGTTGGGATTGGAAGTCAGGTGAGCTCTGCACACCATAGCTGGGATTGGAAGTCAGATGAGCTCTGCACACCATAGCTGGGATGGGAAGTCAGGTGAGCTCTGTACACCATGGCTGGGATGGGAAGTCAGGTGAGCTCTGTTGTACACCATAGCTGGGATGGGAAGTCAGGTGAGCTCTGTACACCATAGTTGGGATTGGAAGTCAGGTGAGCTCTGTACACCATAGTTGGGATTGGAAGTCAGGTGAGCTCTGTACACCATAGTTGGGATTGGAAGTCAGGTGAGCTCTGTACACCATAGTTGGGATTGGAAGTCAGGTGAGCTCTGCACACCATAGCTGGGATGGGAAGTCAGGTGAGCTCTGTACACCATAGTTGGGATGGGAAGTCAGGTGAGCTCTGTACACCATAGCTGGGATTGGAAGTCAGGTGAGCTCTGCACACCATAGCTGGGATTGGAAGTCAGGTGAGCTCTGCACACCATAGCTGGGATGGGAAGTCAGGTGAGCTCTGTACACCATGGCTGGGATGGGAAGTCAGGTGAGCTCTGTACACCATAGTTGGGATTGGAAGTCAGGTGTGCTCTGTACACCATAGTTGGGATTGGAAGTCAGGTGAGCTCTGTACACCATAGTTGGGATTGGAAGTCAGGTGAGCTCTGTACACCATAGTTGGGATTGGAAGTCAAGTGAGCTCTGTACACCATAGTTGGGATTGGAAGTCAGGTGAGCTCTGTACACCATAGCTGGGATTGGAAGTCAGGTGAGCTCTGTACACCATAGTTGGGATTGGAAGTCAGGTGAGCTCTGTACACCATAGCTGGGATTGGAAGTCAGGTGAGCTCTGTAACCCATATCTGGGATAAGTCAGCTCAGCATTGTTCCCAATAGCTTGGTTGGAAAGTCAGATGAACTCTGCTGCCATCTAGAGGACGGTGGCATTTATTGCACATTTGGAATGATACAAAAAATAGTCAATGAAATTCAAAGTAAAATAAAATTCAGGCCAGATTTCTGGAGCAGAAAAGTTCAATCCTTTGAATGTCTTGTGCTGACAGCTCAGATAACATTTGCCAGCACTATGCTCAGAACAAGCGGGAGAGTTTTGATTGCTGTATAATTGGATTGCACATCTACTGATTTATTGCCCAGGATACTTTCAGAATGTTTTCACTCTTTAATACATCTCAGTGCTTCTGATCTCTTGCAGCCTCTCTGCAGCCACTTCCTTCCTACACGCACTCCAGGAACAGCTGCGTCACATTTCTCAGGACCACCCTGCAAGCGCATGCATATTGGGGGAGTGGCCCCTTTAATTAATACACATCAGAAAATACATTAAAATCTTCAGATCGATGTAAACATGGAGGTCACACGGTGCAGGATATACATCGAACACATTAATATTATTATTATTTATAGTATTTTATAGGATTTATATAGCATCAACAGCTTTACAAAATACCAGGAGACCAGGGTTGGATTTTCCACTAGGTACTGTAGGCATGTGCCTACAGGCGCCCTTCCTAAAGGGGCTTCAAACCCGTCTGTATACGTTTTTCATGTTTTTTTTTTTTTTTAAACGGGGATCCCCAACCCGTTGATCGAGGTCTACCTGTCTACCACGGGCAGGTGACAGGTAAACCACAAATAGGTCCCTGCACCACTGACGCCCACCTTCTAGGCCTCCCGCCAACCTCATCCGCCGCTGTCATCAGTGCAAAGCGGAGAGCAGGAGGCAGCAGAGCTCAGGACAGAGGATGGGAGGAGGAGATGGGCTGGTCAAATTTACTTTTCAAGTTAACCCACAGGTAATTGGTTGCTAGGACACAGGGTGGTCCTAAGCAACCAGTCACCACCTTGTTGATATGAAAAGTCACTCTGCCAGCTCCCGCCCTCTGTCCAGAGCTTTGCTGCCTTCCACTCTCTCCTCTCCTCTCCTGTACACAGGTAGGGCACTGCTAGGGAACACTGCTATGGGAGGGGGGCAGAGGTACTGTGTGTGTGTGTGGGGGGGTGAAGGTGAAGGGAGCAGAAGCAGAGGACACTACTATGGGGCCATCCCCATAGTAGTGTCCTCTGCCGCCCATTACATTCCCTAACCCTGTATTTGGAGTGTAAGCATTCCTGAACCCTGCATTCTGAGTATAACGCATTCCTGAAACCTGCATTCTGAGTATAACGCACTCCTGAACCCGGCATTCTGAGTATAACGCACTCCTGAACCCGGCATTCTGAGTATAACGCACTCCTGAACCCTGCATTCTGAGTATAACGCATTCCTGAAACCTGCATTCTGAGTATAACGCACTCCTGAACCCTGCATTCTGAGTATAACGCATTCCTGATCCCTGCATTCTGAGTATAGAGCACTCCTGATCCCTGCATTCTGAGTATAACACACCCCTGAACCCTGCATTCTGAGTATAGAGCACTCCTGATCCCTGCATTCTGAGTATAGAGCACTCCTGATCCTGCATTCTGAGTATAACGCATTCCTGATCCCTGCATTCTGAGTATAACGCATTCCTGATCCCTGCATTCTGAGTATAACGCATTCCTGATCCCTGCATTCTGAGTATAACACATTCCTGATCCCTGCATTCTGAGTATAACACATTCCTGATCCCTGCATTCTGAGTATAACGCATTCCTGATCCCTGCATTCTGAGTATAACACATTCCTGATCCCTGCATTCTGAGTATAACACATTCCTGATCCCTGCATTCTGAGTATAACACATTCCTGATCCCTGCATTCTGAGTATAACGCATTCCTGATCCCTGCATTCTGAGTATAATGCATTCCTGATCCCTGCATTCTGAGTATAGAGTACTCCTGATCCCTGCATTCTGAGTATAATGCACTCCTGAACCCTGCATTCTGAGTATAACTCACTCCTGATCCCTGCATTCTGAGTATAACGCACTTCTGATCCCTGCATTCTGAGTATAACGCACTCCTGATCCCTGCATTCTGAGTATAACGCACTCCTGATCCCTGCATTCTGAGTATAACGCACTCCTGATCCCTGCATTCTGAGTATAACTCACTCCTGATCCCTGCATTCTGAGTATAGAGCACTCCTGATCCCTGCATTCTGAGTATAACGCACTCCTGAACCCTGCATTCTGAGTATAACGCACTCCTGAACCCTGCATTCTGAGTATAGAGCACTCCTGATCCCTGCATTCTGAGTATAACGCACTCCTGAACCCTGCATTCTGAGTATAACACACTTCTGATCCCTGCATTCTGAGTATAACGCACTCCTGATCCCTGCATTCTGAGTATAGAGCACTCCTGATCCCTGCATTCTGAGTATAACGCATTTCTGATCCCTGCATTCTGAGTATAACGCACTCCTGATCCCTGCATTCTGAGTATAACGCACTCCTGATCCCTGCATTCTGAGTATAACGCACTCCTGATCCCTGCATTCTGAGTATGACGCATAAAGCCA